>JAGFNQ010002233.1:343581-646439 GCA_024364735.1 Boesenbergia rotunda | reverse complement strand
ACATGTATCAAAAGTTGAGAAGTAGAGAGAAGTAACGATCCCGTCTAAGGCAGGAGAAGGCGGGTCGCTACAGGTGGTATCAGAGCAGTTCCCATTCTCCAGCATCACACACACATCAGCATCAACCTCGCCGTCTTCAAGTAAGAAAGCTTTAAGTTTCAGTTTTCCATTGCTCCTTTATTTAATTGCAGTATAGAGAAATGCTTAAGTACTACTCACAGGTGCATAGAACAAGGAAGCATGTTTAATCCCTTAGTATCACGGAATCATGTTTAATCCCTAGAATGGATATTAGATTTCTAAGTAAGAAGACAAGTTTATACCTAGAGATGTAGTAGTGATTTCTTGTTCCCTTATGCATTATTAGATGGCAAGAAGAGGCCGAGCTCCTAATGCTAATAACAGAACTCCAGTTCAAGAGAACAATGAGCCTGGCACAGAACAGCCAAACCTGATGGCAGTCATTGCTCAAATGCAAGCTCAGATTACAGAACAACAGAAGACCATCGCCACACTGATGGCGAATCAGCACCCAGAGCCCCCTACACCACCCACAGCAGGAGTGGGAACTCCAGTAGTGGCTGAAGTTCCACCAGTCCCACAGGAGACCCCTGCTGTGAACCGAAGACAAGAAGCATACCTCGTCCAGTGGCAGAGGCTGAAACCCGAAAGCTTCTCAGGCACGACTGAGCCCTGGGATGCCCAGGCTTGGTTCAAGACTTTAGAGAGCACGATGGAGCTTCTTGACTGGCCAGAAGTCGAGAAGGTCAAATGTGCCTCCTTCTGCCTAACCGGAGATGCTCGTATGTGGTGGGAGCGAGTCAAGAGTAAGAGGATAGTCAACCAGATGAGCTGGGCAGATTTCGAGCAAGAGTTCTATGAGGAATTCTTCCACATGCGGGTTACCAACAAGCACTACGAAGACTTCATGGAGTTCAGACAAGGTAGCCTACCAGTGGGAGAAGCAGTCGCAAAGTTCAACAGACTAGCTCGCCTCTGCCCAGAGCTAGTCAGCACAGAGAAGGAGCGAGTCAGACTGATGCTCCGCATGCTGAACCCTGAGATAACACTCAACGTGAATAGCGGGATGCACCGACCCCAGACCAGCGAGGAGTTGGTCAGTAGTGCTCTAATCTCAGAGCACTACCTGAATAGCATCAAGGCACAGCAAGAACAGCAGAAGCCAGTCCTGATTGAGAACAAGACAATAGGAGGCCAGAAGCCTCAGCCAAATAGCCAGAACTGGAAGAACAAGAACCACAAAAGGAAGCAGTGGCCTGGCAGCCAAAAAGGAAAACCAGAGAATAAGCAAGCTAGGTATCCACCTTGTCCTAAGTGTGGGAGGAACCATCCAGGGACATGTCTTTTGGGTGTAACTGGATGCTATTCATGTGGACAAGAGGGACACAGATCCAAAGACTGCCCAAACAAGTTCAAGGTACTTTCTCAGCAGTCCGTGCAGTATGGAGGCCAGCCTCAGTTACATTACATGCCTACTATACTGGAGGGACCTCAGATCAGTCAGGGAGGGTTGGAAGCAGCACCAGTCCCAACCAATGCCAGAGTCTTTGCCCTCACGAAGGAAGAAGCTGCCAGCGCCTCCACGGTCGTAACAGGTCAAATAGTTATTTTACAGCATTTAGCTACTACACTGCTTGACACTGGGGCGACCCATTCTTTCGTATCAGTACCTTTTGCTAGTAAGTTACAGGTGCCTGCAGAGAGTTGGGAGTCCAGATTCCTGACAACTCTCCCTTCAGGGGAAATCATGGAGTCCACCCAGAGGCTCCGGGCTGTGCCAATCAAGATTTCAGACCGAGAGCTATATGTCGATCTGATAGTCCTTGCGATGCAGGACTTCGACATCATACTGGGCATGGATTTCCTCAGTAAGTACAACGCTTCAGTGGACTGCCGTAGAAGGAAGGTGGTTTTCAGCCCAGAAGGAGAACCACCATTCGAGTTTCAAGGAGCCCCAAGGAGGAAGACTTAGAAATTTCTCTCAGCCTTGGCAGCCCACCAGATGCTAGAGCAAGGGTGTGCTGGTTTTCTAGCACACATAGTGGATTCAGAAGCAGAGGAAGAACTCAAGCAGGAGGATGTACGGGTAGTCTGCGAATATCCAGAAGTGTTCCCAGAAGAATTGCCTGGACTACCTCCCAACCGAGAAGTGGAATTCGAGATCGAGCTAGTGCCCGGTACCGGTCCGGTCTCGAAGGCCCCATATCGTATGTCTCCAGCAGAGTTGAAGGAATTACAAGAGCAACTCCAGGAGCTACTAGACAAGGGCTTCATTCGCCCGAGTCATTCACCCTGGGGAGCTCCTGTACTATTCGTCAAGAAGAAGGATGGATCTATGCGTATGTGCATAGACTACAGAGCTCTGAACAAGGTGACCATCAAGAACAAGTACCCTCTTCCCAGAATTGATGACCTATTCGATCAGTTGAGAGGTGCCACAGTGTTCTCTAAGATAGACTTACGTTCTGGGTATCATCAGCTAAAGGTTAAAGAAAGTGACATTCCCAGGACAGCCTTCAGGACAAGATACGGTCACTACGAATTTGTAGTGATGCCTTTCGGAGTAACCAATGCTCCAGCAGTCTTCATGGAGCTAATGAACCATATCTTCAGGGAGTATCTCGATAAATTCGTCATTGTGTTTATTGATGATATCCTGATATACTCACAGACTCCAGAGGACCATGCTACACACTTGAGGATAGTGCTGCAGATCCTTCAGCAGGAGAAACTCTATGCAAAATTCTCAAAGTGTGAGTTTTGGCTAGATCAGGTGACCTTCCTAGGTCACATTGTATCCAAAGAAGGCATTCAAGTTGATCCAGCCAAGATAGCAGCAGTCAGCAACTGGTGTAGACCCAAGAATGCCAGTGAGATCAGAAGCTTCTTAGGCCTGGCAGGATATTACAGAAAATTTGTGGAGAAATTTTCCAGAATAGCCTCTCCTCTCACAGCCCTGACCAGAAAGAATCAGAAGTTTGAGTGGTCAGATAAATGCGAGCACAACTTCCTAGAACTGAAGAAAAGATTGACTAGTGCTCCCATCCTGACTGTTCCAGAGAGTGACAAGGCCTTTGACATCTACAGCGATGCATCCAAGATGGGCCTTGGAGCTGTCCTCATGCAAGATGGTAAAGTAATAGCGTACGCCTCCAGACAGCTCAAGGACTATGAGAAGAATTACCCTACCCACGACCTTGAGCTAGCAGCTGTGGTTTTTGCACTGAAGCTTTGGAGACACTACCTGTATGGAGTGCAGTGCAAGATCTTCACAGACCATCAGAGTTTGAAGTACTTCTTCACTCAGAAGGATCTGAATATGAGGCAGCGCAGGTGGCTAGAGTTGGTCAAAGACTATGACTGTGAAATCCTCTACCACCCAGGTAAAGCTAATAAAGTGGCAGATGCACTGAGCAGAAAATCCTGTGCGGCACTGATGTCCTTATCATCACTGTCTCTACCACTTCAGAAAGAAATAAAAGATTTTGGAGTCGAGGTAATAATTGGGCAATTTTCTGCATTGACCCTAGAGTCAACCTTGCTTATAGATATACAAGAAAAGCAAAGTCAAGACCCAGAAATCCAGAAGATCAAGCAGGGGATCCAAGAGGCAGAAAATTCAGAGTTTCGAGTATCAGATAGTGGCATCCTCTATCTTGGAGACCGCCTTTGCGTCCCCAATGATGAGGAACTAAGAAAGAATATTTTAGAAGAAGCCCACAGTACCCCGTACTCTATGCATCCTGGTTCTACCAAAATGTACCAAGATTTAAAGCAAAGGTTCTGGTGGTCTGGACTCAAACGAGATGTGGCCAAATATATCAGTACCTGCTTGACCTGCCAGAGGGTCAAAGCAGAACACCAGAGACCAGGAGGAGTTCTACAGCCACTTCCCATTCCAGAGTGGAAGTGGGAAGAAATATCCATGGACTTTATCACAGGTCTTCCAAGAACCACCCATGGACACGATGCAATTTGGGTGATAGTGGACAGATTGACCAAGTCTGCCCACTTCCTAGCCATCAAGTTATCGCATTCGGTAGAGCAATTAGCACAGCTGTACGTGAGAGAAGTAATCAGGCTTCACGGAGTTCCGAGGTCGATCGTGTCTGACAGAGATGGGCGATTCACCTCCCATTTTTGGAAGTGTGTTCAGGACGCCCTAGGCACCAGACTTCAGTTCAGCACAGCTTTCCATCCCCAGACAGATGGACAAACAGAGAGAGTAAATCAGATTTTAGAAGACATGCTCAGGGCTTGTGCATTGGACTTTAAAGGTAGTTGGTGCAAATTTCTGTGCTTAGCTGAGTTTGCCTACAACAATAGCTATCATGCCACCATCAGGATGACACCTTATGAGGCATTGTATGGCAGGAAATGCAGATCACCCATATGTTGGCAAGAAGCGGGTGAGAAGAAAGAGATGGAGTCAGGACTAGGCAGCCAGACTGAGCTTATAGATGAGACCGCTCAGGCTATCCAGACGATCCGCCAGAGGATTGAGACTGCCCAGAGTAGACAGAAAAGTTATGCTGACACATGCCGTAGGCCACTTGAATTCCAAGTCGGAGATTCAGTATTTCTCAAGGTCGCTCCCATGAAGGGAGTGGTGAGATTTGGCAAGAAGGGCAAGCTAAGTCCTCGCTACATAGGACCCTACAAGATCATAAAGAGGGTGGGTAAGGTAGCATATGAGCTGGACCTACCAGAGGATATGTCAGCTATCCACAGTACCTTTCATGTCTCTATGCTAAAGAAGTGTATTCACGACCCTAGCCAAGTGATTCAGCCTCAGTCAGTACAGATCCAAGAAGATCTTAGTTATGAGAGCAGACCGACACAGATAGTGGACAAAGCAGTTAAGAGATTAAGAAACAAAGAAGTGCCACTAGTGAAGGTCATCTGGCAGAATCAAAAGCATGAAGAGGCTACTTGGGAACGTGAGGACAGCATGAGAGAGAGATATCCAGAATTATTCTAAGTTCGAGGACGAACTTTTTATAAGGTATGGGGGATTGTAACGCCCCAAAATTCCCATTTTTAGTTCTTAAAGTCCTTAGAATTATTTAAAAATGGTTTAGAAATATTCTAGATATTTTTAGGAATTTTTAGAATATTTTTATGGAATTTTCCGAGTCCGTTTGGTATTTAAAAAAAAGGAAAAAGAAAAGAAAATGGAAAAAAAACCAATTAAGTGCAGCAGGTGGATCGAACCCGCGACCACCGCGAGACCACACAAACGCGCAACCGGCTGGGTTAGGGGTATCAAGCACAACAAGGGACGGAGAGAACTCTATTTAAGGTATAGTTAAGTTAATCCGCCCTTAAGTATAAATAGATAGTTAAAGAGAGAAATTTTATTTCTCTCCTCTCCAAACCCTCACCATCCGCCGACCCCTCTCCCTCTCCTCTCTTGGGCGACGCCGACCAACATCAAGGCCAAGAGGGCCGGCCAAGACTCTTCTCCAAGAGATAATCCTATATTTGGAATCCCCGCGACGAGAGGAACGCGTAGACGTGAAGAATTCTCCGAGATCTCAAGTTTCTCCCGAGCTCTAGACGTCAATCTTGGTTGTAAGTCCAAGATATCAAAGTAAGTACTGCTCACCTGCAGTAAGAGGCGGTTTTTCCGCGAGAATTTCCTTAAAAGTTTTTAAAAAGAGATATTTCCTTTTTGATTAAGTTTTTGCATGTGAGCTTAGTTCATTAATTGTTGTATGCTTATGTATAAGTTTAATCACATACCCTATATGAGTTTAGGGTCTAAGAAAGTTATGAGAAAAGAAAAGAGAAGATAAAGATAAGAAAAGAAAAGGCCAAGGCCTTAAGAAATCCCCAAAAGTTAAGACTTAGGGATTTTAGCACGCAAGGTGCTCGAGAAAATGCCAAGGCATTTACAGATGAGAAAGAAAAGAAAGAAAAGCTATTTTATTTTCTAAGGCCAGTACCCGGCGTCCAAGGGCGTCGTTAAAGAAATCCAGGTGTCCAATTCCAAGGTCTTGGCCCTGGTAGACCAAGGTCTGCTCTATTAGGATTGGTGGCTCGCTACCTCAACCTTTTAGGGAACGCGCATGAGATGGTACTTACGTCTTCAGTGGATCCAAGTGATTATTATTTTCAAGTATATGCTTTAGCAAAGTTTCGAAAATTTAAGAATGTTTTCAAAAAGTTAAAGAATAGCTAAAGTTTCCAGTTGAGCTAAGAAAAGTGAATTGAGATTTATTATTGCTTGAGTATGCATGTTTTGAGCTATCCATGTTCGTAGTTTTCTTTCAAGCATATTAGTATCTCATATGATGTTCAGTTTGATCTAGAAGCATGTTTGCATATTTCGAGTTTTCGTGAGCTAGATAGTACTTACTAAGCTTTTTGCTTACTAGTTGCATTTCCTCTTATTGCAGATAAAGGTAAAGGCAAGCAATTCTGAAGGAAGACGACGAGGCGGTGCTGAGTAGAGTGTGTGTGGTGGCTGAGTATGGAGAGATCTTTGGCACGAGACAATTTAGTTATTTAATTCACAATGTTATAGTTCATTTGAATTTCAAGTTCTTATTTTATGAAGTTTAGCGAACATTTGAGTTTTGGGATAGTTTACATACTCAATTTCTTAGAGTAAAGATTCTATGCCATTTCTTTTAGCTTATATGTCCTTATGATTGAATTGGATGAGTAGAAATGTGAGTAGATGGAGATATTGATACTTTGTTAGAAATTAGAAGCATGTGCCAAGATAGTATCAATTTTCTCTTTGAATTAAGTTCCATTGCTTAAATATGATTGGAAAAATTGCATCCACATATTATAATGCTTTAGCAAGTTTATAGAACATGTATTTGGTGATATGAGTACATAGGAGTCAAGATTGGTACAAACTTTAGTGTTAAAACTCATATAACTTGAATAGTTTAAATTCTTCCGCAAAAGTCCTAATTTCAAGTTTATGGATTCGTTTTGATTGGCTAAACTCATTTGGAAACTGTCATAGAGTGTAGAAATGGTGTCATGATTCCATATGGCTCGAAATTATAAGTTTGGTGGAACTTTGAAGCAAAGGCCGAAACCTGAGATTTCAGCTTACAGGCGTATCAGTCGACTGATACAGTATCAGTCGACTGATACCCGAATGTAGTGTTGGGCGAGGCAAGCTGCAAAGTGTACCATTCGCGAGCTTTTGAGATAGAAAGTGTGATATGTTATTATGCATGATTGCTTAAGTTAGAATATAATTGTTAGATGAATTAAAAAAAAAAAAAAGATTTCCGCATTTGTAGACATGTATCAAAAGTTGAGAAGTAGAGAGAGAAGTAACGATCCGTCTAAGGCAGGAGAAGGCGGGTCGCTACATTAACGTAGATGCTTATTGTTATTATAACATACTATGCATATCTGCTGAGTATTCGCTGAGTTATGGACTCACCCCGTTGCCATATATGTTTTTATTTCAGGTTGAGATACTTGGAGTCGCCAGAAGAGCCCAGCAGCCAGTCCCTACCCATCGCGACCGTAGGATTTTGTTTTGTACTTGTTAGTGCATTGTTTTATTTTCCGTTTAGCGATTTGTATATGTCCTATGTGTCGTGTGCCCTAAAGGGTTTTTGTGTATTGGTTGTTTCGTCGTAAGTCGGACCGGTCCGCAGTGAGGTATGAGTTACTTTGTGTTATGGTTATATTATGTCTGGATTTTTAGGCCTGAGGCCAAATATATATAATTAAACTGCGTGGTGATGTCTATTATGTTCTGTGCATGTGTAAATTGTCCGCCGGACAGGGGAGGTGCTGTCCGATTTTATATTGGAACAGCGGCTCCTGGGTCTCAGGGCGTGACAATAATCCTGGTCACGGATTGATGATTCCTTGTTATATCTATTTCAAGGTGGGTTCTCCGGCGATTTCATCATGAGCTGAGAAGCTATCTCATCTCCAGGTTGGATTGGTATTTCTAAGATTATAAATCTGATGAAATAGTGATGGTATAAAATCTAACATCAGTTGTAAACCCTAATCGATCTTGGTTATGTATGATTAGGATTAATTGGGTTAGATCTATTTGGGTTTTTGAAGAAGGGTAATCAGGGTTGATTCTATGATTAGGGCTAATTGAGAGTTAAACCTAATCTAAGGTAGAGGATGGATTAAATTAGGGTTATAATTGTCAACTCTAATTTAAGTAATGAACCAGATTAGCAAGACCTAAACTATTATTTGAGGGTTGATTAATGATCAAGCAATTAGGGGTTTATCCTAATTGGTTCTAGAATTTGATTAGCTATTGATTGTATATAAAATTAGCTAAATAATGCATGTTAATGCAAGATCCTGATTTGATATGAGCGACGAGACATGGAATCTATTTTTATAAGATCTATAAATAAAGGCGGATATTTTTTCCTTGAGCACTGTAGTTTATTTACCTTAGTACATGGATTTTTTTTATTACAGATTATGTTGCTTTACCTTGACTCTACTCATATGTTTATCCTATACTTAATACATGTGTGCTTGATCTTAGAGATGATCTGTTATATTCATACAATCTTAGCTTTGGCTATTTATACTATATAATGTGCACACGTGCAAGGTATGTACAATAAGAGTTGTCATGTGAGTTATGCATGTGTTGTAGTATATATACGGGTATGGTATAGTATAGAGTTATCATCTTGTCTGTCTATATTTTGTAGTGTATACACTTGTGGTGTTGACTATTAGTGTTATCACTTATAGTACGTGATGGTTGGTGGATACTTGTTAGGTTTTATTCATACCTTTTGATATATATGATTGATGCATCATGATTCTGGTGATACACACATTTACCATTCTATTCCTATTGATGATGACTGTGTTGAGTCATGGGTACTAGCATCTTGCATTATGTTAGATCATGATACCTGATTGTACCCTTTCTATATATGATAGATCATGATACCTGATTGTACCCTTTCTATCTACCTGTTTGGCATGACTGATAGATTATGTTACCTATTGTATCTTGTACATATTGTATTGCTTGCATGGATGATGATTTGGTTTAAGATATGTGCATTAGTGTCATGCATCATCCTTACATTATATGCATACTGGTGACCATTGTCTCCCTTGTAGTCTGAGCCCGTTGTCCATCATATTTTCCTGCCCACTCGGCCACTCGAGTAGTGGTGTTATACTATGAGCAGTTGTTCCTCTCATTCCCACTCGGCCACTAAGGAGTAATGTTAACTGGAGTTGTGTGCAGACAGTAAATACCCCTTTGGTTTTATTAGGATTTATATAAAGTGGTTTTACTCCCCCATGATTTTACGGGGTTCTGGAGTGGTTTTACTTTCCCAACATCCTATCTACTCGATCACTCAAATTAGTGTAGCTGGAGTGTATATAGTAGTCAAAACGTAACCACTTGGACACATAGATGTGATGTGATGGTAGTTTAACTGGGTTTAAGAGTGACACATGTCATTACATCATGTGCATATGATACATCGTTGTATTTGCTGCATTTGATTAAGCCTTGTTTTAATGCATATGGCTGACATGCACATACAAGTTCGTGCAACATGCTTGTTATGCATTTGTTGGTGTTCATATGGTTTTGAGCTTATCTATTGCAAATCTTATGTTTTACTGATCTCTGTATCATACGTGTTAGATTGGTTCTGGTATGTACATTTATTATGTAGTTACTGTTGTGTACATATTTTGTTACTACCAATGAGACTATATATGTTTGATCTACACTGTTTTGACCATGCATTGATTATTTCTATTATCCGCTGAGTCACCTGGACTCACCACCACTTTGTCTGTCTTTATTTTATCCATGTAACATGTAGATGTCATGGAGTTGCTTAGAGTATCCTAACTGTCAATCCTGTCGGAGATTGTGCGGTTTGCAAGAGGGGTGATTTGCTCCTGAAAAATAAAAATGATCTTTTATTTTCCTTAACAAAGATAGAAGTTAATTTATAAGATAGAATAATAACATCAAAATGAAATAACCAAAAAGACAGAGACACAACAAAATTACTTTGTTGCAACTAGCGTGGTTGTCAATCCAAGACAATGAAACATCACAATCTCCAGATGATCTCCTTGTGGGCGAAGAAGCCTCTTTACAGACTTAGAACTCAGAGAATAGAGGAAAACAAGAATAGAATTTGTGTACAATTCTAATAATTGAAAGTAACTAAGCTCTGGGTCTATTTATAACCCCAGTGAAGTTTATTCGGTTGCTGACATGACCCTACATGAGCGCCCGAGTGCATAGGGCCTCCTGACACGTGGCTCTAGGGTTTTCCTCATCGTAACGTCGTGAACAGCTAATTCTAGATGAAGTTTGGTATCACGAGCACCCGAGTCGCTCTCGGGCGCCCGGGAACACGGGTGTCCTTGTTGAACCAAGCGCCCCCATGCCTGGGCTCCCGAGTTCAACTCAGACGCCTGAGTTGACCTGGTCGACATTTTGTTGACCAGTCTTCTATTAGGTCTTCTTGGATGATCTCGGGCCTTTCAAAGTTGGGCTCCCCCAAACCCTCTTCGGACCTTCTCCTCGAGCGTGCTTCCCTCCAGCTTCTCGTCCCTCGGACGTCGCACGCATCCTTCTCGCTCCATCGACGTAGTTTTCGATAGACCTCCTCATCCCTCGGATGCACTGAGCCCATCGACTCCCTTCCCGTGTCATCCTTCTCGACCGTTGTCTTCCACTCGACTTCCTGCTCTCCTAAGCTCCTGCATACTTAGACATAGGAATCAAACACATCATGACCTAACTTGACTCGGTTGACCACATAAACTCACTCGGAATACTTACAAGTCCCACGTCACATCAGAGGCGTTTTTCATATATTTCTTCATATATATCTTGGACATGTATTTTAACCGTATGACTTTTGATTTTGGTTTGTGGTTGTTGTGTCAAGCCGAACTAGCTCGCAGGTAGTTCTTTTTTATTTTCCTTTGGTTATTCCATTTTCGGCTTTGTATTAATTTCAACCATGTAGGTTGTATAAATTGCATGATTATTGATTCCAGCTATGAGGACTAATATATTAAACTTCGTGGTTATGTTTTATTTTATTTTCAGCCGTGTGGGTTGTATTGTATAACTATGTTGTTATTGTATCTAGAATTATATTGTCCAAATAGAGGAAATGTTATCCCTTTTTTTAGCAAGCATCGACCTAAGACGTGATACAACATTTGTTTGCTAATTGTCAGTTTTTATCAAATGAATGTTGGAAAATTTGTGTATTCATGCTCAATTATCATATCATAAGGTTTGTTTTATTATAGACATATAGTGTTGGAATTAGCATGATCACTTTGTTTAAGTGTGATAAAACAAAATTTGACACAAGCATAAACACATTAAAACTAATCAATTGAATTTGTAAAAGGATATGTGATACTTTTAACATGACAAAAGTGCAAATAGCAAACCAGATTTTTATCTGAAAATACCAAAACATCTCTTGCTTCAACCAGAAGTCCCCAGTGACAACACAAGTACATAGGCACTTTTCATCATCCTGTTTCAAAACTCAGTCCGTCGTCATCGGCTCCGATGTGCAACACCTGAAGCGCGCCTTCCGGACAGTGCTCACTATCTCTGTCTCCACAGCCTCCAGCATCTCCACTACCTCGGTGAAGGAGGGGCGCACGTCAGGGTTTGCATCCCAGCAGCGTGCCATTATCGCCCCGAGAGCGGGAAGGCAATCATGGGGTACGACTGGACGAACACCCTTGTTCACAACGGCGAATGCAGCCTGTACTGCCGTCATGTTATGGAAAGGGAGCATACCGGTTATGAGTTCCCATAATACAATGCCAAAGCTATAAACATCTACTTTATGATCGTATGGTCTGTGCTGGATCATTTCTCTGCAAGCCAAAAGGAAGATATTAGAAGCTACAACAGCATACAAGAATCCAAAAAGGTCAGACAGAATAGAGTCAACAAAATATTTCAAAGACAATAGAAACAATGACATGCCATTTCTTAGTTCATGGATCAGTATCGCCTCTCGGTATAGTTTAAAGTTCAAAGAAATGGAATTCTATTTCTGTTCTACACAAACTCTTTTCCAAAGGAATACATATCCATTCCATTTTGTGAGAATAAAGAGTAACTTGGTGCATGAAGCTCCCGCCATGCGGGATCCCAGGAAAAGATCTATTATACGCAATCTTACCTTACTTTGTAAGAGGCGGTTTCCAGGACTCAAACCCGTGACCATTTTGTGAGAATAGTTATTATATTTCTTGCCAAATCTACTCTACCAACCAAATGCACTATCATGAAAGAAAAAATGCATCATGTTTTTTATGTTTCAGTTCTTTGTATGTGATGCAATAGCAAGTACGATTTGAATCTCTAATAGTTAAGAAGAAATGTTTAGATTCTCTTAACATAATACAATCAAAAGAAGGGGCAATGATTTTCTGATGCCCAAACAGGGGAAGTGCATCTTAGGAAATGCATATAGTCATTCCTAAAACATTGCTATTGCACGGAGGATGTATGATTAAATATAAACCTTTCTTCAACAATAAGTGCACTTCAACTAGTCATCCATCTCCTTGCATATGAATACAACCCTTTGCACCTAAACCCTACAAGCTTACTTACATGATAACAGAGATTGAAGTTCTTACTATGGTCGTTTCTAATAGATTCAGACAAGATTGAGACCAACATGACATGAGCAGATTGTATGTGTTCTTGGATTTTAAGTTTTCAATTGTCATCTGATGGTCAAAGGTAATGAAACACTATTTCTTCAAAGATAAACCAGAAACACGACTTTTGCTTCTTTACGTGGGGTGAAAAAGGACTTGCAACCAACTGTGTGTAGCAAAACTCAATAGATTCATCCGCAAATTAGATATTAACGTCATTCTGCCTGAGGCTGTCTAGGGTTTGCAGAATAATTGTCCTATCTGAAAGTATTAATATACATTGTGCAAAGTTTTCCCATAAGAAGCATCTTGATCATAAGAACTTGCTCCTGCAAACATATTGCCCATATGGTATATAGTAAAATGGAATGTTGAGCGTTTTATTAATAAGAACAGCTAGGTATCCAGCTTATCAGTCGAGAAATGAAGTTATAATCAGTATGATCAAAAGTTACGAAATCATTCTAGTTGATTTCAGGAAACTAGACAGTAAGAAATATTTGACCAACTTCAGAGATGAAACGAGTAGATGCAATACAGTTGCAACATAAAATATTTTGATTTCAAAAACTTATAATACTAGAGTTTGGAAAGAGAACAATTACTAGATTTAATATGATGAATTTTACTTTAGCTGAATAAAAAAATGTAAACCTTACCACACAGTTGATAGGTCACATATTGTTTTGCTAAATAAATTTACTACTTTATGAAAATCCACCTATCTACCATAAGCTGTAACACTGACTTGCTCTATGTCATGAACAATCCAAATTAAGAACATGAACATGGAAAAGGGTGCTTGTAGTGGGTGATGATTTAGTTCGATTAACTAATTGATATGTTCCATATTTGTTGTCTTGTAAAAAACTCATTAATGGCAAGACCTACAAAGTAACTTCAAATCACCCAAATGTTGGCTGCAAGAAAGTTAAACAATTTTCAAGAAAGAGAAACCAATTTTCAAGATAATAACAATTCAATTTTCTATCTAAAAACTAGATCATGTAGCAATAAAAATTCCAAAAAGAATTGAAAAATAAGATTCCAAAATAGTAAAGTTATTGGCTTACGGAGCCATCCAACGATATGTTCCAGTCTCCGGCGTCATCCCTTCAGTTTTCACCTCGATACGAGCCACTCCAAAATCAGCAATCTTTATGGATTTGTCTGCGAATATCAGAAGGTTATCCGACTTGAGATCCCTGTGTATAAATCCAAGCCCATGCACATACGCCATACCCCTTGCAACGTCAAGAGCCTGTCTTACTGCCAACCTAAGAGGCACTGATCGGTTCTGCCGCTTCATCAAGAACTGCCTGACAGAACCACCTTTCGCATACTCAGTAACGATGCACCAAACAACCGGCTTTCTACATGCTCCAATTAGCCTCACGATATTTGGGTGCTTCAGAATAGCCAACATCATGACTTCTTGCACAAACTGCTGTTCCATCAACTGTGCTCTCTCTGGATCGTTCTCCGGCTTCTCGAGCAGCTTAATTGCGACATCTTCTCCATTGTAGGTTCCCTTGTAAAGCTTCCCGAAGGCACCCTGGGCAAATGGCATGCCCATGTTAAGCTTATTGAGATCAAGAGTCCATTCCTCATAACCCTGTAGAGTCTCGGTCGGGTGTCGCGGATCCATCAACGCCTGCACCAATGCATCATCACTCAGCCCGGGATTCACCCTGCCAGGTCGCAGGACGCTGTGGTCGACCGAGTAGTTCGGAGTGGCGATCTGGCGGAACCCAGGGTGGTTGAGCATGCCGGTGCGGGAGTCACTGGAGCCGACGCTACTGGCATCTCTCGACATGGCCACGGACCCGCCATTAACGCTGGTCTGCAAGCTGTTCATGCTGTCGACAGACATATCGGAGCCTTCCCCGAGCTTCCGGTAGTACGCCGTGTCGTAGAAGCTACTGCCGATGTCGATCCCACCACCGCCCCCCATGATTCCAGGAAATCTGGAACCTTCCAACATCTCTGCTCCACAAACACCTCTCAGGCGCAGAAAGCCCTAAACCTTAGGCAAGTCGAAGAGAAACACCCAAGAACCCTAGAATCCAACTCAATCCTGAACAATTTCTATCAAAAACCCTCAGCTTTCTGGAGAATCCACACGCAAAACGATGAAGAAGAGAGGCTGCCGAAGTGCTCGGAAATCCACGAACCCAAATCCTAAACAAACTTCACAAGAACCCAGAAAAAAAGGGGGGGACAAGATCAGAGTTGAGCTCGAATGCTAAAGCGAAAGAATTCGAGGGAAAAAGCATACGGATCTAAGAAAATGAGTAGAGATTCCGACGAGACCTACCTCGATCCGAAGGGCCTTCCGCCATTTTTATCGTCTTCGGAGAAGTCGAATGCGACGACGACGACAACGACGAGCGGTAAGCGGAGGCGTCGACTAGTCGCCTCGTTTGTTTTTGGCCCTTCAAAAAATATATAATCACAATTACACCCCTGATCGAGGACTTTCTGGAGCAATATTTACAGGATTTGGGGGGCTTTTTGAAACTTCAACCCCCCGTCGCATTGTCGGTTCTCCGGTCGGTGCTTCTACTTCTTTGGCGACGTTGACTATTCTCGAGGTCATCGCTGTAGATTGGATTACGATTCGATCTTGATCACATTATAAGAAGATTTATAGAATCTTAGAAAGTCAACGGGACTTTGACATCTAGAAGAGAAGGTGAAAACAGAAGGGAAAAAGCTCGGATTTTCAAAGATCTTTCCTTTGAATACTTTTTTGTTTTGAGTCGGCTAGTTCAGCCTATCTGCGAAGATAGATTGTGGTTCAGTCAAGTCAACTCACATGAATTAGTCGTGTACTTGATCGGATGGATCCATCGGTTTAGATCCATCGGTTTGGATAGACTCGGACGGAGTGATGGAATTAGTCGGTTGGTTCTTTTTTTTAAATGAAAAAAGTCGGTTGGTTCGGATAGACCTTTAGGCGAGTCTAATCACTTGAATCAAGTGAGCCAATTTTGTCATGAATTTGGATATTTTTATAAACGGAAATTTTATACAAAAGATTTTATCGTACAAATCAAATATATTTACTTTTTCTCTTTATTTTTATTTTATTTTTTTAACTTACAATTATGCTATTTAAAATTAGGAGTTAGATTATAGTATTAAAAAAAAACAAATTAAATCAAAAAATTATTTGAGATTTGTATGAAATTTGACGCTAAGATTTTTAGCATAGTAAAATTAGATATATATATATGGTAAAAAATAAAATAAAATCAATACTTAATAAAAAAAATTTACTGGGTAAATATTTTAAAAAATAAGAAAATAAAAATATGGCATATTGGGTTCTGGTAGTGGAAGAGCATCAAGTTATCATTCAGATAATCGTGGTTTGATTCTTAAATATTGTGTATTTTGTAAGAATTTTTGCACTAAATGGGGTGTGACTATATTGGACTTCTGGACTATCCACCGCGAGCGTTTCCCGATTTACTTTGGCGATCAATGGAAAATTTCCGTGAAGCCGGGTTGATCGTCCCAGGTTTGACTATTACTTGGTATATCATGAGTGCTCTAAGAAAGAAAAAATGATGAACCAGGTTACATCGAACCAGGGGCAATCGGCTCGGCCCCATAAAAGTTTCCCACTGATCGTCAGGGTTAATCAAGGAGCGCTCGCGGCGGGCGATGTAGGATCGTAAAGTACCGAAAGAGAAGGGATGAATCTCGATCATTCGTAAAACTTTCTTTTTGATAGCGTAAAACAAAATAAGGTAAAGTAGTGAAAAATAAACTATACTTTTCTTTTACTTTGTTCAGAGCTTTTGGCGACTCCTACTCCAAGGCTCGTAGTCCTCGATCACTCTCGATGGGCAATCCACTATAATCCTTTCTCCGAAAACCTTTAGAAAAAGTAATGTCATACAAGATATAAGGGAGGTTAGTAACAACCTACTAACTCCCTTTTAAGATGCAAATATAAGTACGAAATATAAATATAAATATACCGACACTAAAGTGAAGATCTTGAGCGCAGCGTGTCGATAAGCTTTCCGACGTCGTAAAAGTAAATCGTGAGCAGTTCGTCGATGCAGAAAGATAGAGTAAGGCAAATAGAAGTTCTGTTATGAATGCATTGGTCTCAAGCTCCTTATAAAGACACGTTCGGTCGACTGGAAACTCATTCGGTCGACTGAAAACCCGTTCAATCGACTGATCCTTTCGATCGACTGAACCATCTGTTGGGTTGATCGAACCATCTCACGTCATACCTTCTTTGCTCTGCTCGGCTGTGCTCAACTATCTCTACATTAATTGTGTTTGGTCAATTGATCCCATAATCAGTCGACTGAAAAGTCATCCATCTGTGTATGTCGCGCCTTACCAAATATGGTCGATTGACCAATCCAGATGATCAATCGATCAATCCCTCTAAATATACTGAATCAAGCCCAATTTGGTTGGTTCGATTGACCTAATTTTACTCACTAAGGTCTGGCTTCACTCACCAAGACTTTACCAACCTAGCTTCACTCACTAGGACCCGGTTTCACTCACTAGGACTTCCCTTGCGTAACCTTCAGTTAGGACTAATCACTTGGTAGTGTCTGTTGGATATTGGGTCTTAAAAGACTAATACGATTTACGATTTTACAAGAAAAAATTGAGATGTCATCAATCAATGAAAGTCTAAATTGACTTCAAAATCGAAATCTACGTTTCAAGTAGATGAATCTAGACTATTAATTTGCTCAAAACCGATTACGGGTGAATGAGAAATTAATTGTTAAAGTCAGTTCAAAATATTGCAAAAAGGAAATAGGGGAAAATAGTCTCACATTGGAAATTCCAGAGAAAATTTACTTCCTTATATACGTTGTTGTATTAATTAAGTTAACACAAATGCACGCACGCGCGCAATGGGCGCTTTGTTGGCGCACTTTGCACTTCACACGTACGAATCGTCGCGAGAGCATTGAGGAGCTTAAATTTATGCTCCGCGATGAGCAAACGAATGGCCACTGTTGGATCGAAGAAGGTGATGGATCGCAAGTGACGCGATCTGGAGCGTTGATCACGAATAATCATGATCGAACCATTGGTGATGAAAGTTGATCTAGCGGCTGAGATCAAAAGAGGGCTGAAAGGTTACAATCCTCCATATCTAGAGCTGAGATTAAGAGATCTGGTTGATAGGTTACACCCTCTAGATCGAACTGCTCTGATGAACTTACCAAGGGGTACTTCACCTCTTCACCTAGTATAAATAGGACCCCTAGATGATGGAAAGAAATAACAAAAACAAAAATCACTCAAACTCACTCAAGCCTAATCAACCTTGCATCCATTCAATCTTCTGCATCCAGAGTCCAAAAAACCTACGAGAGGCTTCGCCGATCTCGAAATTTGAAGTGCTACTATTCCGAGAAATCGTCGTTGTACCTTGGAAACGAATAGCTGCTATCCGTAAGCACCTGAGCGGAGCAATATCGTTTTACAAAGATAGTGTTGAACACTAGCCTCGAGGATATTATATATATCAGATTGCATCCTCCCCGGCGGCAATACTCACCGACAACGCTAAACAGAGTCTAACCTCTAGTTAAGACTAGCCACTTGGTAGACTTATCACCCCCTTATCTAACCTCTAGTTAAGACTAATCACTTGGTAGACTTATCACCCACTTAGGTCAATCTTGACCAAGCCTTATAAAACATTGTTAAACAAACATCAAAATCCTAGAGATATATTGCACCAACAGACGGCCCAGAAGCCCAACATCTCATGGTCACGTACCTCATTCGGAGGAAAATTCCTATAGCATGCGTCATACTGGGAATTAAACTGCTGATGTCTGGGTGATAACTTGGCGCTCTTTCGCTTCACCATAACCTCGAGTTCAAATGATAAGCCATGCAACACCGATCCTAGGGCGACCAGCCTGCCCCGACAGAAATTTCTTATCGGCTAGCAAGGTACATAAGGATGAACTAGATAACATCGAACTTTGGGTAACCAACCCGACTCCATGAAAGTTTCCACGAGTTACTTAGGTTAATTGGAAAAACCAACATCTCATGGTCGTGCACCCCATATGGCGTAAATATTTTTGTAAAATGCACCGTAGCAAAAGATCGAACTACGAATGCTCTAAGAAAGAAGACAAAAAATATAGAAGATGAAGAAAAATGGGTTAGGTTTACGTACCTTTACCAATCTTGTATAGAGACTGATGCTTTGAATCTCTAACGGGTTATTAGGGTTTACTGATTGCGCGTTGCAGGTTACGGATTGTGGGTTGCAAGTGCTCCAATAAATTTCAATCGTGATATGTATGCTTGCACCAAAACATTTTCCATCTCTAGCTTAGTTTCACATTCCTCCTAGAATACCGGCTAGGATGAGATTTCTATGGGATGGATTGATAGCTAATGCATGCGGTGTGGCCATCATAAAAGTCTGGGAGTCAAAACCTGGCAAAGTCAGTATGTCCACTCTCCCCATGTACTAGCCATAATATTCGAGCTAGCAATCATCATGATTTATCTCTTCCATATTACTATTAGGACGAATTAGTAGGGATATTAGGGACAAATGAATCAGCTTTCCCTATCTTGTTTGGCCAAGATGAGAAAATGGAATTGGCGATACTTAGCATGCGCCTGTTCCTATCAATAGTTGAAATTTTATAATTTTTATTTTACATTTCTACATTTAGTAAAAATCTAAAGGAGAACTTATCCCGTGGTAGTACAAAATGAAAATGACATAATATTATCTATTATTTTTATATCTAATTCTTTTAAATTTCTTATTATTAATTATTTCTACGTGGAACATAGGAACATAGTAACATAAAACAATGAAGATAATAAATATGATAATTAAAAAATAATAATATTTTGTGTAAGCATGAGGATAAATATAATAGAAAATTTGAGTTTTAAGTTATAATATATAAAAAAGAGTTAAAAAATGGATCTTGTTGTACATAGTTGTTAAAGGATGAAATTGTAGTAACAGTTAAAAAGAGATAGAATTATAACTCTCAAGATAGTAATAGCAAATGAAACTATAAATGTAATTAATATATATGCATCTCAATTAGAATTAGATGAATATACTAAATCAAGATTTAGTGACGACTTAATGAAATATTACAAAAAATTTTGGCAAATAAAATTAATTTAATAGGAGACGATATAAATGACGATACCAGAGTGAAAAATAAGAAATATGAGAGAGTGGATATGACCTTATACTAATAAATATATTTTTAAAAAAATACAAAAGAATACTTGTTCACATTCAAAAGTAAAAATAATAAATCATAAATTTATTTTCTTATGATTAAGAAGAGGGATAAAAAAATTTGTAAAGCTTGTAAGGTCATCTCTAAAAAAAGTTTAACCATCCAATATAGGTTAGTAGTGGTGGATATATGCCCCAATCATATTATCAATGGAAGGAAAATATATACGACTCCAAAAATTAAGTGGTGGAATACAAGCATTAGGTGAAATATATTTAAGACAAAGTTAGGAATACAAGCATTAGGTGAAATATACGATGACTCTAATATATATGGGATAAGATGATATCAAATTAGAAAAGAGTATTCAAGAGTGTACTCGATGAGTCAAAGAGATATGCACCACCAAGTAAGAAATCTTAATTATGGAATGAGAAAGTAAAGAAAAAGTGAATAGACTATAAAAAATTATATATATGTAAGAACTAGAAAAACGTTAAAAAAATATACAATATTCAAGAAAGAGGTTAAGAAAGTAGTAAATTAAGCAAAGAATAAAACTTTGAAACGATTATATCAAAAATTGGATATAAAAGAAGAGGAAAAAACCATTTATAGAATAACTAAAGTGAAAGAGGGGAAGACTAGATAATTTTTCCAAATAAGAGATATTAAACATGAATGTAATAGGATACTTGTGGAGAAATAAAAGAGGAGTAGAAGAGATATTTTCATTAATTTTTTAATAAAAGTTTAGATGACCAACTTAACTTAGATAATTTAAGTAGATCAAATATGTATCGAAATTTAAATTTTATCGTAAAATTCAAACTTCAAATATAGAATAAGCTTCAAATGAGATGCAAAATAAAAAAGTATCTAAGAAAATAAGGTATTAAATGACTTACAAAATATTTTAACATGATATTGAAAATAAAAAAATATCTAATCAGTGAAGGGTAAGTACTCTAGTTCCCTTATATAAGAACAAGAAAAACGTATAAAATTGTGAAAGCACAAGAGTATTAAACTAATGAGTCATATTATGAAACTTTGAGGGAAAAGTAATAGAAAACAGATTAAGGAGACCATGGTAACCGAAAATCAATTTGGGTTCATGCTTGGAAGGTTGACAATAGAAACTATATATCTTTTCAGACAACTAATTAAAAAATATTAGAAGCAAGAGCAAGATCTATATATGATATTTATTGACTTAGAAAAGCTTATAATAGTGTTCCAAAAGAAATTATACAAAGAATTTTAGAAAAGAGAGGTGTTAGAGTTGTTAGAACCAAAAGAATTCTCATATCTCCACAATGATAATATCCACTATGGACCTAAGCCTTATGGATATATTTTTGGACTTTACCCAAAAAGGTTCATACTAATAGAGATATCTTTCATATTATAAACTCGTGATCTTTTTCATCTATTTTCAATATGAAACTTTAATTACCCCTAGGGTGCGTTTGGTTGAGGGTGTTTCTTGATAACCTTGGTTATTCATTCAAGGTTATCAATAAAAACCTTGTTTGGTTTAGGTAGTGAAGAATTCCCAGGTAATCAATTATACCCGCCACATCAGCAAAAGTGGTCATCTAACCCGGAATCAGAAAACCAAGGAAAAGCCTGGTTTTTCTCAATTCCGGGGTTAAGATAATTTTTTTCCAAAAATTAACCTTCGTTATTTTCTATTTATGACACAAATACCCTTAACAATCAACTAAATTACATAATACCCTAATCAATTAAATTACACAGTTACGCGCCGATGCTGATTCCGCTCCTTCACCGTCCTTTCATTCCGGCGAGCTGCGGAAAGAGCTCGTTCGCCATCTCCGTGCTTGAGTTCTCCAGAGATTGGTTGATTGGCGTCGCCGCGTTCGTGCTTGCCACCTCCGCCGCGCCGGTGCTGTCGTCCTTGGACGTCGATTGCTGTTGTTCGGGCTCCGGTGTGGGTTCGCTTCCTGCAGTTGCAACGCGTACTCGAGGTTCCAAAGCACGTCGCCCATGGTCGGCCAGTCGACGTCGTACTCCGCCAGGCACTTCTCCTCTTCCTCGACGAACTTGTTGAGCGAGTCCTTGTTGATGGTGCCGACGATGATGGGGTCGATGATCTTCTCGACGAGGCCCTTCCGCTTCCACTGCAGCCCCCACTCCGCCAGGTTCACCTGCCCCCGTGGAAGCGCCGGATCGAGCGTCGGCCGCGCACAGAGCACCTCGAACAGCACCACGTTGAAGGAGTACATGTCCGACTTGCCCGTCATCAGTTGCTGGCACTGGAAGTACTCGGGGTCGAGGTAGCCGAAGCTGCCCTTCACCGTCGTGCTCACATGCGTCTGGTTCATCCCCGGCGCGTCCTTCGATAGCCCGAAGTTCGACACCTTAGCCACGAAGCTGTCGTCGAGGAGGATGTTGGTGGTCTTCACGTCACGGTGGATGATCCCCTGTGTCGTGCCGGTGTGCAGGTAGTGCAGCCCCCGCGCCATGTACTCATACACCAGGATCATCTCCGAGCTCTCATCGCAGTAGCCGATGAGCGACACCAAGTGCCGGTGTCGGAGCTTCGACAGCATCTGGATCTCTGTTTGGAACTCGTTGATCCCCTGTTCCGACTGCGGGTTTCCTCGCTTCACAACCACCTTCGTGCCGTCCTCCAGCTCGCCGAGGTACACGTTCCCGAAGCCGCCGACGCCGATCACTGCGTTCTTGTCGAAGCTCTTGGTCGCCGTCTGCAGCTCCGCCAGCGAGAAGTAGTGGCCGAGGCCGGCGGTGGAGGAGAAGGTGAAGTCGCTGCTCTTGTGTGTGCTGTAGCCGCCGCCGTAGCCTTTGCTCGACGACACGAAGCTGGTGTTCCCGGTGTGAACAGGCAGCAGCCAGGAGGAGAAGCTGCTCCTCCTCTCCCAGTCATGCGGCCACTTGTGCCATTTCACCATCATCCCGCCAAGGCCGGCGAAAGCGCCCAACATCATAGCGAATCCGACCGCCGCCGCCACGACCTTCGATTTCTTGCCGCCACCATTGTCGACCTAACGACTGGGAGAGTATATTTATTAGGGGTAATTTAGTAATTATAATATTAGGTTATATATTAAAACCTTCAACCAAACAAGTTTTTATCTCATTACGAAAGATTAAACCAAACAACATTAGATTATATCTTATTCCCTATAACCTTGGTTATGTGATTACCTGGTAATTACATGCCCAAGGTTATTAAAGAACACCCTCAACCAAACGCACCCCTAGGGTAATGGGCAATGGTTAGGCCCTCCAATTGATAACCAAGGGATCTAAGGTTTGAATTTCAACCACGGCACACTACAAGAGATTTTCCCTCCAATGAGAAATGAGCCTAAGAATGCTAGTCATATAGATGGATATGAACCTTCATGAGTACTTCCAGATTTACTCTAGTAGTCGGTAGGAAACTTCCATGGAGTTGAGCCGATCACCTCCAAAATTAGTCAGTTTGAAAAGTTGGATACCTAGATTATCAAAAAATAATAATAAATAAATAAAAATTATGGGACTTTGATTGAAGTTCCAACAATCATCCCCTCAAACGAATAACCATCATTATTATCATAGTCCGGGCCTCCCCTCAAGCATCCGGTTACCCTTAACCTACTCTAGACATCCCCTTAAGCATCCGATCACTATTGACCTGCTCTGGGCCTCCCTTCAAACATCTGGTCAATGATGTCATTCCTCTCCTTTAATACTTTTTCACCACTTAAGGTTGGCTCCCTAGGATTTCCACAAGCGTCCAATCACCTTTGATCTACTTAGACTTTTAACCACATAGGATTCACTCTCTTAGGATTTTCGCCCAGTCACCATTTACCTCCTTCGACTTTTCGCTTAAAGTTCACTCTTTTGGGAGCTTCCACCTCCTTCATTTAAGGTTACTATTTCACTCACATGATTAAATCTGGACCATGATTCTGATACCACTTGTTAGAACTAAAAAAAATCACATATCTCTACAATGGTTTGATGTTATCTACTTTGAGTCTAAGCTCTCATGGATTTATTTTTTAGCTCTACCCAAACAATTGCATATCAATGGAGATATGTTTCATCTTATAAACTCATAATCTTTTTCATATATTTTTAATATGGGGCTTTGATTATATTCCCAACAAGCGTAGTATATATTAAATGAATTAAGAATATGTATGAGGATGTAATTGTTAGGTAGTTTGATGTCGTGCGTGATAAAAAATGTTTCACAAATGCGCAACGGAAGACAAAACAATATACTTTATTACAACACACACACCAACGTATATATGATACAACATGTCAGACATAGCCACAAAACTATGTAGCACGGATACTCCGATTGTTTTTTTTTTTGAAGTATCAAACATGAATACGGATATGATACATAAATCTGTATCGGATACAACCAAAAATGCATCATGGACTTTTTTTGATATTTGACTAGGCGGATACGTTTTTGACACGGTAATGATACATCTAGGATACTTTTTCCTTGATAAGTTTGGGAAAAATTATAAATATTTAAAATTTTTAGGGATCAATTGAAAAAACTTAAAATTTTCTAAGACTAATAGCAAAATAATTTTAAAAAATAAGTTGAGTTGTGGGCTTTTAAACCCTAAACCTTTTCTACTCGCCTCTCATCCTACTCTCCTCTCATCACCTCTTTGATGTCGCCTACCTTCCTTTCTGCCACCACCTCCCTTTCTGCCCCCTCCATCCCCCACATTGCTCTCCACGTAAGCCCTAAATTATTATTTTCGATTTCTGCTCTACTCCTCTAAAGTGCTTAAACTCTAATCATTTTGCTCCCACGAGTATAGCTGAGATGGTAAGGGGTTGGTAGATTGTCACTAAAGGTCTTGTGTTCGAGTCATGGGGCTGGTGGGGCGTAAATTCCTGCACCCTGTGTAAAAAGTCTCTCTCCCCCAACCTCTTGCCTTCTCAGTCACCGTGATTTACCTCCTCCGTGTTGGTCCTGGGGCCGGCTGGCGGGGGCACTGGGGGCGAGCATTTCACCTTTTGCCACCATTAAACTCTAATCATTTTGTTAAAAGGATTTGATTTAGAAATTTGAATATAAGCCATAATCTTTCAGTCTCCTTTTCCTTCTTTTTGGCTTTCAAATTTTTTGATGAACCTAAATTGAAGACAATCTCATTTAATTTTTTGATGAACCTAAATCGAAGACAATCTCATTTACTGATGATGACGAAAATGTTGGTGATGAGACTAATATGGATATTTGATTTCATTTTACTTAAGATGGATTTGGTGTTTTAGATTTTGTTCTTGAAATATTATGATGGATCAAATATGGCTTCACCCCCTCCCCCCCCCTCCCCTCTCTCTCTCTCTCTCTCTCTCTCTCTCTCTCTCTCTATATATATATATATATATATATATCTTATCTTAGCCGCATCCCTAGCCATATCGTATCTTATTTTTTTCAAAATTTGTCATATCATCGTATTCGTATCATATCGTATCCCTGGCCTTCATTGAAATCGATAGGCAAGCCAATGAGGCTGCCTTTATCCATAACCACACCGAATCTTTGTCAAGACGGCTTCACAAAGTCTGAGTCGTGTCTCCGATTCAGTACTAGTCAAAGGTGGGAGAAGAAACGATCCGAGAGATCGATCTCAATAACAATTCAATATTTGGTAGTGTTAGCAACCCGATAATTCCAAACGCAGAGGATCTCCCACTCGATCGCTTCAATGTTTGACGGAGTTCGCAATCCGATAGCACCAAACGAAGTGGATCATTAGGTGTCGATCAGTGATGGCGCCGATTGATGGCATCGCCAAAAAGTAATGACGCTGATCGATATCGACAGTGATCGACAATGTTGATATCAGCGCCTATCAATATCGATGCAGATCAATACCAGCACCAATCGGCACTGGAAAGAACTCCAGCACCAACGTTTCCAAAAAACGTGAATTGGATTCCAAGTTTAAAAAACGTGAATTGCTTTGCATTGTTGTTGTTCACGTTTTGGACCTTTTGGTGGAGGCTTCCCTAGGTCGGCAGCCAATTCCTTTCATTACTAAATCAAAGATGGTCCAATTCGTGTTCAAAAGATATAGCTCATCCGTGCTTCTATTATATCAAACTCTTTTCATATTAGCTCTTCGTTTGATCTAACCAAACTAATCTCTCTTGATCTGAGAATTTAATTTTCAAACTCACTTTATGTCTCTCGGATAAACTCGTAATGTGTATAATCTTATATATTCCCGATTTATGTTGGTAGTTCATAATTAACTATTAATTATGAATCGATCATGAGTGACACCGAGTAATACATTATGATCTTTAATTAATCGGAAAATCATAATTGACTCCAGAATCTCTTCTAAAACCTTTAGCAGCTACATTGAGTTTTGTCTCATTCCTTTCAGTCATCTTATATCGACTTAGTTTAGGACATAATCTATGTGTCAGTCCTCACTAATTTGACTATCTCACACCTAGCTAGCTCAAGTAATACTTACTCGTCTTGTGGGTTCAAGTTATTCCGACGTATGTCCAGGAGTCCCATACTCTTGATCTATGATGTTTTGGCCAAAGACTTTGAGCAATAATTCTAACGAGTGATCACAAGGTATACATCCCTCACAAAGAGCAGTGAATACTCAAAGTATAAGTATCCATAATCAATATGACTTAACTACCTCAAGTCGAAAGAAAATTACACTCAACCTGCAATATTGAGATCTCCATTGGCATATTTGTATATGTAGAAAATCATCTGAAATCTCATAGCAGGCTACTTCAATGAACTATAGTTACCATACCTAGCATCTATATTTAACTCTCGACATTTCAATGTCTCTGACCAATGAGGAACAACTACTTGATTAGATCAAATAGTATAACCCATGCTAGTTTTACTGAATTAATGATGTCTAAATACATCTATTCATCAACTAGGAAAGTTTTCAATACATTCATAATTACACATGTAGGGATACTCACTAGTCGTGATCTAATCACGAGTTCTCTTATGCTATGAATCGTATTATGGACATTCAATAAATATTTATAAAATCCAACCATACTTATAGAATGTACACTTAAATAGTGAAACTCTATGTATCTAATAAATAATACATCCAAGGCGATTGTCATAGGATATCTCTCAAACATGACAGTAATAACTAGAGAGTGAAGACTTCAGGCAGATTAACAGAATTATTTCCGATAAAGATAGGATTACATCAATTATCAACTCTAAGTCTCTATCTTTTTATTCTAATTATGGACAAACTCATTAGAAAGCATTCAAGACATAGTACAATGGTGCATGTTATTTGAAAAAGATATTATTTTAGTCGATGAAACACGTAAAAAAGTAAATTCTAAACCAGAATTGTTATTTGAAGATTAATTTTATTTTAGTAGATGAAACATACGAAAGAATAAATGCTAAACTAGGATCTTGGGAGGAAACATTAGAAGTGAAAAATTTTGACTTAGTAGAGTAAATAATATATAGAATTTAAGTTTATTAATATTAGACGTAATAAGATAATTATTAAAATAGGAAATGTCGAGTTTTCTAGAATTGAGAGTTTTAAGTATTATGATCATTTTCATAAAAGATTGAGGGATTAAAAGAAATATTTTACATATAATATAAGTAGAAAGGTTGAATATAGAAAAATATCAGGTATTTTTTCAAATTTAAAAGGAAATTCTATTAAAGTATCGTTGTTAAAATCTTCTGTGGTATAGGACGTTGAATTTAGGCTATAACTCGAGTACATTTGTAAAAGATAAAGATGTCAAGAAGTATATCTAGATATACAAGATGGGATATAGAATAAAAAATGAGAATATTAACGAGAAACGTATAGTCGCATTTATTGAATAAAAATATAATGATCCGTTTAATAAATTTAATTAATAATAATAATAATAAAATAAAATTTATTTAAATATAATTAATAATATAATATTAGAAAAAACTTAATAACATAAAAAATATCGATTATCACATTTAATGGTATAAAATTACATGGTGGTTCTCCACGTTGAAATCTCCGCCTTCGAGGTATTTTTTTCACGTGAAACAGATTGCTCCTCAAACCCCGGGCCGGGCCCACCCTTTTGATAGCGCCACATAGGACGACCGCCAATCCCAACTTCGGGTAGGCGGAATACACGTCCGCGCCTCACGACGAACCTGGACGGGATTCCGTCCAGAGGACCCACGCGGGTTTGGCGAACTTTCCGTTATTTTTGAACGATTTTCAAACTTTTAGCGTAAATTTTCCATAAAGGGTGGAAAAAAGGTTGCATGCCAACCTCCTCAGCCTGCACAAAAAACCTGTCAGGCCCAGAATTCCCGTCCAGGTTCAACGTCTCTCGTTAAAGCTCTGAAAGTACAATAATGCCCCTTCTATATGGCAACGGCGAATGCGGATTAGGTTGAGAGAAGGGCGATATCGTAATTTAACAACAAAGTAGGGCGACGGCTTATATAAAGGGCAGTCATCGCCGGCTCCGAATCGACTACGCAAACCCCGGCGAGGCTCTCGATCGGTAGCTCGATCCTTCCTGCGTTTATTCCGTGGTCGACGGTGGGTCTTCCCTTAGGTCGCCTGTTCAAGCAGGAGCATCCGCTTCAAATCTCTCCTCGAATCGCTTCGGCGCTTGCCGCCTTCGGGTGAGTGTGCTCTCGCCCCTTTTGGAGTTTTCTCGATCGGGATCTGTAATCGAAATGGTTTTTGCACGAAACGCGGTTTTGGATTGCAATGTGGGAGAAAAGGGGGCGAGATTGTTGAAAAGTAACTTCGATTTCTGTTGAATGGAGTGCAGGGTTTCGGAATCATGGTGCTCTGGGTTTTCGGCTATGGATCTCTGGTTTGGAACCCTGGTTTCGAATTCGATGAGAAGATCGTAGGGTTTATCAAGGACTACAGGCGTGTTTTTGATCTTGGTAGGGAAAAGATCGTCATTTTTGTGTTCCTTCCTATGTTTTCATCGAGGCAAAGATTTGACTCTGGTACTCCTTCTACTAGCCTGCATAGATCACAGAGGTACACCGGAGAATCCTGCCAGAACCTGCACCTTGGAACCCAAAGAAGGAGCAATCTGCGTAAGTACACTCAGTTTTTAAGATCATTCATTGTGTTTATCAATACAAATCGATTCCATTACAGTGGGGTGCTGCATATTGTATCAGAGGAGACATCCAAAGGGAACAAGCAGCAATGGAGGTAGAATTCAAGATCCATCACCATGGTTTTTTGTTCAATCCCTGAGTCTGACCACCCTTTGTCTTACTTTTCAGTATTTGAGGAGACGAGAATGCGAGTACGATGTCGAAAGCCATTTAGACTTCTACAAGGTAAGCTTCTGATTCTTGAGCTTAATATTCCTTCACCACTTTCTAATTCTTCATTGACAAATGAATTGTTCTTCAGGAAGGAGAGACTTCTGAACCAGCTGTAACAGGAGTCCTAATGTATGATACTCAGCCTGGTTCCTAAAATTCATTACAAAGTTGACAAATTGCATTAATTTTCATTGTTTTTTTTCAGATTTCTGTCAACCATGAACAAAGTGGCCAACAAGTATTACTTGGGCCCTGCTCCCTTGGTTGAAATGGCAAGGTGACATAAAATAGGCTTCTTCTATCTTTTCCTTGTTAATTGATTTGAATGTTCTTATTGTTTGACTCAATCTCCTCTAATATTTATCAGCCAAATAGCTACAGCCAATGGTCCATGTGGAAACAACAGAGATTATCTCTTCAAGTTGGAGAAAGCAATGGCCAATATAGGTAAAAAAAACACAATCATGATAAAGATAATTAAACTTCGATGTTTTTGTAGATTAACTTAAAAGTTTGTATGTGTTTGTTGAAATGGCAGGACATGAAGATGATTATGTTATTGAGTTAGCAAATGAAGTGAGAAATGTACTTGATAGTATGAAACAACAGAAGTCACCGAAGAATGTTCGTTTGTCGAAACGATCACACGCACTACTTCTTCCCATCGAGTCGCGCCCGGAAACCCCCCTCATTGTTGATTCATGATCTTTTATCTTGAAAACTAATGTATTTTCTCTGTTCCTTGATTAACCAGTCACCTGCTATATCCTATTAATCACTTATTTGTTTTCCATTCCGTTCATAAGAAGGATTTGGAGAATGATTGTGATGGATCCAACTGCATTACTAATTGGGAAAAAAAAAAGTTGAGCTTCTTTGTGTGTTTTTCTTATTGTGCACTTGAAATAGTTTTAGTGAAGGTTAACTAAGACCTAGTTAATTTGAGCGATAGACTTTAGAGTAGGAGAAAAGCTTTTCGCCTAAATTAGAGAGAATCAAAATTTGATATAAAATAAAAAGAACAATAATTTCGCCTAAATTAGAGAGAATCAAAATTTGACATAAAATAAAAAGAACAATAAAATTAAACCCTCTAATTATATATAGAATTGTAGATGTATTCGGCAATGGTGCAGTGTTTCTTAGTTTCTCCAGTATTTAAGGATTGAATTTCAATTTCACGAACAAATTGATGAATTTTTTTAATGGACGATTGATCTGAATGTCTGGATGATAGCTCATTCGCTGTGAGCGTTCTCGATTTACTTAATGATTGGTGGAAATTTTCAATAGGGTCAAGAATCAGTCACTCCTAGAATTAGATGGCGTAAGTTGAATATCTAGTACAAAATGAACAAACTCAAATAATTATTTAAACTAAATGAACAAATTTAGCATATATGTCTTTAATTCCTTAATATTCATGAAAATGTGAATTGTTCCGTAATAATATCCACAAATAAAATTTATGAGTCATATTCATCCTACAAAATCTCAAAAAATTTATTTCCTAATTGAGCAATGATAGGGAGAGTGAAAATGAGAGAGTAAAACTCATAGTGAATGATATGACATGACGTGGCACTTTACATGCACACGTCCGATTATTGCTTGGACACCATCGGCGGCCTTTGGCCGCCGTCCCGAATCAAACTATATCCCGGGGGGCACGATGAATCCGTCGGAGATCGTGCATGTAAGGTGCCACGTCATTCACTATGATTTTCACTCTCCCATTTTCACTCTCCCAATCATTATTCTTCCTAATTTATTCTTTCCCAATAATATAGGTTAATTCTCAATTCTGAGAATTTGATTTCCTAATTTACTCCTGCATCAATCTTACTCCGCCGAAATTGTAAGAGGCTAAGTGATGGATTTTAGTCCTCATGGGATGACTGATGATTAGTACATGAGTGTTGTCATCATATACTAGAGATAAACGAATTGCCTTTTATCACGGATTTACTTAAAAAGTATACCTAAATCGAGCCCTTTATAAATTGGCCTGAAATGGAGCTACACAAACCAAATAATGTGGCCCATTAGGAAGCAGCCGCCGTATTCCCTCGATTAGGGTTACGGTCTCGCCCCATATCTATAAAACGCCTCTTTGATGTTCCTCATCCTACTTCTCGATGGCGCCGTCGCCGCCGACTCCACCAATACCACTGATCCCGGCTCGCTGTCTACCAATCCACATTGATTTCCTCCATACTTGAATCTTGCTGCTCTTCTTCCTCTAATTTCTACGCCGACAAGATGAAGAGAGAACCGTGCTGCTGATCGGCGACGAATCCTGCGTCTATTTCGATAGGTCAGTGTCTCTCGCTCATAAAAATCTCATCTTTCGTTCTCGATTTCTAAATTGCTCGGCATTTGATGGGTTTTTCTTTCGAATTTCTTACAACCGCGACGCGATTGCGCTCTTTTTCATCGTCCTAATTCTTGGTGGGTCGCTTGAGTTGCGCACTTGCTGTAAATATGGACGAAGAACAATCGGTGGAAATTTAGGTGGATCTTCCTCGAGTTTTTGGAGGTCCATAAAGGGCCACCGTACATGCTAAAGAGTTTCAGGAGATGATTAATGGAGCATTAGAACTCTTACTGCTTTCATATATTTTGCCCTAAACCCTAAAAATGATCTTTGTAGCGGTGGTGCAGGTGTCGAGATCGCCGGAGGTGATCGGAGGGTGGTGGTGGCGCTTTTTGAGGCGGTGAACGAGCCACGCCGGAGAGATCTTAGCAATTAATTAAGAAACAAATTTTAATTATTTTGATTAATATAAAGAACATGTTTGAGGGGTAGGAGATTTGAATTACCACAATTGTACAATTCTTCTAATTTTGGAAATATATTCAAATAATATTTGAATTTTGGTTGACTAGAAAAAATAGCATGCAATGGGCCAGCCTCACACTCGGCGATAATGGTGGTCAAGTCGTCCGATTGATGATCAAACATTATTAATAAATTTTTATCATCGTTTCAAATTAAATGATATCTTCGGATAACAATGAATCAGTAGAAATCGCTGTATTATAATCTCGTTAGATTCGACATTGAATACGACGAGATCATAATTGTGACAATACTTGACGGGTTTACGTACTTTCCAGGATATAATTTTGTTCGGGACGACGGCTGCTGGTAGTGATCGACGATTGGGTGATTTATTGATCATCGTCAACGAGTGGAACAGAGGGACAGAAATCCATCGTGGGATAGAGGATTTGGCCTCGCATTGGGTCAAGTACAATTACTCAGGTTGGGTATGAACTCGCTGACGATTCACCCATGAAAATTTTCATAATTATGCGTCTTATTTACAGATTTTCTTTAATTTATCATAATTAAAATTTAAAATAATTAATCATTCTTCCTTTATAATGGACTTTCACACGGGTCGGTGTCATGAGGAGATAAATTGAAAAATTCCAAATCTTCATTTTTCTTGATTCAATATCGAATAGAATAGAATAATATATAAATATTGACATTTGAATTTAAAAATATTTGATATATTCGAATTTGATTCAAAACTCAAAATATAAATAATTTTTATTCAAATTTGACTTGAAATAAAATTCAAATTCGAGTAGTTCAAATTAAATTATAATTTAAATTTACATTCTAATATATTTAAATAGAAATTTAAAAATAATTAGAGTCGAACAATCAAATAAAATATTGAGTACTTGATCGAAAAAAATTATCAAAGAGGTTTGATTTCAAATACAAATCAAATTCAATTCGTTTGTGCACCAATAATTCTCTTCATTTTTACGTCACTTGTTTAATGTGTGGCCGAGCATGTGTGTAGACGGATGTGTCCGTGCGGTTCATTGCAACAAACTCCTCTTCTTACTCAGAATAACTGTTTAATTACACTAAAATATCCTACTCTTAGATTAAGTTTGATAAGGTATAATCAATTTTGTAATATAATCTTGTTTTAAAACTATAATGCAATGTAATCTGTATTATAAAAATTAATAAAAATATTATAATCAAGATTACAATACCAACAACATATAATCTATATTACATTACAGACTAAATTATATTATCCCTAATCAAACGCAATCTTATTCAAGAATCAAACTAAATGGCCCATGACAAGCTGCCCACCCCATAATAAATTTACAGAAATAAACATGAATTCTAGATGAAGTCCGAAGAAACTTCACATACGATGACTTATTCAATTTCCTGATTTATCTCTCTAATTGCTACAATTTGAATCCTAACTATGACACCACAAAATATTTTCTTCCGATAAAATGAAAAAACTAAGACATTGACGACTAAATGAGGAATTACTTGTGCTTTCAAATTCACCAGGTAGGTTCGAAAAAAATCAATCGCCTCGGGTAAGGTCTGGATTATAGAAACCCTAAATGACACCAAGGAACTTTAATTTACTGGGCAAATACTTTGTTAAAAAATAGAAAGGTAAAATTACTTAACGTAAACCATCAAATTGTTTGGTAAGATAATAAAGTTTCAAAAAGCTATTTTAAAAAAATAACTAGCCACCAAATAAAATGGGTTAGACTTTAGTTACTTCACGATACCGTAAAAATAAAGATGAAAAAACAAAAATAAAAATAAATTGAAATTAACAAAATAATATTAGTTTTTAGGAAAAATCAATAGGCAATTATGTTATAAATTTATTTAATTTTACTTTTTTTAAAAAATACATTTTTGACAATCTGTTTTACTAGATAATTTGATTCCACATTAAAAACAAATAAACATTAGTCTGACTCATTCCTACAAATACCCTCGTATGATGACGTGTTGAATTTCCTGATTTATCTTTCCACAACTAATTAAGAAACCGACCACATGGGCGAATAGAGTCCTCTATCACATAAAATCCCCTATCTCGTCTGTCCCACTCTCCGACGATGGCCGACGAATCGTCCGATCGCCGATCGGACACCACCGATGGATATTGATCGTCGTACCGAATAAATGATATCCTTGAAAAATAATGAACCGGTCGGAATCGCTGCAATTACAATCTCGTCGAATTCGACGGTGAATCCAATTAGAATCGACAGGTTCCCTGTACCCCCCCCCCCCCCCCCCCCGGTATAATTTTGTTTAGGATGACGGCCGGAGACCGCCAGTGGTATCCGATCGACAATCGGATAATTCGCCGGTCGTCATCAGGGAGTGGGACAGGTAGGAAGGGGACTTTTGTGGGACAGAAAATCTGCTCTCCCATGTGGGACGTCCAGGATCAGACCTTTGCTACGTTCCACATTCTAAAATTGATAGGCCCCCATGGCGTAGGCTTGGTACTAATGTAAAATTGCAATACAAGAGCAAAGTTCGGATCTCCCTAAGATTCACCCTTCATAAGTTTCTCCCATATAAAAGGTTGCTCGATACCATAATTTACCACCCTTTCACAAACCTTAGAGCAGGCCGTGGAAGGACGTTTGGGATGAACATTATCACCGGAGCAACACATTCTAAAATCAATGGCAAACTACAATTCGATAGCGCAGATCCAAATCAACATCTATTACCCGGAGAAGAATAAACCAATACTAACCCTCCACTACTATATTTGATATGAACATAAACAAGCTCTTACTTATCGAGTATTAAAATCTCACACCAACACCACTCATGTATAGTCCTACTTTACCTACATTGCTGCCCCCGGCGACATGGTACAGATCCACATCCTACATTATGCAAATGTCGACGTGATCGTAATGTTTTTCAATCGGCCACTGGTCCACATCAAATTTCAAGCCAGAATTCAAAAAAAAAAAAAACTCAAATGGATATGAAACAAACTGATCGACTAGGAGCTTAAACTACTCAAAGATCTATTTGTAACAGGCATGTATAGCCAAATCAGCATACTATCAAGCAAGGATACGAAGAACAGAAGCCATATGTACTATCCATATACACCTTCGGATACGCTAAGCTAGACACTTACGAATAGTTTAAATACACGAAATACCAAATTTAGGTCATAAAATAGATGCGATATACACCTAAAGTATGAATCTACTTGTTGTAAGCCTGACCTGTGCATTGCAAAAGGCAACAGAAGACACCTCGAGGAATTTCTTGGAATTCTCTTCTTGTTTTATGGTTCGAGGACATCTGGAAGAACAAACTTGTAAGCTAAAGAAAGATCCAGCGGAAGTAGTTACTTGACAGATTATGAATCAAAGAAAAAGCGTGAGACGACAACCTTCACCGTATACTTGTTCGATCCTGGAGACTATGTGTTTGCCGTAAGTGTATTTCTTCAAGGCCGGCAGATGAACTTTGATGCGGTTGAGCAGGATATCCCGATGCTTATCGGTGCATGTCTCGAGAATCTTTTGGACCACATAGTTTGCAAATTGATCCTTCATCATCACCTGGAAAAGGAAATGAACTCAGATGCAGAGGCACAACAGAAGAAAAAAGAATTCCACAATGTACTACGCAGAGCTGCAGAAATTACTCAAAATTCCAGAAGATATTGAGAGGAATTCAAGAATTGATTCGATTTAAGATTTACTTATACATGGGAGCATTTGCAACCGCAGGAAGGAAAAATACATCAAACTTGCTTATTAGTTGTAGATATTGAAGATGCAGAAGATAGGATTTTAGCCCCAACAATGTAAATAAGAACACAATTATCAGAAGATGCAGAAGCTGTTTGACATCTTTGCTGGTTAGAAAAAGTGGCAATCTACTAATTCTTCGTCCCAATTGTATTGTATTCTAAGTTACATGGAACAACTAGATTATGAACAAAAACTTCAAAAAAATTTATCACATAACTGGGAAAGAAGAGTAATTTATCAGGATACTAAAATGCATATTTAATAATTTACAAAAGTTTTGAGCATACCAATAAATTGTCATTGTCTTCGGTTTGTCCCACTATTTCCTTAATCAAGAGATCCCTCTCTTCGGTACTACCATATGCTAAACACTTTTCAATAACATTTGAAGCAAATTTGTTCTGGCTCATCTGTACAATCTGCCCAAATAATTTGCTGATAATCTGACTTCTTTCATGTGGATTTCCCCTCTCCAGAACATGCTGAAATGATATAATCATGTAAGGATTTAGATGTGACAAAAGAGTATAAATCGGATAAAAAAGAACAGTTATATATGTACAAAGATATAATCTAGAAATTATTCACAGCAAAATTACCTTATCGTGGGATGTATTGCACTCGAGCACAATTGATAGCATACATTCAGTAAAATTTGACAGAGCCTATGGTACACTTGACACGACTTGTACAAACATACATAGTACACTGATGAATGAGAAGGAACGAGGAGAATTGAGAGGGACATTCTATTATGCTATAAACTATCTAAACAGGTCAGTTTACACAGAGTGAATGCCTTTATGACTTTCATAATTGCAGTTTAAGCCCTTTATTACATTCATAATTGCACAGTGCATGTTGTAAAGCATAATGGGGAATGACCAAATCCAGGTTAGCTATGGTTTACGGGTAACCAAAATGGAAGGTATCATGTGATTCTGCATACTTGTCAAATGATGAAAGAAGACCATAAGATGACCTCATTTTTAACTTCAGGTACAACCCAATTAATTTGCTCTACAACAGATCACAATTTGAAGGGCAACATAAAGATCATTTATGACAACTGCGCTTAAAATAGACTTGCCAATGCCATATTGCCGACAGAGTGCATGTCTTGAATTTCCACTATCCAATGGATGACAGATAAATGAAATACTTCATTTATTACAGAAATGAGACAACAGAGTGGAAATGTTAAAGCGCACCTGTGTGACATAATTGCCATACTGATCCTGTGCAAGTAGGCAAGCTGACTGCAAAATCTCATCCACGATGAATTGGCTTTGAGATTCATCGCTACAATGCTCCAGAACTCTCTACAAACAGAAATAATGTTTCAGGATCAGAACGAAAGAATCAGAATACTATTTGGAGAATAGAAACTTCCTTAACCTGAATCACACGGCAACCATAAGGATGTGTAGAAAGTGTTGCAACTTGCCCATGAAATGCAGATATAATGAAGCCAATTTTTTCTGCTGGTATACACTCAATGCACTTCTGAATTACATGATTCCCATTCTGATCACGAACACATCTCATGACATTTCCATCGAGTTCTTGCACCAGCTGAGTTTTCTGACCAAGATCAATAACCTCCAGAGCCTGCAACCACAAGACAAGGGTGAATGACTTGAATAAAATCTAGCAGGAGTTGGATCGAAGGCTTAGGAAATCTCCCAGTGCAACTGAAAGTGCCACTTTAGATTTTTTTTTCCCCCTTAAAATAAAATAACTTAAAAGTTCTAGTACATGCCCACATCTTCACCAGCTGGCACGTATCTTACAATCTATTATGATTTAAATTACACCTAACAATTTATGAGTCGTGACTAAATACTAAAAAAAAAAAATCTCTTCTAATAATCCATCTCATAATCCTCAACTTTTCTACAACTCTACATGATTCTCAAAAGCCCAACACTCTAATCTATTAGCATGGTAGGTTGTACAACTTATATATTTTATTCTTTTAGCCAAAGGAGCATACTATGTGTTGGGATCGAGTGGCCGACAAGAGAAGGATAAATTGTCCCTGAAAAACGAAATCGAGATCTTTTATTTAACTTAACAAAGATAGTTAATTAGCGCGAATAAATAACATAAATAATATTAACTAAGAACAGAAAGAGGCACAAACATATATACTTGGTTGCAACCCCGAAGGTTGCTAATCCAAGGCAATGGCAGCGCAATCTCCAAATCAACTATTTGTGGGCGGAGAAGCTTCTTACAGAATTAGAAACCCAGAGAAAATAGAAGATATTACAGAATTCGTTACAGCACAAATAATTGAAATGCTCTAAATTCAGGAACTAAGTAATAGCCCTTGGGAAAACTTATCAATGTGCTAACGTAGCACATCACGGGTGACCGAGTGCTATACGAGTGCCTAAGAGAGATAACATCTATCCACGTCGCAACAGCCAAAAAAGGGCTCATTTTGTCGATAAGCATCAAGTCCCGAGCGCCCGTATGACTCCGACGCATGTATGGTCGGGCGTCGGTATCCATACGGGCGCCTGATTGCCCAAGCGCATGAATCCACTCGGGCACCCGAGAGCTAACTGGCCAACCCCAATTGACCAGCCTTCTTCCAGCCTCCTGGGTGATCTCCAGCCATCCAGAGTTGGGCTAACCCATCTCCGACCTTCTCCTCGAGCAGACTTCCTCGCCGGCTCCTTGTCTGTCGGACGTCGCGTGAATCCTTCTCGCTCCACCGGTGAACTCTTCCGCAGCCTTTACGTCCTTCGGATGCACCGAGCCTGTCGGCTCCCTTCCCACACCATTCTTCTCATCTACTGCGTTTTTCACTAGTCTTCCTGTGCTCCTAAGCTTCTACACACATAGACACAGGGATCAAATACCAATAGAACATAACTTGACTCGGTTGACCACATCAAACCATCCTAGGGTATTTACAATCTCCCCCTTTTTGATGTGCATCAACCCGAGTTAAGTTAGGGTTAACCATAAACATAGACAAAAGAAACAAGTAATAAAATATTGCAATTGGAAAAACAAATTGCAATTTAACACTTCCTCTTAACTTAAGTCCTAATTTCTCCCCCTTTAATCACATTAAAAAAACTAGTTAAGGCGAAAAAACTTAGAAAAAATTTTACAAAATATGTATTCGTGTCCAACAGTTTGTATAATTTTTCTAAGTTTAACAAACAAGTTAATCATCGAAAGACAATTGATATTCTAAAAAATTAAGGAATTTTAAAGTAAAAGAAAATGTATTTTCAATGATAAAAATCATAAAAAATTATCTAGTCACCCAACTTTTTCTAAATTTTTTTGAGAGTATGTCAAACCTAACGGTTAGTCTCCAAACAAATCAATTTTTCAAAAATCGATGTATTGATATTTTTAAAATTAAAAAAACAATGTTTGAGAAAAAAAAATTTATAAAAAATTCATCTACTTATAAAAAATTTTCAAAATTGTTTACAAAGTGTAAAAATGATAGGTTTGACTTTGTCTAAATAAAATATTTTTCGTTACCAAACTTAGATATTTATGAACAAGTAATTTTTAAAATTAGATTTCAACTCAAAAAAATTGAAAATTTTTTCTCAACATTCAAAATATAGTCTATGGATCCTGAAAAATCAGATTTTGTAAAATTAATTTATTAAGTATTTTCAAAATTCAAAAATTGATTTTCGAACGAAAATTCATAGAAATCTATTTAAGGGTCAAAAAATTCCGAAAAAAATTTGTGGATAGATAAAAATGAAGTCTATCACAAAGAAATTTAAAATTGAATTTTCTACAACAATTATATATTCGAAAATAATATTTAAAAAAATGATAAGCAAAAGAAAATTCACAAATATTAATTATTAGTAAAAAAATCTAACAATTCAGTACAAACTTGAGGATCCAAAATAAGTTTCTCCCTACTTGATTTATTAAATATTTGGACGGAAGATAACTTTTTTAAATTTTTATTATTTGTCCCTATGATTTCTAAGGTACTAGTTTAACCCATCAAAGTTTCTAACAGTTGAACAAGTATATAAATTTAAGCATGCTGAATTCTTTTTCAATAAATCAATTTGTTCTTTCAATTTTAAATTTTCATTTTGTACTTGATTGTACATTTCTAGTAGGCATACATTAGATAAATTCAATTTTAATTTTACATTTTCCTTCTTTAATTAAATGTACTTATTTCGTAACTTACATAATGATCTACTTGGCATTTGTATTGCATCATATAATTGATTGGGAGGGAGGTTACAATTCACAGTTGGATGCTCATATCTTGATGAGCTTTCGTTGTTTCTTCTTAGTAGTTCACCATTAACGCAAGACTAGCATATTCTTCAATGTCGGATTTCGAGGATGACGATTCGCTCCACGTCGCCTTTAAGTTCTTTTGTTTGCTTTCGACTTGGCTGCTTTTCTTTGTCTTTCTTCTTCAGTCTCGGACAGTTGTCCTTGATATGTCCTTCCTCTTGACAGTTGTAGCAGCGGACCTTCCTTTTGCTTCTTAGTAGTTTTGATGCCTGCGACTTATTAAATTTGTTAGTTTTAAGGAATTTAGAAAACTTCCTTGCCATATACGGGTTTCCATCCTCGTCGAGCGATGTGTCTGAATCAAATCCATCCTTTTGGGCTTTCTTGTCTTTTTGGGCCTTCAGCGCTAGGTTCTGACTTGGGCTTTCTTTTCTCATTCCTGTACACCGAGTTTCGTGTAATTTCAAAGTAGAAAACAAACTTTCTAAGGTACTTATCTCAAGGTCCTTAGATATATAGTATGAGTCGATATGGAAGACCAGTTCGGGGTTCTCGGGAAGGCGTAGAGAGCGTATCTTTGTGAGTCGCGATTCGTTACCGTTTCTCCGAGGTTATTGAGTCCCGTGATCAGCTCTTTGAGTTTGCATGCAGTTGGGCCACTGACTCTTCTTCCATTCGGAGGTTGCTGAGTTGATTCGGAGCATATCTCGTTTTGCTAGTTTAGCTTCAGAGGTACCTTCGTAGAGCTCCAGGAACTTTTTCCAAAATTCCTTCGCCGAACCATAACTGTCGATTCGGTTGACTTCTTGAGGTGGCAACATGCTCAGCAGATGGAACTCTACCTTGCCGTTGGCCACGAAATCCACTTACTCCTTGGTCCAGAGATGCTCTTCCTTTTCGTTTCCGTCGTGAGTTTTTGGTAGTAATATATCAAAATCAGTTTTAAAGTATACCTCCATTTTGCGCTTCCAAAGCACGAACTCTCCTCGAACTTTGGCGGATAGATGCCTGATCCGGCCATGGTGTTGCTTCAGTTGGCGGTTAGTCCTTCCAAAGCGTCCTTGCTCTGATACCACTTGTTGGGATCAGTCGGCCAAAAGGGACTGAATTGCCCCTGAAAAACGAACTCAAGATCTTTTCTTTAACTTAACAAAGATAGTTAGCACGAATAAATAACATAAATAATATTAACTAAGAAACAGTTGCAACCCGAAAGGTTGCTAATAAAGGCAATGGCAGCGCAATCTCCAAATCAACTCCTTGTGGGGCGGAGAAGCCTCTTACAAAATTAGAAATTCAGAGAAAATAGAAGAAAGATATTACAAAATTCGTTACAGCTCAAATGATTGAAATGCTATGAATTCAGGGGCCAATTTATAGCCCTTGGGAAACTTATCGACGTGCTGACGTGGCACATCACAGGCGTACAAGTGCTACACAGGCGCCTGAGAGCGGTCAACGCCTATCCACGTCGCAATGGCTAGAAAACGACTCGTTTTGTCGATAAGCATCAAGTATCGGGCACCCATATGAACTCGAGCGCTTGTATGGTCAGGCGCCCATATCCATACGGGCGTCTGATTGCCCGGGCACCCGAATCCACTCGGGCACCCAGGAGCTAACTGGTCAACTCCAGTTGACCAACCTTCTTCCAGCCTCCTAGGTGATCTCCAGCCATCCAAAGTTGGGCTCACCCGTCTCCAGCCTTCTCCTCGAGCAGACTTCCTCCCCGGCTTCTCGTCCCTCAGACGTCGCGTGCGTCCTTCTCGCTCCACCGGTATACTCTTCCACAACCTTCGCATCCCTCAGATGCGTCGAATCCGTCGGCTCCCTTTCCACGCTATCTTTCTCATCTGCTAAGTCTTCCGCTCGACTTCCTGTACTCTTAAGCTCCTGCACACTTAGACATAGTGATCAAATATCAACAGGACTAACTTCACTCAGTTGACCACATCAAAATCATCCCGGAGTACTTACACTATGATCACGTAAGCACAGTTTAAAATCTCATACCATGCCGTTGACAATCAAAATATATTGTGCTAGTAAATTATTGAGCCGTGACATTAATATGCACAGTAATTTGTCATGTTGCCCTTGTCAATCGTGCAATGTGTCATGTTGACACTCGACACACAGTACGATCTCGATACATGTCAACATTTAAGTAATGTTTGTTAATTTTATTAACTTGTGTCTGCACAACACAATACTCCAAACTATACCATTCTAGACAAGGCCAAAAACTACAACATGGAACAACACGGAATAATAATTCAAACCTTGCAACTAAAGGTATTTGTTTTCTCTTCTTTTTTTATACTTCTTTTCTTCATCCCTCCATCTCCAATTTGCCACTGACTCTGTATTAATACACAAGCACAGTACCAAAATTGCACCATTATAATCAAAGATCGAAACTCTAGCATGGCTCGAGATTTGAATCTTGCATAGAACTCTAGAACTCCTCCATATTGACCATATGATTTTCACACAAATTCACCTTAGGCCACCTGATAATTAACACCATAAACTTGAGTGTAACTTTTAGACACCAAATGAGTGTGTAGCTAGTCCAAAGGACACCATAGAATGAAGTCTTCACAGTAAACACCCAATTAGAATCAACTGTGAATTTGTTAGGGAAAGGAGAACAAATCCAAGTATCATTAGGATGTAAAATCGCCATCTAAATTATCATAGCATGCCTCCATATTGAACAGAGATTGCCTATGAATTAGTCTGTGTAGAAATACAGCTGAAATCGAGGAAGAATACTACTAGATCTCACTTGTATGTGCAAAACCTCACAATGAAACACTAAGCAGGAAACTAAAGAGAAGACTAGATTGGTCCTAATAGAAGAAATCAATCAGTAAGACCAGATAGGTCTTCAAGAGCGAGCAAAAAATCAACCAACAAAGGAATCAATCAGCAAAGAAATCCCGAACAGAATAACCATATAATGAAGAATAACTGCAAAGACAAGATTGATGAAGAATAGCAATGGGGAGTTAGAAGGTTCGCACTGTCCAGCTTGGTGACGATGCTTGGAAGTATAATCACCTAGAAGAAGAATCCAAGCCAACGAGGTTGAAGAAGGGTTGGGCAGTGTGTGTGGTAATGAATCATGCAAAGTGAGTGTGGTGGCGGACAAAGCCGAATAAGGTAATGATTTCACCAGCTCCGATACCATGTTAGCTGGGGAAAATTATTAGGGCATATAGGCATTAGGTAATCCCTCTGTATATAAGCTTATCATTACTTTAGTACATCTTTATTATTCATATATTCACAAACTAACCCCCAACTATTTACAATTTGGTTCTTAAAACCGTGCTTTTTTAGAAGTGATGCATCATGCAGAATCAATAATGGTAATAGAGCTAAGTGCTAGAGAATCCGTAAAGCTTGATATTATTCTGAATAAATACTGGTTCATTCAGTACAAGTCATGGCAAAATTGGATGTGGACTACTCTTTTTTCTGTTCTATGACAAAAAAAGTGAATGAATATTCAACCGTTCATTCATCTTCTATAGCCTTAGTTTGCTTTCCCTATGAGGACATCCAGCCTTGGCAGAACCATGCCAAGTTGCAGAAGAATTCAACGCATTTTACTTGATAATAGCCTAAAATGTGAAGAGGCGTGATAGGGATAGTTTCACTTGAAATGGAAAACAAAAAGGGAAAATGATAAGAATGAAAAATATTGGTTCCTCAGGAACTATATCTGCTTCTACACATATATTCATTAAGTTCCTCGACTGAAATTATTTTTAAAAAGGTTAAAATGTAACAGCAAACACACTGCTTTGTCAGCAAATTTAGTATGACAAATATGGTTAGCATATTTCAAAACTACCAATGTAACATGAACATCATGTCAGATTTTGTGAATTTCAGTTCTGAAACAAATGAAGTGCATAACATGGTGCAAAAAGGAGAAGGATAGCTAAAAGAAAGAGAACCTTTTGAATAACACGGCAACCATACATTTGAAGACTCAATGGTAAGATATTGCCAACAAGCTTATTAGCAAGCTCTTTCCGCTGTTCAGGGCTCCCATGTTCAAAAAACTGCAAGAGCAGAGGAGTGGATACCAAAGATTGCCAAAACAGTGAAATTCTCAAGTACTTATACATGAAGAAGTTTATAGTGGGAATCAGAGATGTAGTCAGAGACAATTTTGGAAGATGTACCTTTTGAATAACATAATTTCCAAATACATCAATCATTAACGAAGAAGCATATGGAAGTACTTCACCGAAAACTGAAGCTTTCTCATCAACACTACAAATCTCTAACTTTTGCTGGATAAATCGGCTACCATGTTGGTCGGCGCTGATAGAAGAAAAGATACATCAACCAAAACAATATATAACACAATAAGATCCAACATTAAAGAGGTCAAATTTAGAAAACAAAAAGAAGAATAAAACTTGCCTAAATTCAACAACACGTCCAACAATGTCAGACAACTCATATCTATGAGCTTTGTTGGACTTGAGCTCTTCAAGGAAAGAGAAAGGCTTTGGATCATCAAACTTCTCGTGCCCTCTTTGGCTTTGCCACCCTGATAAAGAACCAGTATGTCTCTCGGAGCTGAATGGAAACTTAATGTTGTCATTTTTCCTTCCTGAAAAGCTTGTTCCAGCCACTGAAGGTCCTTGAAAAACAGGACTGCCCATTGGAGAATTTGAAAATGGCATCATCACACCAATACTTGTGGGACTCCCATAGTAAGCAGGACTGACAGTGCCCCCTCTTGCAGTATTCAGGGTACTTACACTGCTACCTCTAGTGACTTGGAATGTTTGATCAGATAGATATGTAGAACCCTGAGCTTGTTGTGGATCATAGAGGCCTGGTAAGCTTCCTACAGCATTTCCCCTGGATATCATTGGCTCATATTGAACAGCAGCTGAAGAACTATAAGCATCAACTGAGTGATGTTGATAGAAAGGCATATATAAAGAGTCAGTAAAGGGAGGCTGCATAGGTAAACTCAATTGTCCATACATCTTATATAACTGTTGAATGTCAGCACCAGAAAAATCATTTCCACCTGGTGTAACTCCTGGAACTCTAGTATTGAAGTTTGCTCCAACTGCATTCTCAAAAGGCACTGGAACAACATTCTGATGATGAGGATAAGCAGTGACCAATGATGGAACTAGTGAAGGATTTAATGTGTATCCGCTTATGCCAAACTGAGAAGGAAGTAGGCTAGTAGATTGCAGAGTATGGTAATATGGAGCTCCATATGCCATTGCTGTGACGTACAAGGGAGAAATACTGGAAGATTGTGATAGTGGCCGCACCTCAACTGCAGATAATTTTGGTTGGCCATGAGAAGAATGACTCCCAGGACTTTGAGAATGTTGTATTCCTGGAGCAATCATCTGAGACTGACCAAGCTGAGCACGACCAAATGAGCTTTGTGAATGCAAATTACCTGGCTGGGTATGTCGCCTTTGGTTGGTTGTGTAGCCATCAGAAGATAACCTTAGCTTCTTCATTTCATCTTTGATATTACCAATCCCTAACCCAACCATACCACCAGGTGAAACACCGTTCTCAAAATTGGTGCTGCCACTGTTAGTTTCAGTTTGAATAAGTGTCTTCTCAGTCGATGTTGCACATGAAATTGGCATGCCACCAAGATCACCACTTGATATGGATCCAACTGAATGTGAACCTCTGTGAGAAGATCGAGCATGTAGGCCTACACTGTTTTTTCTTGGCTGTAGCATAGTTATGCCAGCAGAAGAATCATGTACAGCATTCAAAAACAAGTCCTGGTTGGATTCTTGTTCTAGCGATGTTTGTCTTGAAGTATGAGAATGGTCATGATATAAAGGATATGAAGTCTGAGGAAAATCTTCCTGAAACATAAAAAATCAAGCTTCAAAAGAAATGTAAAAAAATCATCAGTATCTTCAAATAATGTCTAAAATATAGTAGTAATCTATTCTAAGCCAGTCATAAATTTCAGAAATACTTTAAAAGAACTACGCTTAATCTATCTGGCTACTTAGTCTGGACAAGCACTACGAAATCATTAAGAAATGATCATGCAAACTACAGGGCAACATTCATAGGGCAGACTCAGGCAATTAGGGAATTTATTAGAAGTTAAAACAGTATTCTGAGAAGATACTTACTGCATATGTGGACTCTCTGGCTCAGGTACATGGCAATACTGCACAAGTGGCACATCCGTGCAACAAAAATCATACTAGAATCAGTAGGAATAAGTACCCATAACAACAAATCTCAATGTATTATAATGAATTTCCAAAGCAAGGCCTCCATCATCTTAAAGAATTTCCCAAAGTAGTGCAGCAGGAAACATTGTATTGGCTGATGCATTAGGTACTTAATCATCTAGATCAGAGTATAACTAAAGTTATAAATTTACATGCACGAAAAAAGAGGTTTGTAGTCACATCTAAGCTTAAGCTCATGAGGTGTAAGATGAGCTAGGTACCCAAGGGCCTTGCCTGGCACAAGTTGGACTGTGCCTAGCATGATGCAACCCAACAAGACTAAGCAACACCTACATGACCTGCAGGCTGGTCCAGGCATGAACACAAATTCAACCCGCCTCAACTCCAGGGCGATTAAATTTTTTTAATAATATTTAATGGCGATATTGCTATTAAATATCACCATCTTAATAATATTTTACTATACAAATATTTAATAATAAAAACATTTTTTAGGAAAATAAAACCCAGCCAGGCCTATGCTAGGGCTGAAGTCTCGGCCTTCCTGTGCCGGCACACAGCCAGACCAACACAGATATTAGTAGGGTCGGCGGCTGAGTTGGGGCCTAGCCCATTGCCACCCGTGCTTAGGCCATAAAAAACCATTGAACAGTGCAGGCTACTTGATGCACTAGGAAAAATGTTTTGAAGGAGAGGGGATCAGAAATTTAGAACAGTGAATAAATTACCTCCACTGAATCTACCATAGTGTTATGATGTCCTTCAGAAAGAGAAAAATTAAAAGGAAGAACATCAGCTTTCTTATCCACCGAGTTGCTGGGTTCAGTTCTAGGTGACCTATCATCCTCCGATTCCTCGTTATGAGTAGATAGGACAGGTCGAGAACCAAAGAAAGATGTTTTGCTGTTGTCATCAAATAAAGGCAATCTCCTACTCTGACCAATTCCACCAATCTGTTGCATCATATGTCGATTCTCCCGAGAGATCAGAGGCTGAGGAAGCCTTGGTTGCAAGTTTACGTTAGCACAGTAGTATGCTAAATAAGCTGGATGAGCACGTAGTTCCTCTTCAGAGTTACAATTTTGTGCTGCATTGTTTAGGTTCTCCAAACTACCATCCACATCAGCAATCTGGCCTTTCAAGATATCAAAAGCTGCACGAGAACCCTCAATACTTGGAGGTGCACTTCCACTTCGACTGAGACCATTAATTCCATTGCTTCCATGAAACCTTTGCCCCTCTAAAAGTGGACCCAAATCTTCTGAAATTAAATTACCTGAAGATGTAAATTCTGATGGATCCTTATCAAGGGCCCAGTTCCCAGCTCCAGTATTCCCTATGAACCTCAATGGATTCTCTGTAGCCATTTATCTGAAGCTGCTTTTTTCCAGATAATTCATTTATGAAAGGGCAAAGCTTTATAGCTGTACTAGGAGTGAATTCCAGGAGAAAATTTGGCGGTCAGCAATTCACATACAAAGTACCTTCTTCGAAGAAGCCAAGATCAACTCACAAACATACAAAGCAGTCAGTTCCTGCTAAATCGGAAAGATCATGTTCAAATTAAGACAAATACTGAAGAAGCAATTAATAAGGTTCAAAAACACACACAACACACACACAAGCTTGCTCCAAATTCAACTAAAATAATAGAATTAGACAACCATAGTCCAGAAACTACAAGCAGGAAGATAAACATATGTGAAGCATCAGGGAGACAGGGACCTTTACAGACATGATGTATTTAGAACACAAGATGAAATCATGGCTACTTCAAAAGCACCATCAATTCAAAGATTTTAAAGATCAAGCGGAAGCATCAGTGAAGGATGCAAAAGGCTCCAAAATCCATTGATAAATCAATGGAGGAAAATCACTAACTTCAGGTATCAATTCAAAAATGTTGCTAATGTAAAATTATGTCGGATATCTGGCAGATTGCCTCCTAGGCAGACATTTTGCTGTAGGCCAACCACGCTCCTCCTTTATGACAGATTGGACCAAACCTGTTTGGCAAGGATCACCTAAACATTCGGACTCCAGTTGATAGAGTTTTGCAATCTGGAAACACCAAGCTCAGGGATAGATCTCCCTTAGATTTTCGCTAACAAGGCTTTTAGTCTGACCAATCCAATATTGACAATTAAAAAGGGTTAAAACAAACTTCAGAATTGCAGTAATTAAGAGTCAGTTTGTACTTGTGACACATTAAATGAATGGCCACCAACACACTTCTTCGATAAGTACCTGTGTTGCATATTGCACTAGCCATACAAAGAATCATTATCTGGTACCCAACATTTATATCCAAAAACCCAAATTTTTCACAGCCAAATATTTGCAAAATCCAAAACTAAACCCTTTAAACCAATACGAAACTTCGGGCACCCAAAAAATGCAATTTTGCAACGACTTTAACCGGACAAGGCAAGCTTAACACGATCGCAAGCTAGTCATCAAAATCTTACCGCCCGAAGGAGAGAAGACCTGATAAGACCCTCACCTTTAGCCAGATCACGAGACATTGACTTTCCGAGCCCCCAATCCACTGGTCAAACCGCAATCCGTCAGCAGCTCTGGCTCATTACGGAGGAGAAATCGATCAAGGCTGGCGGATTACGAACCAGGTCCCTCGCTCACTATCTTCCCTCGCCCGCCCCCCTCTCTCTCGCTGCTCCAAGCTCGAGGTATCGCTTCTAAAACCCTCGATCGCCGGGCTTTTGGAGATTTCCCCTGGCCGAGAATAAGCTGAAATGACCGAAATAGCCTTCATCTTGTTAAGTCGGCCCTCGGCCAGGGCACGTCATCGATCTGCTGGATAGTTACGCAGTTCAGGTTAAACACTGTTCTGACTCAATGCTATACGTCAAAAAAAAGAACTTTATTTTAAGAATTATTTTAATAATTAATAAATTAATCCTTGAAAATATTAAGGTTACGATTGATTAGGGGTAATATAATTTAGTTTGTAATATAATTAAGTCTGTAATATAATCCAGATTATATGTTATTAACTTTGTAATCTAGATTATAATACTTTTATTAACTTTTGTGATACAGATTATATTATATTACAGTTTTAAAACTGTACTAAACAAAGTAATTAATTTTGTAATGTAATCTTGATTACATTATAAGGCTGATTATCCCTTATCAAACGTAGCCTAATGCTATGTTTACCTGAAAGAGTGGATGATGGATGGATTAAACAAACCTAGGGGCATGGGAAGAGAAGGGAAAGGAAAAGAAATCCTTTCCTTTGCATGCTTGTTTACCATGATTGAAGAAGGTGGGTACATGCGGTGTAATTTTATTAATGCAAAAGGGTACATGCATCATTTTATTGGTATATGGTGTAATTTTATGAATTAAAAAGGGTACATGCGTTATTTTTTTTGGTTTATGATGTAATTTTGTAAATGAAAAGGGGTACAAGCGTCATTTTTTTATCCATCCGCTGCTTTCCGTCCGATTTTGAGTTGATCAATTTTGGCTCCAAAACTATCCACGGATGGATTATATTTCTCTTCCTTCTTTAAATTTTAATGAAGTAAACAATGGAAAAATTTCCACTGTGGAAACTTTTCCTTAGTTTTACTTTCCGCTCTCCCAAGTAAACAGAGCATAAGAGATATAAAAAAATCTTCTATTTTTTTGTGTAAGTATTTTATTAAAATAGGATCAATTAAATTAATTAATTTTTTAATTAATTGAATCAATTATATTTTTAACAAAAAATATATAATAGATAATTTCATCGAAAATTAAATTAATTAAATTTTTTTAGGATAACAAGTGATTTAATCATAATCGGACTGGATTTTTTATTTCATGAAAATTTTATCGAATTACTTTTTTTAATTTTAATTTATTTATTTATTCAGTTTAATTGAATATAAAATTTTAAAATCAAAATCAAATCGAATTAATAAAAAAAATAATTTTTAATGTAAAAAATAAATTAATCGAATTGAATTTTAAAATTTAATTGATTGAGTGAGTTTATTCGATTTAATTAATTTTTTCACTCCTAATGTTTTTCTAATATATTTTTTTAAAAAAAATAAAGTTAGAAATTAAAGGCAAGTTGTGGTTCCACCTACCCGATGGACTTTTGGCTTTGGGTGAGGGCCCACGGGACGGATCATCCGATATTAAGGAAAGTCGAGAGGTTATTTCGTAATTACGCATAGCGTGGGCCCAGCCCGCCGATCCCAGGGAGACAATGACGTGGCACGATCCCAACCGCACACAGTGCGGTCGTCCCGCCGCTTTCCCAATTTTAGTGGCTGCGTCTCGTGAGAGCACGTGGACGTCGCCGAGGGGGCCACGTACACGTGGAAGGTCGATAGGCGTCCGTGCCGGCGTGCCGGCCACTCCGCCAGTGGAGCATGTGTCGCGGATCAGGTGCTGAGACACGTGACGATGCACGTGCGGCAGAGCTTTTAATAGTTCCGCACTTTCTTTTGTTATCGTTTGAGCTTTTTATTAATTAAATAAATAGTAATGATAGACCCAATGAATGTGAATGTGTTAATGAAAATTTTGACCATCAATCGGTGACATATTTGATGTCCAAAAAATTTTTTGACCATCAATCGATCATATGTCCGATGTCCGATCATTGATCGGACACTACTAGCAACCTCCGACCATCGTCCTGAACTAAACTATACCCTGGGGGCACAGTAAACCCATCAAGAATCATCGCAATTGTGTTCTCGCATTATTCACCGTCGATTTCTATTGGTTCACCGTTGTCGGCGATCCTGACGGTTCACCATCCTCCCAAGGTATAGTTTGATTCGAGGCGGCGATCAGAGGCCGCCGGAAGTGTTTGATCGGCGATCGGACATCGAACATGCTGCCGAATGACAGTTAAAATTTTTATTGAGATATTCATATTCGGTGTGCGTATCATTTCTCTTAAATAAAATAATTAATAATTAATAAAAATCTGTCGAAGAAAAAGAATGTTAAGCTATTTATTTAACATTTTAAATAAACAAAAATATCTTTTACTTATTCATTCTTTAAAATTTAAAAAAAAAAACCGCATGCATATAAATGAAGACAATTTTTAATTCTAAGAGAGTGATATTGTTACATTAAAAAACAAAGAACATTTTCATATAATGATAATTCAAATCTTATGTTGAAGATTCCAAAACTCTCATGTTAAAATATCGTGTTAAAATCCACCAAGTGACTAATTTGCAGAATCAGACCGTCCATCTCCCGAACTAGTTAGACTCAAGACTTAGATATCTAAATTAACTCGAAAAATGATTGAGTGATACGATGAGACAATAGTTTACTCTTCTAAAAATGTTCTATTCTAATTTGCAAATTGTGAGCTCTCGGAGCTATAGTACAACGGTAGGACGACTAATCACTATTTTAGACATCCACAGTTCGATCTTCAATTACGATATATTTATAGAAATATTTTCCCCAAATGGGACGCGAATCCTGAGACGCTGGACTTCTAAGGGAGTGTTTGGGAGAACTTTTGCTTTTTGAAAAGTGATTCTTGTAGAGATTATCTTGAAGTCAGTGAGAAGCTAAAGCATGGAGTGTTTGAAAATAGAAGCTAAAAGCTGATACAAAGTAAAGTTTGAGTGTTTGGTGAATAATTGCTTCCAAGCTTAATTTTTAGTTAAATGACAACAATATCCTTAAACTATATAAATTATTTTTTTTAATTATCTAAATATAATTTTGATACACCATCAATAATATTTTATATATTTATTATTATATTTTGAATATTATATCAAAATTAATTTTTTTAATAATATATATTTTTAAAAAATATATAATTAATAAAAATATAAATATAAAAAATTGACAAATTTATATAAATTTATAAAAAAATTATGAATATATAAATTATATGAAAATATAAAATTTTATTTAAATCTATGGTGGCAATTATGTAATATGATAAATTATTAAGGGTATAAATGTCTACTTTTAATTCTAGACCATAAGCAAAAAAGCAGAAGTAAAAAAAAACATTAAATTCTTGCTTCCAGCTTTTGGCTAAAAGTTATAGAAGTTAAAGCAGAATCTGATATTCACAAACACTCAAAAGTACTTCTATGTAATTAGAATCTAAAAAGCAGCTAGCAGAAACTTTCCCAAACACTCTCTAAGACCGTCCACCACGAACACTTTCCGATTTACCCTAACGGCCGATGGAAAACTTCCATAAGATCGGACCAATCGCCCGAGGTTGGTAAAACCTCGTTAATCATTTTTTAATTTGCAAATTGTCTCTGAAGTTATGGTAAATGACAATTAATTATCTCCTAAATACTCATGATTCGATCTATAATTATGACAATTTTTGTAAAAAAAATTCTGATTTACTCTTACAAACAATGAGAAACTTTTATGAGATCGAATTGATCGTCCCAAGTTCAACACTACCCAACTTGGTTAATCATATTTTATTACTACCATTTTAAACAAACACTAGAAACTTATCAAGCAAGAATACAAACCACATTACAAAAGGAGCATCAAATGGCCAGACAGCATCAAAATGGCCACATACATTTCGAAATTTCTTTCCAAGTAGCAACAAGTTTGGAATCCTTCCTTTCTCAGCTTCAAATTTTACGATACAATAAGCCAGATGTTTATGCACAGATTTACAGGATGTCACCAATCTTTGAGAAGATGACCAGCAACTTCCTTATAACTTACCTTCTTCTTCTTCACTGGATTTGCATCATTATCTATCTGTGGTATCTTACCTTCTACGGCCGAACTCTCGCCTTCAACTTTCTTCTGGCTAAGACTCGGAATCATATCTAATAACATGGCATGCAGAGGATCTGCAATTTGTTCTAATTTTTCAGGTAGTTCCAAATTAGCATCCAATTCAGGTTTGTTTTCCGCACTATCTTGCTTATTAATCAATTCAAGCGGATATTGCCGGGCAATCCAACCTGACGTAAAGAGTCGCATGCCTTAGTGCTTTCAATTCCCGTATCTTTGGTCTCATTCAACTCTGTGGCTTCTTGTTTACTTTCTTCCGAGTCACTGCTAAGGGATTCATCCTTCTCTATTTTAGCTGCCCGGCGTCCGACTCTGGTTCGTCGTCGTTTAGTCTGTATTGGTTTTGCTTTTCCTGTGGTTCTATGTGGAACCCTTGCTCTTTTCCGGGCTTCAGTTCTACCGACCAGATTTGTGGCATTGTAGTTCTTGGTATTACTTGTAGAAGCAGGAAGTTCAATGTCATTCTCACTGAGAAGAAGATTAAAAAACAAACATTTCAAACTAGTGTTTTAATACAAAATGCTGAACAGATTATGTAAAATTCTTTCCATTTATTCTTGCAACAAAAAGGTATCGAGGAGAACTAGTGTTACAATTCCATTTGTTTTCAGCTTCTTATGAACTTAAACAATTGGACATGAACAGAAACGATAAAACATTTAACTGACAGATAATTTACTTCAGATACACAGACAAGAGAGCAGAATTTTGCTTTTCCTTTTGTTAGATTCTAAATTCTCAAGTGTCAGATACACTTGCCACAATCAAGCATTCAAACATCTAATCCATGGAACTATTTGAAAAGAGATTAGTCATGAATAAAGTCAAATCTTCTAAAATACTAAGTTCAGGTGAATCTCAATATGCCATTTAGACTTTGGTGTTATTTCTATTTATTTTCGAAACGTATTCTCATTTAAATGACTCATCATTTTCAGAAAGCTTCTTTCAACAAGTTAAAACCCAAACAAAAAATGATTTTCTACAAAAATGAAAGGAAAACAAGTTAAAACTTAGATTCTTAAAACTATTATTCAATATATGTGATAACGGTCCCTACTCTATATAAAGGCCACAGGCTCGATCAAGTTATGGCATGAAGCTCCTTTACAACATAGATTAGAAGACCCCTACACCTAATGAGATTGTTTGTCTTCACAACTTGCTGGGCAACCATAGTTCGAGGTATGATGTAGTTCCGCTGCAAAATGTTATTATATATGTTTCATGGTCTTCATGTTTTTATGACCATTATGAGTCTATGGTTTCCATGCTTGTTATACGTTTTAATGTTGAGCCGTCATAAACCGATTTCACATTTACTGAGAGCCTCACATACAGAACATGTAATCAGTGAACTAGGGAGAATCACATATCGTGTCATCTCTATCAACAACAACAACAATTACAAACTCTAGAAATTTTGTTTGAAAACAAGAAACAAATTCTGTTAAAGCCATATGGTGTTTAGATGATATACTTACCTCTTGTCAATTTCTATACTTTCTAGGGATTCTGGTTTCAAACTATAGGCATCTTCATCTAGCTTCTTGCTTTCCTTCATGGAATCCTCCAGCCATCGGTGCCTCACTACGTGTAACTTATTCTGATGTAAAAGGCGTCTCTGGCTAAGAGGAAAGCTGATGAAAAGGCAAAGTTAGACCGACTAGTAAGAAATATATGCTTGCACAAATACCAAATAATCTGACAAAAGAAGCTGGGAGTGACTGACAAACAGGTATGAGGAACAACAGTGAAATTTTATGTGACTGCATAAGTTCTTGGCAACATAAACATGCCATCAGCAATCTTTGTGGAATATGTTTCTCATAAGCAGAGCAAATGGCAGAGAAAAGGTTTATACGAAACACATTTTTAAATGCTAGAAAAATATATACCAAGAAAAGGTTGGTTATGGAGTATCAGATCTTTACCTGTTGTACAAGTCATCGAAGTTGTACTTCTCGTTCAGTGAATAGACTATCAAATGAGTAGCACGCGTAAGACTATCACAAACTTCTCCAGCATACATGGTTATTTCAAGTTTCAACCTCCTCAATGCAAGCTCCGAAGTTGCCTTGCAGTCTAAATCTCTTTTAACAGGAAAAAAAAAATCTCAGCATGTTACTAGAAGTCTGGAAATAGTGCTACAAGACACAGAACTTACATGCTAGGCATCGATTCAACGACGTAAATGCAACAACCTCGAAAGAAGCACAAACTTTGCAGTGGACAGTATTTCTTTTTGTAATGCTCTACCTTGTTTGATTCCTCTGTGCCAACCATGTTGTTGAATATCTGGAAAAAAAAAGATAAGAAAAAACATATAAAGGGTTTGAATCAAAGGGCTAGCCAGCATGAAGAGAGAGAACTCAGATACCCAATATAACACCAGCAGCAGATAAACCTTAAATCAAAATTCCACCAGATTAGACGCTATTTGAATGCAACAGTATGATGTACATTTTAAAGATAGAGAACTCAACCAAATAATGACTGCTCCATTCAAGTCGCTGGAGACTAAAATTTAGTAGTGTATATATAGGAAGAGACGATAAACTTAAAACTGCCATAGAACAGTAGCCTACAGTCTCTTTCTTCACAACCCCTCACTACTTTACCGAATTAAAACCCAGATTGACTTGCAATGAGTTGGTTTGGCTATTTGTGACAGCAAAATGTTTTCAGATGGAACTGCAGGTTTGCCCTCATTTTGCCGTTCTCCTGCTGGCTCTCTATCGACTAACAGTGATGAATTTGAAAAAAAAATGGTAGTAATCATATATGAGAGACAACCCATGCCAATCTTGGAGTTAAACTAGTACTTAGCTTCTAATTTGATGGCTTACTGAGAAACTCAGTATCATCATCTTTAACAAGGCTAAATTATCCGCTTTGCTTTGTGGACACTTTTGTGATCCATATCAATATATCATGAGGCAATATTGCAAAGACATGGTGCATCTAAGAACCGCAAGTTTTACTAGTACCCTCTTGAATTAAATTTACTTTGTCAGGTCAATGAATCCCCGAATGTGAAATTTTCCTCAAAATATGGATTCTGGAAATTTCACAAGCAATGTAAGTTGCTAGCCAGCATGGGAAAAACTTCTTGTTCCATCCATCATATGGCATCCGAGAAGTTTCAATACTCTCTGTATGCAAGCGTAGGTCAAAGGGCTGATTTGTGAGTAACTCTATGATTCCAACCATGAAAGGAGGCGGGCAGGTTGAATCACGGGCGGTGCAATTGGTTGATTTACCAAGGATGGTCACTTAGGGTCTTCTGCAGGCTGCAACCACAAGCTAGGGCAAATTCAGCAAGGTAAGGTTCATGTCAACGTGTCAACCATACTGCTCATCATCCTCAATTCGTTGCGGCTCCTTCCTCTTCTCTGTTGGTGCCACCAGCACCATGTGTCAGTACTGTTTTATTCTGGCAAAGGACAGAAACCTGGCTCATAACAAAATTTCAAACCTTGCTGCAACCTACCTTTTGTTTATATATACATGAAAAATTGTTAATTGCACTATATTTGTTCTTAGCGATAAAATGAAATGTCAGAAAATGTCTATGTTTGATTATGTGAATTCTTCACCAAGGAAGGGTGAAAAAAGCTCCAATAAAATTTCTCACTTGTTTAATGTCTGTGACATCTATATCGATGTAATAATAATCTGAAAAGGCATCAATCTCGCCAACGAGCTTTCCCCTTGAAGAACCAGAAAAATGCAGGAAGTACCTATCAGAAATCTCTAATCAGACATGTGAGCAAAAACAAGTGACACATTACTAAGAAACCATACTAACTTTGGTTGCAGATGTAGAAGGCACTTTTGCTTGCAACAATCCAAGACCCAAGAATAGTGAATGACAGCTCCATGCTTAACTGCTGCCTGATATCTAAACCCTTTCAAATTAAGAATCAAAATGTCAGCCATAAGGCCATGTCAGTGGTTCTTCTTAAAATGAAAAACAAAGGCAGACCTTTCTTTTCAGCAGCAATGCAATGAGTAACTGAATCATTAAGATTCATTGAGAATGATCCTCCATTTTCAACCACAACCTTGTGAAGATAGTCCATTGAAAGGGATTGAGGAGCGTTGATAAAATCTAACTAGATCAAGGAAGTAATTGTTACAGGAATATTAGAAATCATGTTGGAGAAGTAGATGAGTTACTCAAGCACAAAATTACAAGTGCATGGTTTCAACTGGTGTATTTGTATGAAATATATTCTGAAAAAGAAAAAGCAATTTTTTCCGCAGGCAAACATCCATGTGAATGCAAGGATACAGAAAACCATGTTAGCAAATATGAAGGTTTCCTCTTGAATATTTGAGATGCCAGTTTGGATAAATGAGCAGAGATCACAGAAACATTCTTCCTCGCTCCTCTCTTCGTGGTTTTTGTACGTTTTGGATTTTGACTTTGAAGACCTGGATGATTGGTTCGCCATGTATTCCCATTGCTCGATTGAACCAATTCTACAAAGGCTGGATTAGTTAAGAGTAACCAAGGACAAGTATCAGAATACTGATGGATTATTATATACTGAATACATTCGTGAAATAATTGGGAAGCAATATTATCTAAGTAAAAAAATTAACCAGAGCAGTGTCATCCCCTTCCTATAATTTTTTTTTTGTACATTAATATCTTTCTACCAAAAAAGGGCTAGAGTGTTGCTCACTAGTTACAACTAGAGCAAGACAAATCTTGTGAACAGCAGAATAAATAAATAAATAAATCCATGCGAGTACATGTACCATTTCAAGTGCCTTTCCTGGATTATTTAGTAAATTCATAGAATGCTTGTCTATCATTAAGACAAGTTCTTCCATCAGAACATTTAGTCGGTTAGAGTATTCCACTCACTAAATGCAACTACTAAGCAGTGAAATAAAGGCAAGGAGCACTTGGATCAGATCATGTGTACAAGGATTTCTTCCATAGAAAAAAATTCAAATTCTTATTCAAAAAGTTCGAGCTAACATGATGCATTGACAAATTGACAATATTTTCACCAGCATCAAGTTGGATTATATTTGTAAGAAAGTCAGAAATATGTAGTTCCAGATTAGGAGACACGATATTATGAAGCCAGTTCAGGTACCATGTTGATGTGATAATATCGTTAGGGTTCAACACTAAACCTACTCTCTACCATTTTACTTTTGCATCCCTAGTATATTTATTTATTTACACACAAGTCCTTGATATAACCATCATAACATTTTTTATTTGAATTGGATTTGGTTAAAACCTAAACCAAACTGAAACCAAATTTATTTTCCTAAAAAAAATAATATTTGTCATTGAGTTATTTAGAGTAATTCAACATTTATAAAGTATATGTCAAAAATTCAAAATATGACATTAATTAATATATTCTTTTTTAACAAATTTTAGACCTCAAAAATCACATTTGATATTATTTTATTTAAAAAAATGATGTTCGAATGCAAACTCAGTCCCCCAAACCAAAGTGATAAATTCAATTCATATTAAGTTCCCTTTACATGAAATTTTGTTTGATTTCCAAGAAATAGAAAAAAAAATCTGTATGATTGAAACCAAATAGAAATTTCTGAGTACCCCAAATCTCATTTTAAAGAATCAGATAAAGACACAATAAGCTACAGTTTTTTCTTTTCGGGCAGACACATTAACAATATGTGGAATTCCTTAAGATATGTGTCCCTCATAAGTTTAAAAAGGGGCAAAAAATACATCTACGGCTAGGATTGAACATACAGCCACACTTCACAATGTAAACAAAATGGATAACAAATGTAATAAGAAAGTCAAAAAAATATGTAATTCTAGATTAGGTAATCCACGATGCTACGAAGCATGGCAATGCACCAACCAGTTTTAAAGAATATAGACATAATAAGTCACAGTTTATTCTTTTTAGTTTTTATTAATCTTATAAGACCAACATTACTTGCATGTAAAATTCCTCCGGATATGTCTCCCACATTAGTTTAAAAGGAAAAAAAACAGCTAGTGCGACAACTGAACATACTATTCTGATGCAAAAGGCACCAACATGGGCAAGGATCAAGGAGCTTACACTGCAAATCTAGACAATCATGCCATGGTTTGTCGTATCTCACCCGAGTAATTCGAGGGAACCTTAGACCATATGGTGCCATAAACACCTGAAGGATTGAAACAATTGTTGCAAAGTTAAAATAGATCTTGACATGATAAAGGCAAACCAAGTAGTATAGTAATTAAGATGACACTGCAGTTCATATACATGCAAGATTCAGTTTGAAATAATGGGACAATTAGATATCTGGATGTTCCTACAACAAGTAGCATAACTGCACTTGCAAAGAAATCAGATAGCAACAGTACCTCTGATTTTACTGTCCGGATATCACTATTTATAGACAGAATGACAGATCTGCATTCAGAAGAGGAACTCTTAAGGCAATTACTAGTTAAATCAATGAGAATCAGAGAGAAAGGATTACTCACTTATCAGGGCTCTCTATCCACACATCTGGCCTCTCCTTCGAATTATTTGTAACCACATAACAATGTGGAGCACTTTTGGGGTACTCATTTTTCCTTTAAAATGCCAGGCAGAAATTAGATTACAACCATGTTCAAATACAAAATAAGATAAATATATGTCATGTAAAGTGAATAGTTAATGAAAATAGTACATTAGGTTGGTTAATGAGTTGGAATAGGCCAAAAAGCAAATATCCTAATGCACAAGAATATAATTGATCCACTGTGCAAAATATACCTGACGGTTCATGCAATCATTTGTCTGGAATCTAGTGAACCATCTGATCAGAAAAGCCAATTGATTTTCTTATGTGGAAGTGCAAGATTCGTCGAAAACTAATAAGAGTAATTGAAATTGGGAAAGTTATTTTAAACCAACATGTTTCTTGTTGCACATCCAACTAAAAATAATATCAAAGTGAAAAAAAACTAAGAAAGCTGATCCATTATCGCATTAAATACAACAGTGGGCTTTGTTGGTTAAAGAGTTAATACCAAAGAGTATATAATAAATTGAAATGGAGTCATGAACCCTCGAAGGAAGTGTAGAAGTCATCTTTACTGAGCCCTTCTTTTAATCTGTTTGGCTTCTTGAAACAATTGGATGAGGAAAAAGTGTTGGATATGGAAAAGCAGCAAAAAGTGTGACAAAAAGGGTAGTGTGTCAAATTTAAAGGAACGATCAATCTATTAAATATTAAGCTACCGGATTCTTTTATTTTATTAATTCTAAGTTAGTCAAGGGTCAATGGTTATGCTCCATTTCCTGGCAACAAAGTTCGCACACAAAAAAAGCATAACCATATAAGCAAAGGTCAATAGTGATGAAATATGGACATTGAGCTACCGATATCTTATGGTAAGATTATGACACTGATAATCAGATAAAGATCCACCAACATTTACTGAAGTAAAAGAGGAGAAAAGAGGAAAATCATCCGTTGGCCTGCTTTACTTCGTCTCATCTTCTTCTTTTGCAATTACAGTAGTAGCAGGTGGTGTATGACACTGCCATTAATACATTGGACAAGAATTGGTTTAAGAAAAACATCCTTATCTACCAAAATAATGAATTATGTACAAAATGGAAATGGAAATATATATCACATTAAAAAATGGTACATAAACACTATAGCAATATTAGCAACTGTAAGATACCTAAAATAAGGCTTCAGCTTGGCAACTAGAGAATTTAATTCCTCATCAGCAAGACCACTGCCAACTCGACAAAATGATATAAATCTGCATACCAATATCAATATTAAAAAGTCATGTTAGTCCCAACTCCCAACAATATAGTCAGCAATATGAATCATTCCTGCATGCCTGGTTCCTTCAAGTAAAAAAAGGCTACAAAGTATCCAGACACTTAAGATTATCATATATTATATATGTTAGAATATTATAAATATAGTAAGGATTAATTAGGTTGATTCTACATTTATATTAGAATATTATAAATATAGTATGGATTAATTAAGTTGATTCTACATTTATGTAATTAGCCTAAAATAAAGCAACTGAATATTTTGTAATTATGTATTCTTCCCTATAAATTCAATTGCTCTATTGTGTCCAATACATGCGGATTTTATCCAATGTCTCTCATTTTTCTCTCAACATGGTATCAGAGCGAGGCCTAATTTGTGGCCCACGCTCCTCTCTTCCGCCACGTGCCACCCTCCTCCTCCACCGTGCGTAACAACGCATCCATTGTCTGTTCTTGACTCCATCGACTGAGCTTTGCTCGCCTCTCTTTTCTCACTGATCAATAGCTACCCCCGGCGCTCTGAAGCCTGATACCCCAATCTTTATCAACCACATCACTGCACCACTCTCTTCCGAGCTGTTGGATGGTAAGGACTACTCCTCATGGGCTTCTCACATTGAGCCTTGGCTTGTTGGACAGGGTTATGAGACACATCTCATCCAAACCGAAGAGGATGTCTAAATCGTCAATCGTCCTCTGTGGAAAAAGGTTGACGCTCAGTTGTGTTGTATCATCCGAGCCTCCATTCACCTATCTCTTCGCGATGTCTTCCACACTCACAAAACCTGCAAAGCAGTTTGGACACAGGCTCAACAACTTTTTACAAATACTTCTCGACGGCTCTATCAGGTTTGTGAAGATCTCATGACCATTCTTAGTAGCCATCAGATTAAAGATTCATGTCGACTTATTTGGGCTCAGTCTCTAGCCTTCTTTGTGATTTCAATGAATTGCTTCCACCCACGGCCACTCATGTTACGGAGCTTGAAAATCGCAAGAAATTTTCATGTCTCTAGCTCTATATGGTCTGTCCACAGATAATTCTCATGTTTGTGATCAGATCCTGGGTAGCCCCACAAAAGCTACCATGGACAATACTTGGGCGACTCTCCTTCGTGTTCCTGCCAAGATCTTGTATGTGGCTTTGCCTTTTTCTATTCATGTTGACTCGTCACTTTGGTCTCTCGAAACAACAATAGACTTCCGCCTCGTAAGGGTGGCAAAGGACGTCCTTGGTGTGATCACTACCACAAACCAAGACACACAATTGATAAGTGCTGGAGTCTACATGGTCGTCCTCCTCGCGCTACTCAGATTGTCCAGAATTCTATCGCTTCTTCAATTTCCGCTTTGCTGTTATCACCAGATCTCACCCTATCACCTTCCTATGACGACTTTTTGAAATGGTATAAAGATCATCAGGCCTCTGGTTCCACTGTTGTTGTTGCACACGCTGGTAATTCCTTTGTTGGCATCTCTCACTCTTTGGGTCCTTGGGTTCTTGATTCTGAGGCCACCGATCATATCACTAGTAATAAATCTCTTTTTTCTTCCCTTTCTACTTCTGGTTATTTACCTTCTATCACCATGGTGAACGGTTCTCAAACTAAGTCCCGAGGTGTTGATATTGTTCATCCTCTCTCATCTCTTTCTATTCATAATGTCCTTTATGTCCCTAGGGCTCCCTTTAATTTATTGTCAATAAGTCAGCTTACTCGGTCTCTTGATTGTGTCATATCTTTTACTAATAATCTGTTTCCTTACAGGACCGAAATACGCAGAGGATGATTGGCTTTGAATGTGAGTCCAATGGCCTATATCAGCTTAATCAACCTTCCCTTGTTGGTTCAGTGTTAGCATCTCCACTTTTTATTCATGCTCAATTAGGACATCTAGGTCTTGATAAATTGAAACAGTTACATCCTAATCATTCCCAATTAGAGTCTTTATCTTGTGAGTCATGTCAATTAGGAAAGCATGTTCATAGTTCTTTTTCAATTCACACTATTAGTCGGGCCTCGTCCCCTTTTGTTTTAGTTCATTCAGATGTTTGGGGTCCGAGTCGTATTTCTTCTACATTGGAGTCATGATATTTTATTACTTTTATAGACGATTTTTCCGGTTGTACTTGGTTATATTTGATGAAAGATCATTCAGAATTATTTTCTATTTTTCAATCCTTTTTTCATGAAATCAAAACTCAATTTGGCATCTCTCTTCGGACTTCACAAAGTGATAATGGACGTATCTGTCTACTCAGTTTCGGACCTTCATGACGTCACATGGTGTGTTGCATCGTACGTCTTGTCCACATACCCCCAAAGAATGGGATTGCAAAATGCAAAAATCGACATCTTCTTGAACCACCCGGATTCTTCTTCTCCGTTCTCATCTTCTCCATTCTCATGTTCCTCATCAGTTTTAAGGTGATGTAGTACTTACTGCTTGTTATCTCATCAACCGCATGTCTTCCTCCACTCTACAAGGAAAAATACCTCATCATGTACTTTATCCTCACCACTCTCTTCATCCATTACCACTTAGGGTCTTTGGTTCTATATGTTTTGCTTATGCTCTTGGTCCTAGCGTTGACAAATTCTCTCCCCGGTCTCATATGTGCGTCTTCCTTGGGTACCCTTGGTTCTATATGGCTAAAACAGTTGCTTCAGGAACTAAAGTTTGGGAAGGTTACACAAATGTCACTTATATCGGATAACCAGGCCGCCATGCATATTGCCTCAAATCCAGTTTTTCATGAAAGGACAAAGCATATCGAAATCGATTGTCACTTTTTCAGAGAGAAAGTCATATCTAGAGAAATATCTACTAGTTTTGTCAATTCTCATGATCAACTAGTAGATATATTCACTAAGTCACTAAGGGGTCCTCGAATTAACTACATATGTAACAAGCTTGGTGCATATAACCAATATACTCCATCTTGAGGGGGAGTGTTAGAATATTGTAAATATAGTAAGGATTAATTAGGTTGATTATACATTTATGTAATTAACCTAAAATAAGGCAACTGAATATTCTGTAATTATGTACTCCTCCCTATAAATTCAATAGCTCTGTTGTGTCCAATACACACGAATTTTATCCAATATCTCTTATTTTTCTCTCAACAATATATAATCATTATCTACAACATAAACAATAATCTTATCTACAACCTACAAGCAAGCGATCTTAATCAACTGCCACAGTCAGGTGAAATGTGTGCTCCCGTGGAAAGAATGATCATGAGATATTCCAGAAAAAGTTCCATGAGCAATAATCTCTTTCTGAGCAACAGCAGCATTATAAATTTACATAATCTATTAGGTTCTATAAAGAAAAATGCTCAAGATTATTCACCTCTTTGGGTAGCCAGCCGTCTCTGAATGCTCAGCGAGACCCACTAGAAACTGGGCCACCTGAAAAATAAACAAGGACAAGAATTCATCTATACAAGTTGATATGATAACACAGAACCATTTGGAAAGTAGAATTTTTTGGAAACAGTATCCCTATATTTGCTATGTCACTTAATTAGTCAGCAACAGTAAGAAAGAAAAACCTGGAAGTATTAAAAGGCAGCAATTAGTATAACCCAACACATTTCTGCTGTTAGAACTGGCAAGTTTGGTCTGACACTATAGTATTATTAGGCTTAAGGGTCATCCATAGAATATTATCACCAACTGATATATATATATATATATATATATATATAAACCCTCTCACGTGACTAGGACAATGGCCTGTCAAAAGAGGATGGCAAATTGCGCATCACTCACCCATGCAACCCTGTTTGGCTCAAGGATATCTGCAGAAATTTTTGTTAAACATTCCACATATCTTTGACCTATAAGCCACATCTTAACTGCAGTAACCTGAAAAGCATGATTTTTACTAATTAACTGCTGCGACAATAGCCATGGGGAAATCACACAAGTATGGCGAATAAACTGTAGTTGTTGGGAGACTGTGGTGCACACTACAAGGCAATCGCACAGGGAAATTCTGGCTCACTGTGTGATCCACTATATTATTCTCAATTTCATTTTAAAAATCAATATTTAATATTTACTTAAACATCTATATTTTTTGGGGGTTTATTACAGAATTTTAAGGCTGTCGTGTACTTTATCATTGTAGGTGGACCTATCTGTGGAATTTTAGAATTGTGTTGGATTCAAAAATTAGGATTTTTGAGTCAGCTTTTTTAAGATTCAAGTTTGACTCAATTCAGAATTCCTTTGGTCGAGTTATGGTGAACCAAGATCCAACCAACACCGATTTTGGTTTGGTTCAAGGCCCTTGCTCATGTACAGCTCTCCATGATCGAACACCTCTTCTTCTCTATCTTTCTACTAAATTCCAATAGAAACCCAAGATTTTTCCTCCTCAAACCTTCCTCCTCCTTCACTAAGGCCGGCCACCCTCTCCTCCTTCCTGTCTAGAGCCGGCAACACTTCCCTGGGCATTAGACAAAGCAAGAGCAGCAGCTATCAACTGCTCCACTACAATTTAGTGAGTGCTCCATCTTCTTCTTCTAATTAGAAGTATCTTTTAGTGCTTCAGGGGAATCAATGGAGGTTCCCTGAGCCATGTTTAAAAAATAGGCTTGATCACTATACTTTGTGGCTAAGTTTTATTGTTGGATGTTCTAGAGCAGCAACTTGGAGAGGGATTTTGAGATTTCCATTGTCAAGGAAAAGATGTACTACTTGTGACAAGTATCCCTTTGGTCTAAAGCTCCTCTTTGAATAATTAGAGATGTCCAAGCCTTAATTTGACTTCTTTTGGGTAGGGACGCTAAAGTTGGACTCGAGACCAATTCAGAAACATCCTTTCACAACGTCTTATGAGTGAGAGACCTATAGTCTAAAGAAACATATAGGGAGTTGCAAATACCCTTGTTGTTGAGGCTCATTTGGAAGTGGGGTTGTCCAAATTTGTCATTTTGACAATTGGGAGCACTCAAATGAGAACATGAAATTAATACATGGTTCTTGGATGGGAGATGAGACTCTTGAATCGTGGAGTAAGAAGGAATTCTGTCTCCAGTTTGAGAGGCATGATGTGACATCATGTACAAGAAAAAATGAAGCAAGTCCAATCCGGGGACCAACCGGCCTCACTAAAGCCAGCCAGGGTATCGGGAACGCCGCGTGTGGCTAAGCAACGCCAGGCGCCTTAATCCAATACGTGAATAGTCAAGAGCTCTCATGCAAAGTAGTGCCATGATGTGCAAGATCTCAAGCTTTCCATATAATGAGGGCACAAGGTGTAGGATCTCACGTCTTACAATTGGCACCCTACATAATATATTTAATTCATGTAATTACTAATATACTATTAATTTAATTAATATTACAAATGCAAATTTATTATTCTATTAAAATCATAATTATTTAATATTACATATAAATAGTATGTACAATGATCTTTTACTATTTTATTATGTTAAAAACTTTACAATCATGCTATTTATTCATTATTAATTAATATTCGAATATATTATTTTGAATAAACTAACAAAAAAATTAGATATTAAATTTTATTTTAATTACAGATTGTTTTGTCTTATCCTTATGACTAGTTCTAAAAGCATATAAAACAAACTTGGAAGAAAATGTGAAAAATTGAATGTACCTCGCCTCCACGACGTCCAGAACCAAAATAACCACCTACAATAAATCAATTAGTTTACTTTGACATAGGTATGAATCTAAGTCTGACATATGATGACTAGAATAAGAAAGAAACAAACCAATAATAAGAACATCAAGATCGGAACCAGCATGTATATAGTCAGGTTTCAGCTTTAACCATTTTCCACTACGATCACTAGGTTCCCATTTAGATCCAAGGTCCTTCAGCACAATTCCTTCATCTCTGAAAATAATTTTAGATATACATCATAGGAATATTATAGAAACGAGGTACAAATATGACAAGAAATCAACTATCATAATAGCTCAAATATGACAGGAAATCAAACTATCATATTAGCTCAATGTAGGAGACTAAAGTTAACTTTGCATGGAAAACCTATCGAAAAATTTTTACTGAACTTAATCCCTTCAGAAATCCTTTTTCCTAATATATTATTTATGAAAGTTGGTCTTCCTACTGCAAGCATCATACATAATGATAATAACTTCCAGTGTTCATCTTTTAGCGTAATCTCAATTTGTATGACAAACTTGAAGTATTAGAAAAAAAATTGCTAAGTTAATGAACATAAGTTATTTACATAGATCACTTTCAGGCCCAAGTTATTGGAACTTCTATAAAGATTATAAAACAACCTGATATTTGAGTTCTGCACTTCGGCTATTTTGACACAATCTAGATTGCTATGATGCTATCTCAAACATACAAACAGTAAAAACACATTAGGTAAACTAAATAACTTATGAAGGTGTGTTTAAGTCATTGAAAGCAAAAACATATTCATAATATGAGCAGACAGATATCTAATCCATGAATAACAGAATAGATGTAAAAAAAAAAAGACTGATCCCAGAAAGTATCTTAAAAAATTAAATTAGTAGCATAACTTGAAGCTCTTAATCACTCTTCATATAAGAAAAAGTAAAACAAATTCGAAGGGGAAAAGGTGACACATATGGATCGTCAGAACCTATTCTCAACGGTGGCTTTAAAGAACCTCTCCACATCTTCAACACTGTTAGCAAGAACAGACCAACATGGTTCACCTGAAAAGTATCATAGGCTCCAAACTTCTATAAGTATCATAGCATGAATTATTTCATTAAGCATGACATCAAGGGGAAAATTGAACAGACAGATGGATGAAGATCACCATTAGGTACCAATATCTCTAGGCGTCCCTTCAAGGGTCTCACAACTTTCTGCATAAGACTATGTCGTTCCATCAAACTCTGATGAATCACACTAGAGTCTCCAACATAGAGAATATCAAATGTTACATCTGGATCTGTTAAGCTAGAAAGCAGTAGCTATGAACAAAATGTTAACCAAGTTAAATTCATTCAATTCAAGAGCCTAAGTCATGGGAAAATGACGTGACAATGCACATAACACCTGAAGTGACTTAAAAGGAGTGGAGAGACAGCTATATCTTAAACAACACTTAGTGGAGTACTAGGTCAATTTAGTTTAACAGTAGCACTCACACAGCATCAACTGCCAACCATTCTATTTAAGATGTACCAAACTTCACACGTTATCCACATCATGTTTAAAATCTCGAGCCGTATAGAGTTTCGGTTTATGACCGGAAACGATATAGTTTCGGTTTATGACCGGAAACTAATATGTTTTCGATATTTTTTAAATATATTAATTAAAAATAAAAAATTTAATCAAAATATTAAATATATAAAAATTAAAAATAAAATAATTTTCTAAAAAATACAAGATCATTATATTTTCGAAATTAAAATAAATATATATATAATTAATGAGATAATTTTATTAGGCTTTGATTAAGGATATTTAGATTATTATAGGCGGCAAAAGATGATAACCCTCACCCTGTATTTTAATCCATGAACCACATAAATGATGATAGAAGTGAAAAGTGAAACAGAGTTCAAGGCACAAAAGTGTGCTAGTCGCTAGGTACAACATTAAAACACTTCAAATAAAAGAAAATAACAAACATAAAAATAACCACATGTGAACTATATTATATAATAATCATATCTCATCAGCATGAAACTCTATTACAAAAATTTAGAAAGTCAAAGGATACAACATAACTGCATCCAAAATAAGATCAGAAATTAGATCAAGTTAGCTACACTTTGCATGTATACTGCGAAGATGGAGGTATATCATGAAAATGAAAATTCTCAATTTACCTGACGATAACTCTCCAGCCCTTCCCTAGCGGCCTTTGCTGCAATTATAAAAGGTATTTTTATAGACTATCTAATAAAAACATGTTTAAAATGACAAGAAACGGCTGAAGATAGGTATCCAAAGACCTATTTCTTGATTTGAACCAAATTCTGCAAAACGCTGAGCAGAGGTGTCCCAAACCAGCATTTCACCATCCAGTATACACCTATATATAGCATCAGCACAACATATTACGATCACTGTTTTAAATTTTTATTAACCTTTTGGAAATAGGCATATGCCAAATAAAACATGTCAACAATAACATTGCCAACAGAAGATGTTTAAAAGAAAATTAATTTTCTTTTTAATTTTGCAGACAAGTTAATGTCTGACAGGAGCATACGATAGAACATAGAACATTTGACACAAGAAGTTCCACTATGAGACTGAAATTGTGGAAATAGAAGTATATGAGGAGATTTATAGGTGAAAGATCTCGTGAGATTCTATTTCTGATTTATTCTACCAATTGATCCTATTCATAAATAGAACATAGAAAATAAGGGTTAATGAAGCATACTAGAAGAGATAAAACAAGATGGTTACCTGTCAACCAGGACGTTTTGTATAATAATATTTGACATGCCATGTGCATATTCAGTATGATCAAGAAAGTTTCTGATTCATTGAAGAAGAACAAAGTTAGCAATGCAAATTCTTGGTTTCTCTATCATTTCAAAGTGATGAGATATAAATCCATTTAAGTTAGACAACAATAACAAAGGTTCATATAGATATACAGTTAATTCCCAAAACTGAATCTATTTAAACACAAGCAATAGTTATACAAATTTCTAAGACATGGCAGCATCTACCTTGAGAAATAATGGATTTCCTCTCCATTTTTGTGAATCTGAATGCGATCGCCATCAAACTTACATTCAACGACAACATTCTTTCCATGAAGCTAAATAAAGAAACAAAACATGAAACAAAAGATATCTAGATTGGAACACAAAAACAGAGAATGTTTGCATAATTAATTTCTTGGAAAGAATAAATAAAAGAACAGTTTTGATATGAAGAAAAATAAGAAATTGAAATGTGCTTCAGAATTGAACATCCAAAAGATAAAAGAAAAGGAATCCGCAGCAAGTAATAGAGATGTCATTTCAATGTATCTCCAAGTTTAAGAACTGATACGACTCCATTCAAGAAAATATAAAAAAGTGAATGTAACTATTTATAAGAATAGCAAGAGAATAGTCTACAAACAAAGAAGATTTTCAAATACCACAATGATCAATCTAGATGCCAAAACTTTAGTATTGTAAAATGCATGTCAATGTGCTCAAGGTTAACCAAGATAGAAAAAAAAAGACTTGTACAGATTCATTAGTGACCAGAACACAAGAAAATCACAAGATTAGAAGAGGAAGGATTCCATGGTGCATTACAGAAACAAATCAAACAAGCAAGTTAAACAGCAACCCAGCCTTTATCCCACAAAGCCGGGTGTGCTATATGGATCCTCCTACGTGATTGGCTCGATCCCTACTATATCCTTATCTATATTTAAATAAACTTTATCATATTTTATCATTGTTAACTAAGTCTTCTTTTGTCTCCCTCTTCCTCGATTAATGTGTGTATTTGTCATGATTTCACGTTGCCTAACTGAGATATTTATTGGACACCTAAGTACCTATTCATACCATCTTAAACATGTTTCTTGAAGTTTTCCCTCAATAAACGCAATCATTCATTTCTTATCTTGTTTATCGTTGTATGCCACACATCCACCTTAACATATTCACCTCTACAACTCTCATCTTCTACTCATGTGCTTGATTCATAACCCAACATTCAAATCCATATAACATAACAAGTCTAATCACCATTTTGCAAAACTTCCCTTTAAACTTTGAAGGTACCTTACAATCACAAAGAAACTATTCTTCATTTCAATCATTCTGCTTGTATCCAATGTAAAACAGCACTATCAGCCCCTCCATTCTTTTACAAAAATAATCGTAGATACTTAAAGCTCTCAGTCATCTCCTACATATGCCATATATAGCCAAAATATTGACTCAAAAAGACTCATTTTGTTTAAACTAATTAAAGTGATTAAAACACTTATTTAGCATGCGACAAACACTTAACATATTAATTATATGCATGTTATTTATATAAAATCTATCCTTGATTAATATTGATTGTTGTATAGAAGGGGAGCTTTGATGCAACGGTAAAGTTATTGTCGTGTGACCTGATAGTCATAGCTTCAAGTTGTGGAAACAACTTGCAATGCAGGATAAGATTGCATACAATAGACCGAGCACCCGCAGTAGGAACTTCGTGCACCGAGCTACCCTAACATTGATTGTTGTATCTTATGTGTTTTGCATTGCATGGAAACAAATATATTTTCTCTATGTGAAAGTATGAATTAGATATCCTATGTTGGTCATCAATATAAATGTTTTTTTTATTTTTAATGCTGACTACGTATGCCCTTGCACACCACATACGTGCTTTGAGTGGATTGACTGCATACCACCCACATATGATTATCAAAACCTTAGGTTCTACCATCTCAATACACTCAATAATTAAATGAAGATCTTGAAATAGCAAGGGAAAAAGACCAAAGCATCTTAAATGTCATGACAAGCTAAAGTTAAAAAAAAAGAACCTTTTTCCATGCATTCATAGCATCACTGACTCTCATAGCTAACTGAGGCCTAACAGGTTTCCCAACTTCAATATCCTGCAGATAAGCAATTAATTAAGCACCAAGAATATTTTGATATCAAGTAATAAAAGATTCCGTAAAGTCATAAAATGTGAGTTAAGGGAGGCACTCAAAACAATATAAATTAAATATTTAGCTATGCAGCCCAACAAAAGATATGAATACAACGAACCAAACTGTATTTCATCTACTGATGAAAGGTGACAGTAGACAAGTAAAATATTTTAGCATTTGGCAGACACAACCCCCAGAGTTCATTCAACCATGAGTACATAATCTCTTAAGTAATTCCAACCACAAAGAGAAACAAAACTGTAACTTCTTAAATTTTCATCACTGGTAACAAGCTACATGTTGCTTCCTGCCACAGTTTCAAAAAAAGTTTCCAAACTAACAGCTACATGTTGCTTTCTACCACAGTTTCAAACAATGTTTCCAAACTAACAGCAATATATATAAACTTAATTGCACGTTTTCTGCAAGATGCCAAAAAAGTCCAGTTTCATATGAGATTGTTTCTCTGATCATCAAGTACCACTATGTAGCAAAATATATCCTATCCAAAAGTTATTGAAATCTAGCATATCAATCAATGTTGGAGGTACAATGGGTGGATAAGCTACAGCTATTCTGTGTGAGAATCGAGCACTGTGATAAACACAGCATACAAGTCATATTGTGTCATAAAGGTATCATTAAAACCTCATGACAACCTCTATTTCGCCAACAATAGTAGAAATCTTGTGTGAACTAAAACATATGAAAGTAAGCTATAGGACAACACACACACACACACACATATATCATCAAGCAGTTTTCATATAACTTGTAAATTGCGTTTTGAAAGTTAAGAACTAGTGAGCCACTAACAGGATTAGGTTTGTTCTTGACATATTTCAGTAAGAGATGCCAATCATTCAGACAATAGAACAGACAGAATGGGCAGTTCAAGAGAAATTAAGACTCACATAGAACGTCAAGTACTGTAAATGTAAGAGGCATCAAAAGAGGCGCTTCTGAATGAAAGATTCCTACTAAAAGCAAGCCTATGAAACAACCCAAAATATCAAAAGCAGTATCAAAGAACAATGAGATTCTGAGAAAAAAACTCTTAATTCTAATGTTTTCTCATTCTTTCCTGTATACCGCATTGTATATAGCATGCCAATTACAATGAAGTACTATGTACTCTTGCAGTATACAGTTTGAAAGCAAAACATTTTTTTCTATAACCAGGCAACCAGCTACCCAATTTTCAAGTTTGTGACATAATTGTTAAAGAACAGAACAATAAGGTTGTTAACAAAACCTAGAGTGTCATAGTCCAGAAACTGATTGTTAAAGTCAAATCAAATTTTGATGGTTTTTCAATGAAATTGGGCTAGTTTTGGGATTTATTTCAAAAACAGAACAAATTTTTTGGCCAAGCTCAACTTCTATTGAAGAATCCAAAAACCAAAAAAAAAATGAAGATATCAGAAAATAATAATATTTTGAAAAGAAAATTAATCATACCAACGACAAGAAAGAAAAAGTTAATTCCAAGTTTCCTGAGTCATTTCCAATTATTTTGTAATGAATTTTAGGTTGGGCCATGAGTTCTTATTATTTAAACAAAGCAAAAAAAAAAAAACATGATCGCGCCACTTAGAACTATGAACTATTTTTTTAAAATGAACTGCCAAATATGTAACACAAGCATAACATTGAGAAATAGTTTATCTCAGTAGCACCAATAAAAAATAACAATTCTTCAAGAAAGTCAGACGTTCTTGAAAATTTTCACAACAATAGCATTTAATACCAATATATGGAAATAACCAGATGTTAACCTGGGCAGAATGGAAAGAAGAGGGGGAGGGTTCCTGTTTACATGAGGAAGAGAAGGGAAGGAAACTAGAGTGAGGAAAGACATACAGATTTTCACTCTAAGTTGTTCCATTCACAATACAACGAAACAAGAGAGAAAAGAAAATGGAAACCTAGAGACGAATTGGCATTTTTCAGCTATCATTCAATTGGACAAACGAAACAAAATAGTTTAAGTGAAGACAAAAAACAGAATCGCATTAACTTAATGTCTGTTTCATTTATCTTGTTTTGTTAAGGAGAGGAAAGGAGAGAACACATTTAAGGATCCTCTCCCCCATCTACCTGGGTAAGGATTCTATGTAAAGGGGCTTCACTGCCTCTCCACAGTGATTTGGATAAAAAAATTGTTTGCATGGTCAATGGGTGTGGGCTTCTCTCCCAGAACAGCAGCAAAAAAGTTTATTGTGTGCTACATTGTCAGAGTTGTGGATGGTGCCATTGTCCAGGCCACAAGGTGAGGACAAGGAGTAAGCATTGACTGCTGCATGCAAGTGAGGCAATATCTGTAGCGAGCGGGTGAAGCAGCATCTATGACAGTTAAGCAAGGCAGTATTTGTAGGAAGACAGAAAGGCGACATCTATGGCAAGCAAAGTAGTCGCTATGACGAGGTAGCATCTCTGGAGAGTGGTCAAGTGGCATTTATGGGGAGCCATGGGCAATGTGAGATGACATGAGGTTGTTGAGTGGGTTTGCAAATGAGACGAGCAAGGTGACATCTACAGATGAGGTGAGTTAGATGAGAAAGACATGCAATCTTCCCATTTCCATTCACCCTACTCCTTTCACTCTACCTTTTTCCCATTATTCAAGTAAACAAGTTCAGAGTGATCCCTTCTCTCCTCTCCTTCTCCTCTCCTCTCCTCTCCTCAAGGTAAACATTGTTTCCTTTGAAGTAAACAAGAGATATCAATAATTTCATCTCTTTTTTCTTTTCTTTTATGTTTTAAGGCAAACCCAACACAATGGAAAAAACTTTCTTTCCCCCCTTGAAAGATTAAGATTTCTTGTGTAATTAATCATATTGGCATAAATTGCTCACTTGAAAGATTCTAACTAGTATTTGTCATCTATATCAGTTGTTTGAGTAAATGAAACTTTTGCAGGATCACTTCTATGAAAAGTACCTAATAAAGAGCCTAAAATTCAAAATTTTGCTTATCACTTCATAGAATATCTGTCTGCAACTCCATGCCCCATGTAAATTTCGCTAGTTAAAGCACGTCTTTTTTTCTAATGAACTTGGCATCTATTTAGGCAAATAGTCAATGTAATACAATCATAAAAACCTAAAATACCTGTTTCTTTTGTCTCTGTGTGCGATCTTTCAACTTTTCACATACTAATTTAAGGTCGCAAGTGACATTGAATAAATCTTCAGCATCAAGATGAAATTCATGAAATATGGTTTTTTCACTAATTCCCAGCTTTAAATCTACAAGAAAAATTAAATTAAAAAAAAAAGTTTTTCCATGGGGAGAGACAAGTTAAGAGAATATTAAATAAATGAGCTTATACTACCTTTAAGGATAATCATGAGAATCCACTTCATTTCCAAGGCATTTGTTTTCTTTATGAGACTAGACAGAACAGCAGCTTTTTCTCCCCTGTTTGGCTGGATAGTTAACCACAACTTGATGGGCGAAAAAGACAAACAGAAATAGAAATTGAGCAAAAGATTAAAAAAAACCTGAAATATACAAATTCTACATGGCAACAATAGAGGTTCAAGAATGATATATAAAAGTTGGAATTTCTTTAAGAGGATATTATCATTTCAATAGCTTAAGTGAACAAAAAAGTCCAACATTTCTACAATATAGACAGATATTTGCCAACTAGTTTGCATATAATAGGTACTTGTTTTCCGTTGATGCTAATTGATCAAGCATATCATTCAGCTCTTTGATTGTGAGCCCTCCAGAAACCATCCCCTGTCTGCATTGAAGAACCTGAACAGCAAGCAGCAGAGTTCACGTGAACAAGATATCAAGGAAAGAAATCCAACAAGCTTTTAGGATTTGAAGAGTGAGGTTCTCTAGAACCCCCATGAAGTTACACCAAACAATAAACCAAAAAGATACATTAGAAAAATGAAAGATGAGTAAATATTGGCATGAATAGATTAGTTAAAATGCATTACACATTGATCAAAAAATTGGAGGAGCAACAATGGTTAGAATAAACAGGTTTTTTTGGTTATCATTGTTTAAAATCTTTATCTAGCGCCACTACTTGATTTAGTGTCAGCCTATGTTGCCTATGTTACTCGGACTCGGATAGTATGAATCTAAAATTTTAGTGTCAGCCTATGTTACCGGGACAACAAACCCTAAAATTTTGGTATGCCAAAAGATAAAAGAATAGAGACAAGAATTTTAAGCTAGAAACTAGAAATTTGATCCAAAATTTATTAACCAGAAGACTTCAAGTCTAATTTTGATGTAACTACTTGTTAAGAACATGTTGCAGCCAATGAAGCAGTAAATTTATCATAAATCTACAATCAGTCGACAAGCCATCTCTAATCATGCAGTCTTGTCAGGTAACAGATCTTAGATAAATTTGAGTTGAGGTTTCTTTCGATGGAAACATAAGGAGAGAGAGAGGGAATTAACAAACCATAACCCAATTCCTTCCATTACTTTCTTCAGTTCAGAAACCAGGGCATCAAAATACAGATATTCCAGTCAAAGACAGATGAATTGCTCCATCTTTGTTCCTACTGCCCCTAATATTCAACACAAAGATATTACATGCAATCTAGTTGGAACCAACAAGGTTTTGAAAACTGTTCTGTCTGAAACTGAGCAACACGTATGGTTCTGATCAGCCACCAAGCATAAAACACCTCAAGATAGCCAAATCCAGGTCCTGAACAGCCATGAAATTTTAGGTAAGCTTCTTCTTCTTTATTGCTGTAACAACTTCATCATCACGTCTTCTTCATTTTCCATTTCTTTTACTTCTCAAATGATGCCAACTTGTATAAACTGTACTGACCATAATAGGAGTGTCAGTAGCAAAGCCTCTAATATTTTGGCAAGCCATTGATACCCACACGAGAATGGTATTGTAAACCTTCGGGACTCAAATGGACTAGTACTCCAATGCATAAGAATACTTTACACTAGGAGATGGTGTAACACCGGGGTTTACATCCACCTGTGGGTGCCTCTTCCAACTGATAGTAATTGTTTGTTTTACTGATTTCATACACAACTTGTGGATTTGATAGAACAAAGCAACTAAAAATTAACTTTAAAAAAGTTATCATAAACAAACAGACACAAAAATCTTGGAATTAATGGTCATTACCCAATAATGGCATGTAAGAAGAGCTTCAAGAATCATCAATCTATTGAATTTATGGTTATATTATAAATCTTGACTAGATGGTAAAAGGTAACTAGAGTATAATAATTTGTTATCGGAATGAAGCACTCAGCTCTTCTTTGCATTTTTCTCATTTCTTGTAAAGATTAAAAATAGAAATAAAGTATAGGGAAAATAGTGCCAATAAAAGTGGTAAGCTGAGGGACAAACACCACTTTATTCCACACCATAGCAAATGGGAATCAGATGGCTAATCTCACTTCATCCTACTTACCTTTCACCATGCCAAGGTTGATAGCGCCTCTCAAGATCATTCCATATCCATCATGGGCATAACATTCTCGCCCATAACTGACCTAAATGCAGGGCAGCAAGACCTCAACACCTTCCATGCTAACACTTTTCACCAACTAGAGCCCCTCTTCTCCCCAAAGGGGACCAAAGTTTTTTTCCAAAATGGGGAAATACAAGTCATCCCACAGTTGATGCAGGAGACCAACTTGATTCATAATTTTGCTTCGACCCACCAAACTCACTCCTCACGCTGGCTTCTTTACTCCTAAGAATCAACATTCCATTGGTAACCTCGAAAAAGGCACTTCCTTTGGTTACTAAAGTGTCCACCCTTTTTGAACGTTTAGCTGGTTCTCACCCTCCCAAAATCTCTCGTATGTAAATATAACCATGAATATGATCCACTACATTTATCTAGAGGGTAGGTTGTTGGCCTTCCTCTCCACTCAAGAAAATAACATCAGGCATCATGGATTCATTAAGACAAAAGGCAAACATTTCGAAAAGTAGTTCTACAGAATGAATTGAATGCGTTTATCACGAGCAGCCTATAGTTTGAAAAAGCAAAAAAGAAAAAATTAAAAAAAAAAGGAGTCTTGCTATATTGTGCTTGCTGACAAGGCAATCCCTGGATGAAGATACGTACTTGCAAGAAATGAGAAACCAATTCGTTCACAGAACAATGAGGCATGTGGGACGAAGCGAGAGTTCTCATAGCGACTTTGGAGCACAAAAAGGCAAGGAAACTATAGTTTCTGTGCGAAAGAAGTGATTTTGGAAAGGGAAACGGACCTCCGCAGCCACAAGAGCGAAGTTTCCAGCATTAGCCCCGGATCGGGCGCCGCCCTTGCGCCAGTTGATGAGTCGGAGGGCGTCAGGGGAGTCCTTGGCGAGGCCGAGTGCGTCGACGAGACACGCGGCGAGTGCAGATTCCTTGAGGCCGTAGGTGCCGCGCTCGCGGTCGAGGCCGGGGAGGATGAGGCGGATGGCGCTGAAGTACTCGCGGCCGGTGTAGACCCGATCCAGGAACGTCCGGAACCGCTGCCGCTTCTTGACTGCCGCCCGGTCGCGGAGCATCGCCTGGAACATGCTGACCAATAGCCCGAACCTCACAGTAGCGTCCGTCATCTGCTCGATCGAAGCTCGCAGTTGCGGAATGAGCGTCTTGTCGGTGTTCGATCAATTCTCAGCGGTGGGGTTTTGACTTCCAAATAAGAGACAGAAGAGCAGCCCACGGCACCTGGGCCGTGCCTGGTTCGAGCATGCCGTTCAAATATTTGTGCAAATCAAAAGAATTGAACACCAAATCGAGGAACTCTAGATGGACAGACGATTCGATCCAGTTACGTTGTATTTATAAGATTTTTTTTAAATGAGGTATAAATCTTGGAATGTTGGGCTTCTAGACTGTTCATCACGAGCGCTTACCAATTTACCCTGACGACCGATGAAAATTTTCCGTGGGATCGGATCGATCGCCCGAGATTAAAAAAATCTCATTAATCATTCTTTTTTTTCTAGATGGGCAGGCGATCAATATGCAAGTGTTGTCATTTTAAGGTATGAGAATTAAAATTTAGTAAAAGTTAATGTGTCATCCTTCCCACGTACTAGCCACAACATCTAGATTAGTAATCGTTGCGATTTATCTTCTCCGTATTGGTCTCTAAACAGGTTGGTGAAGGTGTTGGGATAAGCGAGTCGTCTTTTGTCACCTAGATGGATTGATCAGCTATGATGCAGCGAAAGAGCAATTAGTTGTCATCTTGGATATCCATGGTTCGATGCCTAGCTATGATGTATTTTGTAGAAATTTTTTCTCTAAATGGGGCGCGAACCTTAGTACGTTAGGTTTTTGGACCGTCCATCGCGAGCACTTTTCGATTTATTTTGATGACCGATGGAAAATTTCTATAAGATCGGACATGTCACCCGATGTTCGACGTTATCCAACCTTATTAATCGTTTTTGAGATGGATTGACCAACTCTCGGGCTACGATGCAACGATAAGACAATTAATTATTTCTGAAATATTTATAACTCAATCTTTAGTTACGATGAATTTTATAAGATATTCTTTTAAAATAGGACATATAAATGTGAGATATTGACTTTTAATTGTTTGTCGTAATTATTTTCTAATTTATCTTGACGATCAATAACTTAATTTAACCCAATATCTAATTAATCATTACTTTATTGGATCGACGAATCAGAAGATGGGCTTGATTGAACGTCGAGTTAAAGAATAAATCAAGAAAATCAAACACTATAAAATTAAAATAGATCAACTACACCAGATGTTTCATGTATTAATTTTGGGACAAAAGTAAACATTGATCCTGCTAAGAAACCAACTCAAGATATATGTCATTGCACTTAGAGTGTCAAAAGATGAAACGTTCATCTGTCTTCATCAGTCTGTCTCAGGACCAATATGGAAGAGATAAATCACGATTACCGAGAAAGTAAGAGGTTGAGTAGAGAGACTTTTTATACAGGATGTAAGGATTTATACCCTACCAATCCCGTGGCTCAAATTCAAGATCTTTATCCTAAAAAATTTTTCAAAAAGAGAAGATTAGTAATATATATTTGTAAACAATCCACTAACAATTATAGATCATACAAAAAAAAATAGAACCGTCACCTTAGCGGCCCGCTGGTCCAGCTTTACTATCCGATCTAGCCCGTGCGCAACTAGGTCGAGGGAATTAATGCCAGCAGACTAAGGTTTTATCCTGGTGCGCAACTGGCGACCCTCGAAGACCCTCGAACCTGTGACCTCGACCAAATCGATAAGGCGTCTTACCATCCGATCCAGCCCATGGGGTAACAATTATAGATCATAAAATAGTCTTGGGGTTGTCAAGCAAATAAACCAATGTCATATTGTCTTAATCTTTTCCGTTGAGTTCTAAATTTTGCTATCGTTATCTTTCAATCCAATACTAAATGCTGCAAACTCATAAAATTTTCAAATGATATAGATAAATTAGTAATTTTTTCGAAATTTTGAATCACTCTAAATCAATGTATTCATGAAAATCTTCTTAATGTATTTAGGGGGCGCTTGGTAACTGGTAAGCGAGTTTAGAAGATGGAAATGAGAATGAAATCTATTTTATTCTCATTGATGATGCTTGGTATACGAGAATCGGACAAAATAAAGATATGATATTCTTGATTTCATAATTCATCCCCCATTAGGTTATCGTCAAACCCATAAACCCTTCAATCAAATCCATTACCATTTTTATTATCAAATTTATACCAAGTGCCCTCTTATATTCTCGAATATGAATTCAATAATGTAAATAGATAACAATGAATTTTTCGATAGAGTAAAAATATAGAGAAATTTCATGATTATTTCGTGAAAGAACAAGGAGGTCGGTGGAGTAAAAATATAAAAAAATTTCATAATTATTTCGTGACAGGACAAGGAGGGGCATTTCGGAAACACACTATATGATTTGGATAGTATGGTAGTAAAAGACGATTCACGAATGTCTTCGTTAAGAATCTCGTTTATCTTATTTTATATATAATACTAAATATCACGTAAATAATAAATATAATAATATATTATTAATTATTATAATTAAGTATTTTAAGCTTGTTTAGTTTTTTAAAAAATCTTTTTTCGAGCGGAGCTTGAACTGTTTAATTTAATTTTATTATGAACCAGTTCGAATCGCACTCGAGCTGAACTTGAGCTTAGAGATAACGAACTAAGATGGAGTCTCTTAGTATTATGCTCAACTCGATTTGATTACACTCCTAGTTGTTGATGGTCACCCCTCTCCATTCCCCCGAAACAGATGTCAGCAGTCGCCGCTGACCATAGTCTTGGCCAAGCAGGACACAACCACGCTCGACTTCGGCAGCTCTGTTCAATTATATCCCTAGTTATTGATCGTTGCTCCTCTCCTTTCACTCCAAACAGATGTCGGCGGTCGCCGACCACCATCTTAGCCAAGCAGGACACAATCACATCCAACTCATTGTGCATGCTATCGCTAGAACACAATCATTGCCTCCACTTGCCATCAAGTCTTGGTTGCAACCATCATTGCCACCGGGGCTATGTGTAACGGTAAGATGATTAATCGTTTTTTTAGGCATCTGTTGTTGGATACGATTTTGATGCCATCGATCGTTGAAAGTCAAGTTTGACTTCAAAATCGAAATCTACGTTTTGCGTAGATAAATCTGGACTATTTATTTGCTCAAAACCGATTAAGGGTGAATGAGAAATTAATTGTTCAAGATACGTTCAATGGTGGCCGTCGGATCAAAGATCTGGCCAGATCGCAAGAAGGTGCGATCTGGAGCGTCGGATCAAAGATCTGAATGTGAAGAGGGAGAATGGATCTGAGGCGTCGGATTAAATGTTCTAATCTGACGGTCGAGATCAAGATGGAAGATCAATGGACGAGATTAAATGACCTTTAAAGGGTTATACCCTTTCGTTATGAACGGTCCAGATCTGTCCAAACCAAAGGGTACTTACCTCTTCACTCAATATAAATAGATCTCTCCACTAGATCATTTCATTCATTCAAGCATTGCAATCTATAAGCATTTGCACTCCTCCCTCTTTTGCATCGAGAGTCCGAGAAGCCTACGGAAGGTTCGCCGGTCTCAAAATTTGGAGTGCTACTATTTCGAGACGACGTCGTTGTATCTTGGGAACGAATTGCTGCTATCCGTGAGCACCCGTAGCGGAGCAATATCATTTTACGGAGATAGTGTCGAACACTAGCCTCGACGTACAAATCAGTTTGCCTACCGGCAGCAACCTCCCGGAAGTACCGACAAGTCGCAAACCGACTATGTCAAATACCGAGGAGATATATTCGAAATTATTGAAGGATTAAATTCCCAACATCGTAAAACGATATTGGTGCAATTATAATAAAATAATTGACATCAAGAGGAATCGAATTGGAGACCTCTTGTATGTTAATTTGAGGTGGTAACCAACTACACCACCACACCAAGTTGAGAGAATCCGATCTACAATAAAGTTATTCGGCAAACTGATATGGCCAGAGTCAACGATGTACCAACCGCCGTCGTCCCTCACGCCGAGAAGTTAAACGGAGCCGACTTCAAAATCAACGATATACCCACCGCCGTCCCTCACGCCGAGAAGCCGGAGAAAGTCAACGGAGCCGACTTCAAAAGATGGCAGCAGAAGATGTTGTTCTACTTAACCACGCTAAACCTTGTACGGTTTCTGCGTGAAGACCCGCCAGCCGCTACGGAAGACAATTCCGGTAGTAACGCTGCTCGCGATGCGTGGTCTCATGGTGACTTCCTGTGCCACAATTACGTTCTGAACGCGCTGGACAACGCGCTATACAACGTATATTGCATGATCGAGACGGCCAAATCTCTGTGGGAATCACTAGAGAAGAAGTACAAAACCGAGAACGCCGGACTGAAGAAATTCATCGTCGGCCGGTTTCTGGATTTCAAAATGGTGGATTCCAAGAGTGTTACGTCTCAGGTTCAAGACATGCAACTGATAATGCATGATATGAACGCCGAAGGAATGCCGTTGAACGAGTCATTCAAAGTTGCTGCGGTAATCGAGAAACTCCCTCCTTCATGGAAGGATTTCTAAAAATTACCTAAAAAAAACACAAGCAGAAGGAGAGCTTGAACCTCCGACCTTGTGGTTAATAGCAACACGCTCTAACCAACTGAGCTATTCCAACTTACCTTAAAATTTGTGGGGGAAAGTCATATTATCAGCAAACCACATTCTCAAAGGCCGTGAGCCTTCATACAAATACTTGAAAGTGTGGGGGTGCTTGGCAAAGGTCGAAGTACCTAAGCCAAAGCAAGTAAAGATCGGACCTAAAACGTTCGATGCAATATTTGTCGGATATGCTCAAAACAGTAGTGCATATCGCTTCATAGTTCATAAGTCAGACATTCCTGATATTCATACGGGTATAACCATAGAATCTCGGAATGCAATATTCTTTGAAAACATATTCCCTAATAAGAAGGGAAACATTCAAAATAATGACAACGGAAGTCCTAACGAAAATGACGTTCCTGAACTTAGTTGTCATAAAAGAACTATTGACGATCAAAGCGAAGAGCCACGTCGGAGCAAACGGGCTAGAGTTGAGAAATCGTTCGGGCCAGATTTCATGACCTTCATGTCAGAAGTGGACCCAAGAACTTTAAGCGAAGCTCTCTCTAGTCCCGACGCCCCATTATGGAAAGAAGCTGTCAATAGTGAAATCGAGTCCATCATGAATAACCATACTTGGGAATTAGTAGACCTTCCTTCTGGTGCTAAACCACTAGGTTGTAAGTGGATACTAAAACGAAAGTATAAAGCTGATGGATCGGTTGACAAGTATAAGGCCAGACTTGTAGCCAAAGGGTACAAGCAAAAGGAATGTCTTGATTACTTCGATACCTACTCACCGGTGACAAGGATTACGTCTATACGAGTGCTGATAGCTATCGCAGCACTATATGACCTTGAAATACATCAAATGGATGTTAAAACTGCGTTCTTAAATGGTGAGTTGGAAGAAGAAATCTACATGGAGCAACCCGAGGGGTTCGTAGCTCCTGGAAATGAAGGAAACACTAGTGGAAAAAAGGCTTTTAACACCGGTTATTTTCGACTTTTAACACCGGTTCCGGAACCGGTGTTGATCCAGCCGGCATTGTAAGTATAGACTTTTAACATCGGTTAACAAACCGGTGTAATATATAGATTTAACACCGGTTAATAACCGTTGTTAAAAGTTCAATTATGAGGCGGGAAAGCCATTTTAGACACCGGTTATTTTAAATAACCGGCGTTCAAACATCATTTTTAACACCAGTTCTGGAAACAACCGGTGTTAAAACATCATTTTTAACACCGGTTCTGGAAACAACCGGTGTTAAAACATCATTTTTAACACCGATTCTGGAAACAACCGGTGTTAAAAATGATATTTGAACACCGGTTCTAGAAACAACCGGTGTCAAAAGTCTTAATTTTTTATATAAATTTCATATTTATTTTTATTTATAATTTTTCTAGACATATAAAAGAACACAATAATATAATAGTTTATCCATAATCAATAACACACCATGAATTAAGTAAATGCAACATCCAATAAGTTTCAAAAACAAAACAATCCATGTATTTTACAACTATCCATTTTTCTTTCAACAAAAGCAAAATGTAAATCAAATAACACATTATACTCCTACTCGCTATGTGATTTTCCAAGCAAAGACAATGTAGAAGCTTGCCACACGAGTTTGCAAGTAAACGGTCTAGTCCAAGATCAAATAGTGAGGAGTACGTTGCAGAACTTCGACCAGCTTAGCATTCCATCTCTTATAAGCGTCTTGCATATTTCCATACAGTACTTGAGTCAAGCTTGAATTTCTTTTCATGCTTTGGCGTGCAGTGGCTACCAGTCGATTGCGAAGCAACTGTGAGAAAATTCCAATGAAAAAATATCAAATAATGCTACGGAGAGAGAAGCAATATAATCAATCATTCACAATTTGGAGCTTACTTGGTGTTTGAGGGTAGCCAAACTTTTCGTGTGCATGGAGATTGTGGGATGTCACCATTTGAAGGTGGAACTCCAATAAGACCACATAACAAGGTCTGGCCAGCAAAACCAAATAAATGATTTAGGAGTCAGATGTCATTTGAGATTTAACCAAAGAACTAGCTAGAGGCAGATAGATTAAGGTATAGTACCAAGAATCCCAAAACCAGTAAATCATAATGAATGATGGGGGCTTTCTCAGATTGAACTCCTTCTGTTGAGCAATCCTTTGGCCCCAGTAAGAACATGCAACAAATTACATGCTCCTACACATAGTATTGTCAAAATAATAAAGAACGCATAGCACACTGAAGTCGAGGCGCATACCTCCCTTACACATAGTATTGTCAAAATGAACGCATAGCACATAGAGGAGCTTGCATACCTCCCTTACATATAGTATTGTCAAAATGATTCACTATGGCATGATCAACCATAATAGATTTTCTATTTAACATGATTAATTAGTCAGTGGGTATCCAAATATGGATAAAGCGCAATGAACCATGATAAATGGCATGCTCCTACTATACATTTATTCATCAGTAGACATACTGATTGATTGAAACATTTGAATGGGAAACAGTCCCAGATTCTGGAGCAAATCCCCATGGATCTAACAACACACTTGATGTTGTATATGTTTTGACTTTATGTATGAATCATGAATTGCTTCTTGCCATAAATACAAGATAAATCAGGCTTGAGAAACGAATTAGCAAGAGAAGTGAATAGAAAGTTGCATATGACATAGACACCAAATGCTGAACTTATATCTGCACAATCTTGGAGCCTTTCTCTTCTTTGGGAATTTCTTGGCAGTAACAATTCAAAACCAATTTATAATTCAGTAAATTATGTGAATAAAATCAACCAACTTTTAGTTTTTAATAGGAAAGCCTAGCATAGATTATGCATACCATAAATGCAACCGCATGAGGAATTAAATGAAGGAGTATTTTCAAGAGGTCCAGCATTACAAATGCACATCCACTTTAGACTGTCCGATTGTATCAAAGGATTCTCTGTAAACAAAGCACTAAATTTAGTGGCATATATGAATCATCCCAAACTCTTGCACCTGAAAACAAATTTAGACTAACCACAAGTGGCGAGCTGGAACAAGAGAATCCCACTAAGACAAGCCAAGGCAATTCTCCAATGTAACTCCATCAACTTAGTCCCAACACTTTGTTTGGTGAGAGATAGATCCCTAGACTTCGATCAAGTGTCTGTGAATACATGCAACAATCATTTAGCACACTCAGTGAAACATAAACTGTAACAGTAATCACTGACTTCCTTGGTCCTTATTCCTTTCATTTTGTAGCTTGATAACAGAAAAGGTAGTCTAAATTAGAGATCAACCATTTAATAAATCATACTTGCCCCAGAAAATAGAACGCATACCAAAAAAAAAACCTAAACAATAGTGGCAGTAAACCACTCTTTTGCTTAAGCAACTTAATAAACACTGCAAGAAAGATGCAACCTTGAACATCAGTTCAAATTTTCATTTTGTATTCACCCAAATACAGAAAAATAAAAGAACGGAAAGGAGATCACTAGATTCGATCTGAACCAACAACAGATAATAAGAAGTTACTGCGATTTCCTCAGCCGAATGGGAGCTTGAGGCAAGGCATTTCGGCGGAGTGGTCGATGGCCGCCGTAGTCGAAGAGAAGGCAGGCAGCTGTTAGCTTTCTGAAATCGCCGTAAGCTTCAATCGATGAGCCAAGGGCGGAATGTGTAAGAAATACCCCTCGATCAGCACTCGTCGCCGGGAAAAGCCATAAGAGTCTCCCCGCCTACCTGACAGCGACGGATCAACCTTCCCCGGATTAAAAAAATCATTAGGGATCGAGTATTGATTACTGATTCAGAACCATTTTCGATGGTAGAAATCAAGAAAGAAACAAAAAGGGGAAATGGAAACAGAACTGTAAAACCTTCCGCTTCCGATTTTTCAAACTTCAAACTCTACAACGGTTCCGTTCACCCTCGCACGCACGCTTCTTTACAGCGAAGGAACTGACCAGAATTTGAAGTTCGGCTTTTATATGACTGTGCTTCTGTAAATAGTAAAATTTTATGGCCGGCTTAGGGTTGCGGCCAATCGGGAAGTCGAGGCGCTCGGCGTCTCATTTGTGCACACTGAAGAAGACGAAGAAGAAGAAACGACAGAAGAAGAAGGAGAAGAAGAGGAGTGAAAAAGGCGGTGCTACGAGGAGGAACCGCTCGTGTACGGGCTGCGGGCGGCGTCGGGAGGAAACGGAACTGCCAAGGGAGAGGGGTTCGAGTGATTTTTCGAGAGAAAACGGGGGAAGTTAGGGCTTATTAGTAGTTTTTTGATATTTTTACAAAAAGGCCCCTCTAAGTTTGAATAATTACAACTAGGCCCCTAATTTAAAAAAAATGCCTTTTCAACCACTGAAAAATTCGGGATTTAACAATGCGCGCGAAAAACATATGACCACGGTTATTTACAAAACCATAGTCAAATATATTTTTAACACCGGTTGTTAAAAGAACCGGTGTTAAAAGTATTTTAAAGTTCAAATAATTATAACATATGACCCCGGTTATTTATAAAACCGTAGTTAAATATATTTTTAACACCGGTTGTTAAAAGAACCGGTGTTAAAAGTATTTTAAAGTTCAAATAATTATAAAAATGCCACCGCTTTTTTTTTTAACACCGGTTTTAATACAACCGGTGTTAAAAGCCGTTGTTAAAGGTCTTTTTTGTACTAGTGAAATGTGTGTAGACTTGTTAAGTCGTTGTACGGACTTAAACAAGCGCCAAAACAATGGCACGAAAAATTTGACAAAATAATGCTGTCAAACGAATTCAGAATAAATGAATGTGACAAATGCATTTATGTCAAGAGCACACCTCAAAATTATGTAATTGTCTGTCTATACGTAGGCGACATGCTTATAATGGGAAGTAATCATGATGCAATCATGAGTACTAAGAAAATGTTGACCATCAATTTCGATATGAAAGATATGGGTCTAGCAGATGTCATATTGGGAATTAAAATTCTCAGAACATCCGATGGGATAGTTTTAACACAAACCCATTATGTAGAGTCAGTATTGAAAAGATTCAATGCTAACGATCTCTCTACAGTGAAAACACCTATGGATCTAAGTCAACACTTAGCAAAGAACCATGGTGAACCCATATCACAATTAGAATATTCTCGGATAATAGGCAGTTTGATGTATCTCACAAACTGCACACGTCCGGATATTGCCTGTGTGGTCAACAAACTAAGTCGTTTTACGAGTAATCCAAACGACACCCATTGGAAAGCATTGATGCGAGTTCTTAGATATTTAAAATATACTATGAACTATGGATTACATTACGGAAAATATCCCGCTATTTTGGAAGGATATTGTGATGCTAATTGGATATCAGATACAAAAGACTCCAAATCGACTAGTGGATATGTATTCACGATCGGTGGGGGAGCAGTATCTTGGAAATCCACTAAGCAAACGTGCATTGCTCGGTCAACTATGGAATCCGAGTTTATAGCACTTGACAAAGCAGCTGAAGAAGCTGAATGGCTGCGAAATTTCTTGGAAGATATTCCGAGCTGGACAAAACCTGTGTCTGCCGTACTGATCCACTGTGATAGTCAATCGGCAATTGGAAGGGCACAGAGTAGTATGTATAATGGTAAGTCACGACATATACGTCGTCGACACAATACCATTAGGCAGTTGATTTCGAACGGAGTGATTGCAATCGACTATGTCAAATCTAAGGATAATTTGGCAGATCCCCTTACGAAGGGGCTAAATCGAGATCAAGTATACTGCTCATCAAGAGGAATGGGATTGAAAATCTATAACTAAAAACGACTGTAGCGGTAACCCAACCTTGTTGACTGGAGATCCCAAGATCTTGGTTCAATGGGACAACGAAGTTACAGAAGTTGTGTAACAGCACAAGAGAAATAATTATCTCTACTATCCCAATCCTAGGATAAATTGGTGCTGCCCTACCACATGTAGTGAGGCTAAGCTTATGCTTTTAATGACTTCTATACCTTTACAAGGTGGAGTATAGTAGGATACTCTTGATAGAAGTGTCACCTATGTGAGTGTGAAGACAGGCCGCTTCAATGAAACACTCATGAATCCAAGATGGTGTCCATGGCCGAAACGGAACCAACCCATGAGAACTAAAAGTAGGTGAGATGAGTCTCTGTGTGGGTGTTATTGTCTTAGTAAACACCAACAGCTGAGCAGTTCAAGACATCACGTTCACTGCGCAGCCTAGTATACTCGATAGCATTCCACTACAGAAGGTTCAAAGCCACAAGCTACCTATCCCGATGCATTGACTTATCGATTGGACTCTTGTAAAGTGTCAGCATGCATACATGCAATAAATGCATTAATTTTCATTCATGTGGGGGATTGTTGGATACGATTTTGATGCCATCGATCGTTGAAAGTCAAGTTTGACTTCAAAATCGAAATCTACGTTTTGCGTAGATAAATCTGGACTATTTATTTGCTCAAAACCGATTAAGGGTGAATGAGAAATTAATTGTTCAAGATACGTTCAATGGTGGTCGTCGGATCAAAGATCTGGCCAGATCGCAAGAAGGTGCGATCTGGAGCGTCGGATCAAAGATCTGAATGTGAAGAGGGAGAATGGATCTGAGGCGTCGGATTAAATGTTCTAATCTGACGGTCGAGATCAAGATGGAAGATCAATGGACGAGATTAAATGACCTTTAAAGGGTTATACCCTTTCGTTATGAACGGTCCAGATCTGTCCGAACCAAAGGGTACTTACCTCTTCACTCAATATAAATAGATCTCTCCACTAGATCATTTCATTCATTCAAGCATTGCAATCTATAAGCATTTGCACTCCTCCCTCTTTGGCATCGAGAGTCCGAGAAGCCTACGGAAGGTTCGCCGGTCTCGAAATTTGGAGTGCTACTATTTCGAGACGACGTCGTTGTATCTTGGGAACGAATTGCTGCTATCCGTGAGCACCCGTAGCGGAGCAATATCGTTTTACGGAGATAGTGTCGAACACTAGCCTCGACGTACAAATCAGTTTGCCTACCGGCAGCAACCTCCCGGAAGTACCGACAAGTCGCAAACCGACTATGTCAAATATCGAGGAGATATATTCGAAATTATTGAAGGATTAAATTCCCAACATCGTAAAACGATATTGGTGCAATTATCAGTGGATTTTGATACATTAGCCCTTTTAGGATTATTAGGCCTGAAATGTTTCCATTTCAGGCCCAACGTGGGCATGAATTGGTTCCATTTTCGGCCCAACGTGGGCCTGAAATGTTTCTATTTCAGGCCCAATGACCCTAAAAAGCCACTGATTGACCTAGAGAGATCTAATTATAAAAATTTCAGTTCCTGTGAATTTCTGAGGTTACAAGGAGTTCAAATTTGCTATCCATTGTTTATTTGGACTTCTCCGAGGTGTTAAAATGTAATAACAAAGAATCGAGAAAAGACCCTTAATATTGGGCACGTTGGGCCTGAAATGGAAACATTTCAGCCCCACGTTGGGCCTGAAATGGTAATATTGGGCACGTTGGGCCTGAAATGGAAACATTTCAGCCCCACGTTGGGCCTGAAATGGAACCATTTCAGGCCCAACGTGGGTGGCTGAAATGTTCTTTTAGTTTTAATTTAATAAAAATATTTTAATTAATTTCAATATTTTTTTATTTTGAGAAAGGTTTCATAATATAAAAATCAAAATATAAAGTAACATCTCTTTATGGCCCGTCTCGAAATTCGTTACTGACAAAGAGAAAGAGAATGAGAATGAGAAATAGAAATTCATGCAGTACTTGACGGTAGGGGTATAAGAGAAAGTTTACTTAAATATGTGCGCCCTTTGGTAACATTGAAACCATGGTACGCCATTTGGTAAATACCAATACTTAGGTACGCCCTTTGGTAAATTGTCGAAATAAATATGAAAAGATATAATTGGGTTTAGATACCTTTAATAATTATTTAAAAATGATAAAAACTAAATTCTGGCTAGCCAAATTTTGGCTATTTAGTACTATCCTTGCTTTGCTATTAGAGCTTTGGATACATATACATCTTGATTGTCCAACAACCATCATTAATAGAGTGTTTCTCTAACGGATTGTAGCTATATAGCTACCTACACACCTTGTCTGTTCATCCGTGGTAGAACACGTTTATCCCCTAGGCAATGAAACTTTATATATTTGAACTACTCACGGGACTAGTCAGTGGTAAAGTGTTTCTCCCGTAGTCTGTAGCTAGATAGGTACCGATATATATATATCATGTTTGCCCACGGGGCTATCCATGGTAAAACGTTTCTCCCGCGGCCAGTGTTTATTATATATTTGCTATATGCTGGCTATGTATTTGTCCGCCCAAGTTTTTGGATGTGCTATATGTACTCTCGATTTATTTGTTATACTTGGTTGAGCAGGTTAATGGATGATTATGTAGTTGTTTATGCTTTTGTTAGTAGTTATTTATATCAACACTCTTACTTTAATTTTGTAGTAAGTATTTTACCTGAGGGTGTTTCCCTTGATCTATCTCCTTACATTATATTAGTTATGCACTATCTTTGAATACCCGCTAAGTCATTGTATTCACTACCCCTTGCTTTTCCTTTCATTTCTACGTCAGCAGGTAGAGGATGGGTCGTGTCGCTCAGAGGTCCTGACTGCCGATCCCACTCGAGTTTGGATTTTTGTTGAGTTGCTTGGCTTATTTTCCATTGTCTTTATTTATGATTTCAGTGTGTATCGAATTTTGAGCTTTGTTATGATAGTTTAACTCTTGTCTATTTAGTTTGGTACGTTCACATATAAATGCATATATACACGCATCAACGTTTATGAATTTAGTGATTTGATATTCCATTGGTGTTTGTATTTGCTTTAATTGGTTTGATATCAATTATTTCTCACATCGTCAGAGGGGTACCATATGGTTTGACAGACAAATATACCCTCGAGGGTGTGACATAAATTGTGCAAACCAAAGGAACATAGAAGAATGAGCTTTCCTGATCTTATATCATTTAACAAAGCTATTTTGGAAAAAACAGGTATTGAGGATTGTTCAAGCTCCACAGTCATTGGCTGCCCAAATATTACAACATATGTACTTTAAGCATTTGAATATTATGAGAGCTACTCTTGGGTCAAATCCTTCTTATGTCGGTTTATGTCGGCGAGTGGGGAATGGTCAGAACATCTTCGCCAAGGTAGACCTATGGATTTCAAGCATTCCTTCCTTTAAAAGCATGGTTAATGTGCTAATGAACCCAACAACTAGAGTATCAAGCTTTATCACAGATAGAGGTTTGTGGAATGAACATGTTGTTCGTATAAATTTTGCGGTATAGGAGGCCGATGTAATCCTTAATATACTGTTGAATCGCAAGGTAGGTAGGATATCATGTTTTGACAAGGGAGCCTCGGAGGTCTATATACAATTAAAGCTAGGTATCTAATGGAGAAGAATTCATCGAGGTCACTTCCTCTCCAATGCTCTCATGCGACAGAGTCATGGTGGAAATTTATATGATGGCTCCAAATTCCACCAAAAATTTAGATCTTCTTGTGGCAATAAGCTAAAGATATTATTTCTACAACAAACAATCTAAGAGTTAAGTATGTTTCGATGGAGGGACGTTGGCCCTTATGCAAGTTTCATAGTGGGACTATAAGTCACTGTATATTGTTTTGCCCCGCGGTTCGACATGTATGGAAACACATTCAGTTCGAAGGCTTTCTAAGAAAGGTATGACCTCTTCTATGGATTACGAATTTTATTTACCGATGATAGTGTCAAAGGAGAAGTTTGAAATGTTTGCTATGTTGAGTTGGGTGGTGTGGGGCAAGGTATACAAGTGGACTTATGGACTGAATGGTAGAGCATTGAAGATCAAGGTTGACTGGGCAATCCCAATGCTGGGATTGTATGGGGAGGTAAACTCTATGAAAAAGGTCTTATTCCCAATGTTGAAGGTTATGTCTGAACAGGTTTGGAACCCACCAAATCATGACCAAGTCCGGTTGGATGTGAATGCGGACTACAACGAGTTTAAACACAAATTTAGTGCCAGACCGATTGTTCGGGATTCGCATGGATAGGTTTTGGATGCGAAGGCGGAAGACATTAAGAGTCTGGGGTCGGTGATAGTGTGGAGTTAATGCCCATTCTCTACGGAATAGATCTATTTGCGTTACTAGGTGTTCATAATGTTAGAATATACTCAGATTCCCTTCAGAGGGTACAAGTAGTAACTAAGCTTATAGGGGAGTGAGGACCAGAGAGGATACGGACAATGGAACTTCATGCTTTATTAGTGAGTCTGGAGTTTACTTCTCTAGAACATATGAGAGGAACAACAAATAATATTGCACATTCATTGTCTTGAAAAGCTCTTGTTGCTTCGTAGAAAAAAATGATAAACTGCATAACATCAAACTTGGGGCGACTCATTCAACTCTACGAAAGTTTCCTACCAGCCGTTAGGGTAAATCTAGAAGTACTCAGGTAGGCGTCTCAGAAGTCCAATATTTGGTGATTGCGTGTCTTATTTGGAAGATTTTTTTTTTTTGTAAAATGAGTTATAGTTAGGGATCGAACTGTAAATATCTGTGATGCCCTCCTACTACACTGTGCCCTCCTACTACACTGTACCCTGAGGCTCTTGTTGCTTCCTCAAAGATTGAATGGCGGGTATAAGCGTTCTAAAAATCGGACCGGACCAAATCGGCCGGTTGGACTGGTTGAACCGGTCAGATTTTCGGTTCGAGTTGACTCTGAAAATCGGCTGCTCAAGAACCGGGTGCGAACGATTCTGAACCGATCGGGAACTGGTGAACCGGGGCAAATCGAAAAAATCGGACAAACTAGCTTGGTTTATTTTATTTTTTATTTTTTATTTTTTTCTTCCCTTTTGCAGTTTTCTTTCTTATTGAAAAATAAAAATTAAAAAATAAAATGTCAAAATCCTAATTTACTTTTACCTAAAATCCCAAACGAATAAACTTGCTGTTTGCTTGAACCCAATAGTTTTAAACTTGAATTTTTCTTTGAAACTAATCCTTTTTTCAAGAATATCGTGTTAAATTCCTGGTAAAAATATATCACATGCTCGACCTAGTTGATCTAATCTTGAAAAAAATAGTTGGGTAAGTTGTTAGTTTCATATATTTATATAAATACATGTTTTATTATATACTAGTTATATCTCGATTGGACCCCCGATTAAATCGGTTGAACCTCTGAACCCTTACCTCGTTCGATTTAATATACAATCCGGTTATTAGAACCTTGGCAGGTATAGATTTATTTTAGATATTTTAGATTTATTTTAGTTGTTTTTTTTTTGAAGTAAACACTTTCATTCATCAGGAGATGACAAATTAACAATATATCATTAGCTACAATTTACAAAAGCCAGTTAGAATTCAATCTTTCAGAAAGCAACCAGAATCCACAGGGCTACATTATACTCTTATTATTATTATTTTTTAAATATATATATAATATAATTCTGGTAAAAATCTTTTTTATATTTTAATAAAATAAATTTGCAGCGCCCACCCACCGTCACCGATGCAGCTTTCAAGCGACCATGCGTGTGCCATCTTCACGTAACCCATTTTTTATCCTTTCGTTATTTCTCCTGCGCCATGAATCCCACAGCTGAAACAGGGCGCCTCCTTTCCTTCTCCTGCATCATCTGGAAGAAGCCCCCATTCCATGGCCTCGAATCCTCCTTTTCCCTCCTCCTCCTCCTCCTCTTCCAGTTCCTTGCTAGCCCGGATCGGCAGCGATCACATCATCTCCGTCCTCCTCCTCCTCCCCGTCGAATCCATCCTCGCCTTCTCCATGACCTGTAGAAGGTTCAGATCCCTCGCCTCCTCGGACGCCCTATGGGTGCCCATCTGCCGGCGGGAGTGGGGCGGCGTCGACGCCCTCATCTCGTCCTTCTCCCCGCAGGAAAGGCTGCGGCTTTCCTGGAAGCGGCTCTATGCTCAAGTCTCCCAGCTCAGTTCCCTTTCTTGCCGCCGATTGTCGTGTAAAAGCGGCGATTTTCCGACTCCCAGGGCTTCTCACTCCCTCGCCGTTGTCTCAGATTGGCTCGTGCTATTCGGCGGCGGATCCGAAGGAGGTTTGTGCCCTTTTTCTCCTATTTGATTTCGAATTGAATGCCCCCAAAAAAGTTGAATTGGTACTTTTGCAGGCTGAGCTCGCAGTGGTCTGCTTGATTCTTATTAACTCATTGACTATCATCATCTAATTTTAGGTTCTCATTCGTTACATGAAGTTCACACTCTTTTTAACTTATTTTTTTGTGTGTATATATCATTAGTAGAAGATGATAATATGAAGAGTCATCCTTTTGATTCTGCTGCGGCATATTATTCACTTTAACTTTAATTTTCCTTTTTACAGAGAAGTAAAGGACACTAGGCCTGCTATTGTATTTACATTGGCTGCTAAATTAGTTATTCTGAGGAATGTTAAACCATACACCTTCAGTTGTTGGTCTTATACATGTTTGATTCATAAAGTGTATGCCAAAGCTAGATTTTTAGGACCCACTCTCAACCTTCATTTGTCTATGAGATTGATTAATGGATCTGATATAATCCTAATAATATCAGTGATCTAGCTAGAAAACTTATTTATAGAAAATCTCAAAATTGCTGTAATGACATAAGGGTAGAGAAGCCAGTTCTGTTTAAAGTTTAACCAGTCTTACTACTTAAATGACACCTAACAGAACAAGTTTCTAAGAAGGGAACTCAAGTCTTGCTATTACTAGCATTCCAAAATTGGACAGATTTTTTTGCTAGTTTACCTTTCTCAATGTAAACAAAGATGGCAATCTGGTGTTTTTCATGCAATCCATGCTCTAGAAGAATCTGCTCTGTTCCTAGTTCTGTACTCTGTGTATAGTCCAATTAGTGAGGTTCTATGTTGCTTACTCTTAAACCACATAGTTAATGAAGCATTCAACAGAACTTTGTATAACGATACTTGTGAGATACTCCTACGGCTGCACATTGAACATGCCACAGATAATATTTCGTATAATGTACTTCTGGATGTTTATATGTTGGTTTGCAAGGAAGATGATTTTCTTCTTGGATTTTTCATTATTTAAGTAGTTTGTTAAAATGAGATGCTTATATGTTTCTTATATATTTGGTTTTCCATTTATTGAAACATAAGCAGATCTTACTTCTTCAATTTTGGATTCTTGTTACTTGATGTACATGTGTACATTTTTTTATTAAATTACTTTTTTTTTCTCAAAATCTTAAGAGAGGTCACTATTTGCTATTAACATTGGGCGAAACTTTATGTCAAAAAATGTTCATTGTTGCCTTATGATTAATGTATCAACTGCATGTTTTGATTGACATAAAATATAATACTTTGGAGTACATGTTAGAACAACCAATTCACATGCATAAACTGTTCTTTAGTAGATATTCTAAAGCTAGCAGCCATGGCGTCCACACTGACAATAATTCAGATTACTAATCAATGCTAGTGGATTTGGTGGTATTGCCTTTGACATGTCAACTTGAAAGTGTTAAAATAGTGACTTGGAGTTATCGTCAAATGCCACTTGTTAGTCCAACCATGAACTAGTTTGATGCTTTCTAAAGTTTGTAACTAGTTTGATAACAAAATGAGTTGTTATAAGTTCTGTACCATCCCTTTCTTTTGTCCCGTTCAACCTTTACTATGAACTTTGACTCCTGGATATTGGTTGCCCTGTCAATATTCAGCAGCATGAAAATATTATTTTGTTTACTTTTTGAAGTGTATATGGTTTGAATCTTACATTACTTGAATGATCAAGAAAATCAAGTCCATATTACCTTATTTTGACAGCTTGGATACCCATTTGAACTAGTAGTCTAAAGCTTTCATCAGGCATCTGCTTATTTACTAGGAAACGAGTACATTTCCTTACTTCCTAGTGTGCACTGAAGCCCTCGATATTGAATCTTTTTTGACAACTATTATTCTGAAAAGCATAGTATACTTGGATGGAATATACTACAGCATTTGCTAGAAATTCAACATTCTTCGGAGGAGTTTTCTGTTAGCATCGAGTTAATATTTAAGGCAATACTAATGAGAATTTTAAGAAGTTCCTGCATCAAATATTTGTGTATTTTTATAATGATTCAGTTTAGTTCCAACTGGGAGTATAGAGCTACTGTGCATTCTTTCTAGGAAAAAAAATCAAATAAAATTGCTGAGTATTTACAAGAATATATATCAAGATTAATAGATACCGTGACCAAAAGTCTACTTAGCAACTTAGCGAAGTAGTATTTGCATAATGAATACCATTCTTGTTGTTGCTAAGGTATTTTATGCAATTTTTTCATTATTTTGAGTTGATTTCTTCTTATCAACCTTGAGTTACACTTCTTTAATTACTAGGACGGCACCTTGGTGATACATGGATTGCATACATTGGAAATGGACGCAACAAGGCACTATCTTGGCAACACATTAATTCAGGCATTCCAAGTGGGCGATTTGGACAGACATGCACCCTCCTTAGCAACTATCTAGTTCTTTTTGGCGGCATCAATGAGAGTGGAGACCGTTTGAATGATACATGGATTGGAGAGGCCTTTTACGAGGGAAAAGATATGAGAATTGCATGGTGGTTGCTCGATGTGAGTTCTGTAGTTCCATCTCCTCGCGGAGCTCATGCTGCATGTTCCGTCGACAAGCATAGGATGGTGATGCATGGAGGAATTGGGTTGCATGGCCTCAGACTTAATGATACATGGATTCTGGATTTGTCAGACGATTTCAGATCTGGCAGGTGGCATTGGGTAACTAATGTTCAGTCAATACCTCCACCTCGTTCAGGCCACACATTAACTTGGATTGGTGGAACATACATGGTTCTATTTGGTGGGAGGGGCTCAGGATATGAGGTGCTTAATGATGTTTGGCTTTTAAACATTGGTAGCGGTAATCACGAATGGAGGGAACTCAAGAATGAGCTATATGGTTTACCAAGTGAAATGCCCCTTCCGCGAGTTGGACATTCTGCAACAATGGTATTAGGGAGAAAGATACTAATCTATGGTGGTGAAGATTCCCAGAGGCATAGGAAGGATGACTTTTGGGTGTTAGATGTAGGTGCTCTCTCAAGGTTTCAAACAGTAGGTTTAACGAAACCACCAAGAAGGTTTTGGAAAAAGCTACAAGTTGAAGGTCACCATCCTTCATACAGGTCTTTCCATGGTGCCTGCGCTAACAAATCGGGCCGGTATGTCTATATCTTTGGAGGTATGGTCGATGGCATTGTTCATCCTGCCGAGGCCTCTGGATTGAGATTTAACGGGGAGTTGTATCGGATAGAGCTTGTGCTCCAGTTATAGCCATGTGAAGTGGTTCTTGCATTGAGCCTTTTCAACTATATGTTTAAGGGATACGAGTAATATGTTACGAAATTGGGAGCATATTTACAAAGTGAATTGGAACACTGATGCATTTGTTCCAAATTCCCCATGAGTTGACAGTTTGCGCTGGCAGTCTCAATTTGCGAACTAAAGTGGCAATACTTTAGGTCCTAAATGCAACATCTTGACATTGTTAACAATGGATGTGGAAGGACACATTCTTCAGCCTTGCAAGTCTCATAGTGTATCTTCCGAGTCGTTGACTTCCATGTTTCGATCTTTCAATGATCGAGGTCAATTGTCCTCCAACTGATGGACCATTTTCAAGTGACACAGCTATCAGAACAGGAATGTTTGTAACCAGTGAGGATGCTGCACATTACATTGTTTTGCGAGATGATGGTTAGATCTAGAAGCAGTAGGGATGTTGCCAAGCGACAAAACATGGATCTAGCAGACAATAATAGAGCATGGAGCTTCGCCGGATTGCTTGTCTTTATGTCTGGACTCTTATGTGCTGGGTCACTAGTCAGGCAAGGATAGGGGACCAACAATTTGCCGAGACAATCTGGTCCTGCAGCTAAGTACATCACCACCCTCATTTAGCATGTTCAGGAATGAATGTCATGGGCGAATGCGATATGATTCAACCGAACCAACCGACCGACTTGTCATGTACTGGATGGTTCATGGCACGCCAACTTCAGGAAGAAATGCTGTGCCCTTGCAGTAAGAATATTAACCCTCTGTTAATATTAAGCTGCATAACTTGCTTGCTTTCATTGTGTCAACTTACTTTCTGATGCATTGTCTTAACTGATATATTTCCTTCATTTCGTTTTAGCTCTTTCTTGCATCTTAGATGGAGATAGACAATGGGAAGGTAAAATTTTTAAGACATAGAAAGTCGATGGCTCAAATAAGGGTGAAAAATATCATCATAACAAGGAACTATAGAGTAGGACGGTAAACGAATCTAGTTAAGTTAAATTTTATGTTATTCGAACTTATTTGATAAGATAATCAAGTCAAATCAAACCGAGTCTAAGATAAATCAAGTTGGTGAAGAAATGGTGGTTCAAATTTGACTTGGTTTTGTTTATAAGTTTGAGCTTGGTTCCTTTAGATATTATCGGGTTCCTAATTTAAGTTTGTTTAAAACTTTTATAATTCTAAGTTTAGTTAGTTTGTTAGAAGTTTGTTGATTCATTTTAAAAATTATTTATTTATTTATTTATCATATTAATAAGGATTTTATTAACCAACATAATTTATAAAATTTATTAATGAACATGGCATAATATTTGTTCATAAATATTAATTAAACACAACCTATAAATATTAAGTTTATTTATTTATTTTAATAAACTATTTACATTTTTATTTTAAATTTATTTATTTAATTGATTTTTATATATTGAACAAATATAAAGTGTATTTTTTTAGTATAAAGTTTAGGGGTATAAAGGTTTTTCCTTAGACAATATTCCTTCTGTCTGAGAATGATGGATGCATCATTTGGCTCGCTATGGATGATCATCTCCTGTATGGTATGCTTTAACAACACTTGACTAGACTTCTTCACGTCTTGATCCTTTTTGTTCTTCTTGCTATAAATGAACCGAACATTTCGTGAACAAGTTTGATGTTTGACTTGGTAAAAACTTGTTTATGCTCTTTTAATACATACAAAATCAATTAAATAAATAAACTTAAACGACTCGTTAAATTAAACAAACAAGCTTGAACACGTATGTGTTTAGTTCGTTAATGTTCATGAACAATATTCTTGAACTGTGTTCATTGATAAAATCCTTATCAAGATGCTAAATAAATAAAGAAAATTTCAAAATAAACAAACAATTTTGTGTTATCAAACTCAATAACCAAGTAAGCAAATTTAAAATGTAAAAGTTTCAAATAATTAAACAAGTTTAAATTGAGAGCTCGATAACATCTAAACGAATCAAGCTCAAGTCAAACTTGAACCAAGCTTGAGCTTATAAAAAAGAAACTAAATCAAGCTTTTGAACAATCATTTTAATAACTTTGCTTAGCTTGGTTACCTTATCAAACAAACTTGAACACCTCAAAACTAGGCTTGACTTAGCTTGTTTACTGACCCAGAGAAAGAAAGGAAACAACTAAAGTGAAAGGAGGTTGAGGAAATAACCAAATTAAACAGAAGTGGGAAAGAAATCCTAGTGATTAGCACCAGCCAACTAGCATTGGTGATAGTGCAAACTACAACTCACAGTCTTGCCGCGAACTTCAATTTGTGATGGTGAGGCTGAATAAATTGACATGATGCTGCGAACTCACGGCCTCTTCATGGCCCTATTGTTTATCTGCAACATCGCCGCATAGCCACAGCCGCATAGTGAGGCTACGACCTCATGGCGACATCATGACGGCGAATTCACAACTTCATGGCCAACAATTTTACTGTCATTTATAGTTGGAATTTTTCATAGAGGGCAAAGATCATTGGATTGACAAAACAAATAGCAACAATCAATAAGCGGACTGATTTAGAATCAGTCTGTCTATTTTTTTTTCAATAGGCAGATAGAGGAAAGCTTTATATAGTGGTATAAGACTTGGTTGTTATTATTGTAAATAGAGGAAAGTGTCTCGATTCTTATTCAATCTATTTTTTTTCTCTTAATTGTCAATAAATAGGGTAATGGTATGTACATTATGCACAATTTGAGTTTAGAAGCACCCCACAAATTGCATTGTTTTTGTGTTTTGTGTTTGGCCAAGTATTCTTTTTAATTTTTGTTGCAATTATATTTTTTTCATAGATCTTAGAGATGCCCGTATTAACTGTTCATACTTCAGATTAATATGATTGGAAACTATTAGTTTGTTTCAATTTAACTCTGATTTGTATTAAGAATAGTTTAGTCTTTGACTTAAAAATGATTCCTATTCAGATTAATTCCCTTTTGATTTGAATATTTAGTTATAAATAAATATATTTTTGTAAGTTCTAATGATTAACTCTGTCAATTTCTTGGTAGTACTATTATTGACCGTCTATTTCAATTCAGCTATGCCCATTCTGTCAAGAGATGTTGCAGGATTTATTGTGGTCGATAATGTCCGTGCACACTTAGACATGAAGAAAAGGTGCTTCCAAGTTCTCGACCATCTGAAGTTGACCCAGAAAGACAACGAGATAGGGAGAGTTATACGGTGACCCGAACGCCTCACATGGCTGATCTAACATCTATTTGTAGAGACGTAAATTAAGAAATCAAGCAGACCACCACATGAAAGACTATTAACTCTATGCCAATTTCTTGATACTATTATTGGTTACTCAAATACTCTAAAAACACATTTATTTTCCAATCTTAGGAAGATTGAATCAATCCACAAGACACCATGGAAAGCAAGAGAAGATTTATCCGCAGGAGGTGCAGTCACACGCCTTAGGAACAAAAGCACAGGTACCTGAAGGCTTACCTGGTATGTTGCAATTGATGATGAAACAACACTGCATCATCGAACAATCGGTGGCATTGCCGGCGGCACAACATCGACAATTGTCGCATTGCTGGAACGCTGCTAGTATATGATGCTCGACTTCGAAATGTCGATACTCTATAACATTCACTGGCTTGTACTCAATGGCGGTAGCTAAGAAGATGAGTCCTACACACACCATGATCAATCATTGTAGAAAGCTCAAGATGTAGATCTTATATTAGGAAGAAATGTATATTACCTTGGTTGAGGAGAAGGATTATCAATAGTGGTAACATAAGCTTCTTCATGGCTTCTCCTTTTTTAGCTTCAATATTGTCAGATAACATAGAACATATCTTTATAGATATAAATCATATTTCTAATTTTAGAAAGTATTAATTATACACTGAATTTCTTCCATGACATTTATAAGGGATTCCTTTTACCATCTGATACCTGGAATATAGGGAAAAAAATTCCTTCTATGTTTAATGATCAATTAAAAATAATTTTTTTAGTTAAGGAAAGGATTTTTTTTTAAATTTCATCTATTAACTTTTTTTAAAAAAAAAAACTTGAAGGAGTTTGCTTACGTTAAAAACCTAATAAGTATTTGTATGTCCATGTTTTCCTTTTTTTAATTTGTCTAATAATTATATATAGAAAATTAAATTATAATTATAATAAGTGTGTTTTAAAAGTATATAAGTCACCCATTATTCCTTAATTTAATAAAAAAATTCTAATAAAAAATTAGCATCTAAATCTTTAGTTATTTCATCTTCTTTTATTTATACTATATATATATATATATTAATTGTTTTAACTAAATATCACTTATAATAATCTTAAAACTAAAATAATTTTAATGTACTTTATAGTTAAATATTCTGATTATTTCTTTAAAAATAATTTTAATTATTTCTGATCGATAATTTTAAATTAAGTATTGTAGTTATAGTTAATATTCCAATTATTTCTAATAAAGATATTTTTAATTATTTCTGATAATTTCAAGTTAAGTATTCTAATTGTGTTTAACAGAGATTGTTTTTATTATTTCACTAATCTTGGAAGTAGAGAGTCTCTCTCTTTGATTCGCCTGTTGTGTAAATTCGGAGTATACATTCGAAAACTCGCCTTTAAAATATTCGTCCCGTTTGAAATTCAAACTCGGGTTTGAGACAGCCACTTCGAGGTCCATCCTGCTTCAAGATCCATTCATCCTCGGATTGTGGTTAGCTTTTTTTTCCCATGTATGTTTGATCTTTTTATTCTGTGTTAGTCTTTTACATCACTCACTTTGGCTCCAGGAGTTGAGGTTGTTCAAGTTTGACTGGTTTACTTTCGGCGTCGACCTTCCTACTACATTTTTTTGCAACTTGATTCTTCTCATCAGCTTCTGAAACTCGATGAAAGGATGCAAAATTTTAACCATATTACACCCAACAACCCTAATATGTAATTTTTCCTCGATTCTTCGTTATTACATCTTAACACCTCGGAGAGGTCAAAATAAATAATAGATAGCATATTTAAACTCCTAGTAATCTTAGAAATCCACGAAAACTGAAATTTTTACAATCGGAACTTTCGAAGTCAAATAAGTAGTTTTTGGTTAAAATCCACTGATTTGACCTAGAGAGCTCCGATTGTAAAAATTTTAGTTCCCGTGGATTTCTGAGGTGACAAGGAGTTCAAATATATTATCCATTGTTTATTTAGACTTCTTCGACGTATTAAAATGTAATAAAGAAGGATCAAGAAGATCATACATTAGGACTGTTGAGCCTGATATGGATTGTATATCATGCCCATGTTGGATCTGATATGATCTTTTAATTTTAATTTAATGAAAAAATATTTTAATTAATTTAAATATTAATATTAAAATCTAAATCTAAAAGGTACGTATGTTCAATTCATTTTAAATAAAATTTTATTTTATTTTATTTTATTTTTAATTTTTAAAATTTGTTTTCTAAATTTTAAAAATCAATTCAACAACTAGCCCTCTTAAATGACGGTGCATGCATTTAGTTTGTGTTATTTGTGTCTCCATGGGATGGACTGATGGTTAATACGTGGGTGTTACCATCAAGAGATCTGGGGGTCAAATCCTGGCAAAGCCAGTATGCCCACCCTCCCCACGCGCTAGTCACAGTATCCGGGCTAGTAGCCTCCGTGATTTACCTTCTCCATGTTGGCCTTGGGACGGGTTGGCGGGGAGGTTGGGGGCGAACGATTCGCCTTATGCCACCTAGTTTGTGTTATTTGTGATAATTTACTACTTTTCTATTCACTCAGCCCATACCCTATTTTGACCATAATTTCGCATTCAATCCCCATAATGATCTTTTTCCTCTTTCTTTCATCTTAGATGGAGATAGACCATGACAAGGTAATATTTATACTAAGATAGAGAGAAGTAGAGGACACAAATAGGGGTGAAAAATCTCATCATAACAAAGTAACTCTAGAGAGCACAACTATCTCACACACAAGTTCGATATTTTTCTTTTCATTGGTGTGTTTCTTTGAGCTGTGTTTCTTGTACATAGATAACATGTAGTAAACCATAAGATATTATAATTCGTGACGGCCTAAGTGCGCCTACTGAGATTTTGTAAGTCAGGCTACTTCCACTTAGATATCTCATACAGATCTGTGAGTTAGATCATTGCCCCCCAACAGTATTGTTATAGTCATTTGAATTGAATTTCTCTTGTATTGAATTGAAGTTAAAGATGAATTTAGTACTATAGTTATTTCAATTTCTTCAATTTATGTCATATATATTAATTGCTTTAACTAAATATTACTTGGACATTAAACTTTAGTATTTTTATTTTTTTAATATAATTTTATAGCTAAGTATTTTGTTTATTTCTTAACACTCAAATAACTAAGGGTGCGCTTGGTTCAAACGGAGGAATGAGAATGAGAATGGGATTGATTGAGGTGGGGAATGGGAATGAGTATGATTGATTACGAAGTGTTGTTTGGTTAGAACTATGTAATCATTACCATTACCATTGATAATGTTTGGTTTACCTATATATTAATTAATATTAATATCTCATCTCATTCATTACATATAATATTCTATTTAATTAAAAATATAAATTATTATTATTTTTTACATCATAATTTTAAAAAATAACATAAAAATATTTAATTCACACTAGGAGTAAGCTAATTGGTCACCATTTTAAAAAAATAAAAATAATAACAATCTAGTAGCATCTTATATGCAAATATCAAAATAAATCCATACTTTAATTCACACTGACCCAAAAAAATTATACAATTGGGAAAGGTAAACTATAATACCTAAAGCCACAAAAACTGCGTTTCTGCAGAAATAACAAAACCTGCAGAAATCACAAAAACTGCGTTTATGCAGAAATCAACAAAACCTGCAGAAATCACAGAAACGCACTGCAGAAATCATAGAAACGTACTGCAGAAATAACAAAATCTGCAGAAATCACAAAAACTGCATTTCTGCAAAACTACAATTTTAGGACAGTAATAAAAAACTCAAAATCTGCGTTTATGTAGAAATCAACAAAAAACCTGTGCAAAATCATCAACGATTTCTTCCCCGTCCAGAAATTATTGAAGCAGAAGAAAGGGAAAGGAAACCTCAAAGTGAAGTCGAAGCGATAGCCCAATGACGCCGGTGGTCGAAGCGACTTTCTCGTGGCGATGTCGTTCTTCGATCTCTCCTTTAAAACTCTATTTTTGCAGAAAACATTTGAGACGATCTGTGATTAGGGCAGAAATCTTGATGGCGCGGATTTATTGAAGAAGACGGAGGTTATGGAGAGAGCAAGAGCTGCGTTCATGGTGGAGTTACCTGGGATCGCAGCGCTTTGGAGTTGCTAGCTGGGGAGAAAAGTTTCGCAGCTTCTTCTAGGTTTGCTTGAGGTCTTCTGCTAGCTTGGGATTTATCGCGGCGCTTGCGGTTTTTCATTCCCCCCAAAATGGGGAGGAATGGATGAATACATCGAATAGCGTAATCAAAACACTGTTCCGTAATTATACCATTGAACCAAACAGACGGATTGATTTCCTTTCCCTTTGCAGAGCCCAAATACCACGTACCAAGCACCTCCTAATTATTATTTTATATTTGTTAAAAAACATTATAATATCTAAATATAAATATAAATATAAATACAGAAACTAAGGTTGTAAACGTGCCAAGTCGAGTCAAACTTTTTGGTGTTCAAGCTTATTTGATAAGATAACCGAGCCAAGTCACGTCCAAAATGAACCAAGCAAAATGATTATTCAAGCTTGACTTGGTTCATTTTTATGAGCTTGAGCTTGATTCAAGCTTGACTCGTTTAAATGTTATTGAGTTCTTAATTCAAGCTTATTTGATTGTTTGAAATTTTGACCTTTAAGCTTGTTTCTTTAGTTATTGAGCTTAATAATACAAACTTATTTATTTATTTTTGATTTTTTTGTTTATTAAATATATGTGTTGTTCACGAATGTTATTCACGAACGTGTTCACGAACATTAACAAGTTGAACATGTGTTCAAACTTATTCATTTAATTGACTTTATATGTATTAAACAAACATAAACAAACTCTTATGATGCCGAATACCAAGCCTTCACGATTGGTTCATTTACAACCCTAACAGAAACTATGGAAAAATATATTATTTTTTATACTTGCACTGTGTGTCTATATATATATATATATGGGAATTTTTTTGTTCCCTAATTATATTTGTTAAAAAAATTATAATATCTAAATTTAAAAACAGAAACTATATATATATAGTTGATAATTTTTGGACACAAAAATAGGGCATATTTTCGAGTTCACATATCATGCTATGTTAGTTTCTTATGTTAATATGTTGGAAAAGAAGAAATCAAACATGTTTAAATGTTTTTCTAAAAAAAACCATATAAATATTACTAATCTACTCACACTTAAATTTGCAGAGTTTGAATTTTTTGGGGATACAGGCCGGACTTGTTTTTTCTACATATATAAATGTTTGATTGCAAATTGTTTATTTTGATCATTCTGTTATGATACTGCATATTTTAAAAGAATTTAGTTTTTATCAATTTGTGGCATTAGTTGCAATTCAATTGCCCAATTTCACTAGGACTTGACAAAAGGAAGCAAAATTTTAAAAATCAATCCAACAACTAGCACTACCAAGTGATAGCATATGCATCTATTTTTTGTTCTTTTTCCTGTTCCTTTGCAGGTTTAGGTTGCTACAGACTCTATTATGAGCAACCCTAATCTCGCATTCAATCCCATAATAATGTTCATTTTCCTCTTTTTCTTTCATCTTAGATGGAGATAGAATACGACATCGTGAACTTTCTATAATAGAGAGAAAATGACACAAATAGGGGTGAAAAATCTCGTCGTAACAAGTAACTACCGAGCACAACTATCTCACATACAAGTTTAATATTTTTCTTTTCATTATGAGTTGTTCTTCTTTTATATCGACAACATGTAGTAGAACATATGATGGAATGACTTACGACCGGCCTAAGTGTGTTTTCGGTATGTTCTTATTAGTATGCTACAATATGAACAATTTGAGTTTAGAAACACCTTGCTATTTGACAAACTATATATTGTTTTTAAATTTTGTTGCAATTATAATTTTTTCACAGATCTTAGAGATGCCCTTATTTAATATGATTGGAAACTACTAGTTTGTTTCAATTTAATTTCCTTTTTGATTTAAATATTTAGTTACAAATAAATATATCTTTGCAAGTGCAATATGGTTACTCAAACACTCTGAAAACAAATTTATTTTCCAAGCTTAGAGAAGGTTGAATCAACCAACAAGACTGTCTCAAAAGTTCCGCACACTATAATTCTAGATTGTATCTAGTTGAAGTTATCCGCACGAGGTACAGTTGCAAGCCTTAGGAACGAAAGCACAGGTACCGAAAGGTTTGCCCGGTAAGTTGCATTTGATCGCAAAACAACATGGCATCATCGAACAATTGGTGGTATCGCCGGCACCACAACACTGACACTTATCGCAATGTTGGAACTGTGATAGTATATGATGCTCAACTTCGATATGTCGATACTCTATCACATTCATTGGCTCGTACTCAACTGCGGTAGCTAAGAAGACGAGTCCTACACACACCTACCTTGATCAATCATCAAAGAAAACTCTAAGATGTAGGAGTTATATTAGGAGGAAATATATATTTTACCTTGGTTGAGGAAAGGGAGGAGGATGATTGTCAATAGTGGTAACATAAGCTTCCTCATGGCTTCTCCTTTTCTAGGTTCAATGTTGTCAATAATGATAACTTAGAACATATTTTTATAGATATAAATCATATTTCTAATTTTATAAACTATTAATTATACATTGAATTTCTTCCATAATATTTAAAAGGGATTCCATTCATGCCCATAGGATACCTTATCGAAAAAAATTCCTTCTATGTTTAATGATTAATTAAAAATAATTTTTTTAGTTAAGTAAAAAAGACTTTTTTTTAAAAAAAATCTTCTATTAACTTTTTTTTTAAAAAAGTATACTTAAAGGAATTTGATATATCATTAATTGCTTGCATTAAAAAACTAATAATTATTTGTGTGTATCATTCAATGTTTTCCATTTTTTAATTTGTCTAATAATTATATATAGAAAATTTAATTATGATTATAATAACAATGTTTTAAAAGTTTAAAAGTTAGCAATTACTACTTAATTTAATAAACAAAAACTAATAATAAATTTATGGAAAGTTAAATGAATTTAATAGTTAATACATTCGATATATTGCTGTACAAAATTGGATTGAAAATTAAAGATGATTTAATATTATTGTTATTTCAATTTTTTTATTATTTGGAATATCTATTGCGTTAAAATAATATTATTTTTTAAAAGGATTTTTTTAATTATTTTTAAAAAATTATCTATTGCTTTAAGTAAATATTATTTGGAATAGTATTAAAATTAAGATTTAGTATTGTTAAAATATAATTTTATAGTTAAGCATTCTGATTATTTCCTAACTCTGGAATAAGTAATAATTATTTTATATTTTCATAAAACAACATACTATCTAAATATAAACATACCTACAAAAATTAGGAACGATAATTTCCTCCTTACTTAGATGGAAAATTAGACATCCGATCCAAATGGTGAATGATATGAAAAAAAATTTTTAGACCCGATTATAGTAATCAGATAATCGGGTATGGTATTTCCAAGTATGAGTATGGAGGCGGATGTGGTAACATCTATATATATATATATACTCTAATGGTTTACACATCCCAATTGGGTTATAATTTTCAATAAAAAATAAAAATCGACAAAATTTTAGGTGTTCATGGGTATATTATATATATTTAGGATTCATAAGAGGAATTGTTGATGTTAAAAAAAAAATAAAAAGAAAACTTATTCGAGACATCTCAAATTGCACTTGAGGCGCCTCAAGTGCGATATGAGGCGCCTCAGATTGTGTCGCACAACCGTCTATAGCGCGGGTTCCACGTCATATATCAAAACTTCCTCTATATATATATATATATATATATATAATATTATTTTTAAAAGAATTTTTTAATTATTTTTAAAAAAATTATCAATTGCTTTAACTAAATATTATTTGGAATAGTTTAAAATTAAGATTTAGTATTTTTAAAATATAATTTTATAGTTAAGTATTCTGATTATTTCTTTAATTATTTCTTAACTCTTGAATAAGTAATAATTATTTTATATTTTTATAAAAAAATATAATATCTAAATATAAACATACGTACAAAAATTAGGGATGACAATTTCCTCCTAATTTAAAGAAAATTTGATATTCGACCCGAATGGAGAAGGATATAAAGAAAATATTTAGACCCGATTATAGTACTCTATTAATCGGGTCGTATGTACATCCTTATTACCTACAATGTAAGAGGAACAAGCAAATATTTCGATATGGTATTATACTGTACCAAACTTTTCAATATCGACGCATAAAATTTAAATTTTTTGATATTTCGATATATACTAAAATACAGAACAAATTCTCTTATAAATTACCTAATTTTCTAATTATTTGTAGATCTATGTTTCTGCTTCCTTTATTAAGATGGTTTATTCACTAATTAGTCAGCAATTGGGTAAATATAATTTTTTTATAATTTTGATATAGATGGTATTGTACCGACCGTACCAAAATTTTTTATATGAATGACAAGGAATTTATACGATACCGACAATTCAATATAGTGAAATTTCAATATATCGAATTTTAAGTATGCTATCGGTATATATTTTTCTTATACCAAAAATTTTTGTATGATATACGTGTTGGATCGAGAGAAACGATAGAGGGGGGGGTGAATATCGTAAAACGTTCGGATTAATAAGTTAGAGAAATTACGCAGCGGAAATCTAAATCAAACACACGCAAACACCAAGTTTTTACTTAGTTCGGAGTCGCGGTCGGCTCCTACTCCAAGGCCCACGGTCGTTGACCGTTTTCTGTGGGCAATTCTATATTTTCGCAAAACCAGTTTACAAGATTGAATTACAAGTATAGTAATGTAAACTTTAAAGAAAGCTCTTCGTTACCGACGTCCAGTGTAGATTGGATTTTTGATGCAGGAGGACGTCGTCGGCGCTTGTATCTCGAGTCGGGAGATTTCCGGAGCAGAGCGCGGGAGTAGAAGAGCGTGAATGTGTTGGAAGAATGATTGATGGAAGCCTTGGGGTCGAGGGCCTATTTATAGCCCCTGGGGGCGCCCGGAACGTCGGGGGCGCCCCCCACGTGTCAGCCGATCCGATTCCCTCTCGATCAGCTCTGATCCCTTAAAACTCAGGATCAGGCTTTGACGGGGGTGCCCGGAACGTTGGGGGCGCCCGGGTTGACCGGGTCTCCTCTTATCCGTTGGCTTCGCTGGGTTCTGCTTCGTTAGCTTCAACTGGGGGCGCCCGGACCATCCGGGGCGCCCGGGAGCAGGGGGCGCCCGGGAGCACGGGGGCGCCCTGCCCATGAGCTGCAGAAGCAGTTCCTTTGCTTTATCTGTTTGTGTTCACCTTGGGGGTGCCCGGGACACTCCGGGCACCCTACTCAGCTTTTGCCTCACTCCTTTGAGGCTCTCTGAGCTGCAGACACTCGTTCCTTCGGTCCTGCATCCAGGGTTAGTCCAAAACAACACAGAGCAATATTATATTTTATACAGCCTTAGCTATCTTGGTTCTGACTTTGGGCCTCCAAAATGGAGCCCTAGGTCGAACCGACGCCTACTGTTCCCTCGACGGGGAACGCGTCCTCGCTTACTCCTCTCAGGAGAATTTACCTGATGTCAACCGGCTCCTCCGGTTGGACTTTCGCCTAGCGGTCCTTTGCCAGGTTTTGGATACCAAGTTATCCTTCGCCTGGTGCCTAGCATTCCTTCGCCAGGTCTTCAGTCCCAAGCCGTTCTTCGCCTGGTGCCTAGCAGTCTTTCGCTAGGGCTTCAGTACCAAGCTGTCATTCGTCTGGTGCCTAGCAGTCCTTCGCTAGGTCTTCGTCTCCTAGCAGCCCTTCGCTAGGTGCCCAGCGGTCCTTCGCTAGGTCTTTGTATCCTGGCATTCCTTTGCCAGGTGTCTAGCATTCCATCGCTAGGACTTTTCCTGCACACTTGAGTAACATGTTAGATAAATATTATACCTTAACTTTTGAACCCTTTTGCCATTATCAAAACTCAGGTTCGACTTGGGTGCTTTCTGCACCAACAATACGATTTCATATGAAAATTTTGATATACTATATCTAATTAGCCCTAATTAAAGTTCCAAATATAGTTGTTGGCGTGCTCACATTTGGCAGTGTCTTCTCTCCATGTTAATGTTAGGATCTTGGGATGACTAGAGAGGGGGGGGCGTGAATAGCCACCCACCAAAACTCGCTTCTTCCTATAATCGAATTAGCAGCGGAAAACAACCAAAGCAGAAATAAACTAAAACAGAGACTAACACAGTGTTATAAGGTTCGGGGATAACTTTCCCCTACTCCTTGGCATACCCGTGAGGTGGGTGATTCCTTGATATTCGATAGATCAGGCATTGGAATGAATCCGGCTAAGAGCTTCCTCCTTCTCGGTGAAGTAACTTCTCCATAATTGTCTCAGAAGTATATCAAGTGAAGCACAAGAGACTAGAGAAGGAAGCTTACACAACAGATGCACACAACCTTAAGCACAAGCTCCAGTAGTAAGCAGAAAGATCAAGCAAGAAGAAAAATGCAGAGAATACTAACAACTCAACAGCAAAACCCTTCGCAGATTTTCTAATCACCGTTCTCCGTTTTTTTCTTCTCCTCTGCTTTGCCAACTTCTTCTTCTTAAGCCTTTCTTCTGCACACATACAGGCGTCGTCACCCACTGACCCCTTCTGAGCTCTCAGCACACTGAAGTCATCCTCTTCAGCTGAAGCTTCAGGTCAGGTGCCGTTGAAACTTGCAAATGTGTATCAAACAAAATAGTACCATGGAAATTCAACCTTGACCCTTCTTCTTGCTCCTTCATTTGAATTTTAAAGCTCTGTGTTATCTGCACACTTACAGATTCATTAGCGAAGAAAATCAGAAAACAGAACTGCGCTGACAATAATTTGAATTAAAGTTCAGAGGTGTTGATCGGTCACCTTGACCGATCAGACAACCTCCTGACCAATCAGACTCTATCCTGATTGGTCTAGTGATATTCTGATCGATCTCACTGACCGATCAGAGACCAGGGGATCGGTCACCAGGCCGATCCCTAAACTCACTGGAATTTCAGTCAAAGCACCTGATCGATCAAGGTGACCGATCAGGGAAATACTTGATCGGTCAAGGTGACCGATCAGGCAAGTGCCTGACCGATCATAATCCATCCTGATCAGTCCAGGTCTGTTCTGATCGGTCGCACTGACCGATTAGAGATTCTTGTGATTGATCCATTGATCGATCACAATCTTTCTGTGACCACACAGAATGTTTGCTGATCAGTCACCAGACTGTTCAGAAAACCTTCTGTTTCCTTAGAAGCTTTCTGGATCGGTCAACAGACCGATCAGACATCCTGGATCGGTCTTGTGACTGATCTACTATCAAGAAAGTTTGTGCCAACTCCCTGATCAAATTTCAGACCGATCCAGCCAACTTTGCTCTGATCATTTGATTAATTCATGGCCAATTCTGACCATGACTAACTCAAGTTAGACCCCGAGTCCAGAGAACAGGCTCCCTTGCCCTCTCTGACTCATTCTGGTCCGGAGGACGAGCTACCGAGCCCTCTCCGACTTATCCCGATCCAGAAAACGAGCTACCGACCCTCTTTGACCAGAGTCCAGTCCAGAGAACGAGCTACCGAGCCCTCTCTGACCAATGTCCGGAGAACGAGCTACCGAGCCCTCTCCGACTCATCCTGGTCCAGAGAACGAGCTACCGAGCCCTCTCTGACCAAAGTCTGGAGAACGAGCTACCGAGCCCTCTCCGACTCATCCCGGTCTAGAGAACGAGCTACCGAGCCCTCTCTAACCAGAGTCCGGAGACTGAGCTACCGAGCCCTCTCCAACTCATCCCGGGCCGGAAAACGAGCTTCCGAGCCCTCTCCGACCAAAGTCCGCTTAATCCGAACTTAATTATCTGATCTCAATTCTCACTCGACCGAACTTAAATCGGTGTCAACATCAAAATAATAATCAGGTCAGACTGCACAACATTATGATCTATCATATTACTACTACATCAAAAGTTAAAAATATCATTCTTTCTAAAAGTCTTTTTCCACTATCATAAATCTTTTCAATAATTTTTTTTATGACTCTACTATTATAAACATTAAAAAAGACAGCTATTTTAAAAAAATTATAAATCGATTCTAAGATTTTGAGACCAATTTATAGAAAAAATTATAAACTCCACCTATACAGTGGGGTTATAATATAATCACCATGCTATAAACCCCCTATTATATGTGTCCTTAGATTGTAAATAATTTTTTAATTCTAAATCTTAAATATTATACATTCTAAATACATATACAATACCCCATTATTACTTTAAAAAAATTTAGTTTTAAATTTTTTATAACTTGAATACTATAATTCAATCCCTAAGATAAAATATAATTGACTAAATGCTAAAGAATCAACAACTTTCGATTAGGCACGTGGATCAATTTCATATATATATATATATAAAACATAATAATAAATATATATATATATATAACATAATAATAAATTTGCCATATGATTATATTAAATAATATTTTACTATATATACACACACTATAAGACTAAATTCATTTGACTTTCCATAATTTTCTGGTAAGAATTAAGTAATAATTGGTAACGTTTATATTTTAAAAACACTGTTATTCTAATTATAATTAAATTTTCTATACGTAATTATTAGACAAATTAAAAAAGGAAAACATTCATACATACGAATACTTATTAGGTTTTTAATGTAAGCAAGTAATGATAAAACAAATTACGTATATATATTTTTAAAAAAGGTAATAGAAGGAATTAAAATAATTCTTTCCTTAACAAATTACTTTTAATTGATCATTAAACATAGAAAGTTTTTTTAATATAATTAAGGTATTTACTAATCCGGTGGGGCAACCTTCCCCTATTCCCCCACCGAGTAAAAGGAAATCCCAAGGAATTAAATGTATAATTAATATTTTATAAAATTAAAAATATAATTTATGTCTATAAATATATTTGTTGATCATATCAAACCTCAAAAAACAAAGGAGAAACAATGAGGAAGCACATGTTACCATTGGCAATCATCCTTCTCACTTTCCTCAACCAAGGTAATATATATTTCTTCAAATATAACTCCTACATGTTGAGTTCTCTTTGATCATTGATCATGGTGTGTGTAGGACTCATCTTCTTAGCTACTGCCGTTGAGTACGAGCCAGTGAATGCTACAGAGTATCGACATGTCGATCCCGATGATCAGATACTAGCAGAGTTCCACCTATGCGAAAATTGTCGGTGTTGTGCCGTCGGCAATACCAGCGATTGTTTGACGATGCCGTGTTGTTATTTTATCAAGTGCAAGATACCGCATAAACCTGCTGGTACCTGTGCTTTCACTCCCAAGGCTTGCAGCTGTACCTCTTGCGATTGACTTCAACTAGATACAAACGAGAATCTTGTCGATTGATTCAACCTTCTCTGAGTTTGGAAAATAAATTTGTTTTTAGTGTGTTTCAGTAACCATCTCTCTAGAGTTACTAGTTATGATGAGATGTTTCACCTCCATTTGTGTCATGGACTTCTCTCTATGTAGAAAGTTTATCACCTAAATAATGATAAAGCATGGAGCATATATGATAAGTATGAGATATTGATTAAGAAGATAAAATTGTATTATACAATAAACGAGTTTGCTATAAATATCTCAAATTTATCAAATTTGAATATCTCAAATTTTTATTTATTATAATTTTTTTACTTAATACTATAATCTAATGTCTAAACAATATAGACAAAATCTTAAATGCTCCACCTCATGCTAAGAAAAAATAAAAAGAAACTTAAAATTAAAAAACCAGACGGCCCTCCTTACGCTGGACCCCATGGGGAGCACCCAACAGAAATGCTCTGCTATAGATATTATGCCGCCCGCCCATCTGCGACGCCTCCCAATCGATTCGTTAATCCCAATCGATAAGGAGGCGTATGTGCAGTCGAGCGCCTAGCGCCGGTGGCCTCCGACCGTTTTGTCCAACATAAACTATAATCGAGGAAGGAAAGATGAACGACAATTTACTAAAGGACATACCCAAATATTGGTATTTACTAAAATGTTTACCATGATTTCATTGTTACCAAATAACGCATTTATATTAGTAAACTTCCTCTTATACCCCTTCTGTCAAAGTATTGCATGTCATTTTCATTCTCTTTCTCTTTCTCTTTTTCAATAACGAATTTCGAGACATTTAAAAATATTTTTTCAGATTTTTTATTTTAAAATAATATATTATGGAATCGGATAAAAAACATACGATAAAAATCGAAAAAATATTTTAATTAAAAAAATATCTCAATTAATAATTTAATATTTTTTTAAAATATAAATAAATTATTTTTTATATTTGATTAATATAAATTAATATATTTAATAATATTATTAAATATATTAATATATAAAAAACTTTAAAAAAAGTTGAAGTTTTTTTTTAATTTCAAACAGCGAGGGCCTGAAATATTTTATTTCAGGCCCAGCGTGGGCCTGAAATAACTCAGGGCCTGAAATCTTGCGTCGAATTGAAATCATGTGTTATGATAGGTTTTTTTACGTAGGTCTAAAACTTAAAGAAACATCTCTTTATATTTTTGAAATCATAATAAAAATTATTGAGAAAGACTACCTACGAGATGAATTCTAATTAATATAAAATAAGGATTATATTAAAAATGAACATATATCGATTTTTTGAATAAAAAAGTCAAAATTATTTATTATATTAATTTAAATATTATATATTATATTAATATATTTAATTTTTATAAGTTTTGATAGGAGGGCCTGAAGTCATCTGACTTCAGGCCCTCCTTAGGCTTGAAGTCAGATGACTTCAGGCCCTCCTTGGGTCTGAAGCATCTGCGTAAATAATTAATTTAATCAAAATAATTAATTATAAAAAAAACTTCTAATGATTATTTTTGGAGTCCAAACTTCTAAATGATTATAAATTATGTTGCAATAGGAGTTTTCTAGGTCTATCAGTGGGTTTCGCTCAAAACCCACTGATATTTTTTTAGAAATTCAGATATGAGAGGTCCATCAGTGGGTTTTGCTCAAAACCCACTGATGGAACTAAACTACACCTATTGCTTTAGGAAAAATAAAAATTTGAGGTTTGGACACCTAAAATATTTTCTCCAACCTCAACCCTAACTTTTGATAATGATATTTCAGAAATTCAGATATGGGAGGTCCATCAGTGGGTTTTGCTCAAAACCCACTTATGGAACTAAACTACACCTATTGCTTTGGGAAAAATAATAATTTGAGGTTTGGACACCTAAAATACATTCTCCTAACTCTACCCTAACTATTGATAATGTTTTTTCAGAAATACAGATATGAGAGGTCCATCAGTGGGTTTTGCTCAAAATCCACTGATGGAAGAACTAAACTACACCTATTACTTTGGGAAAATTAATAATTTAATAATTTTTAAAAATATAAATAAATAATTTTTTATATTTGATTTATATAAATTAATATATTTAATAATATTATTTCAGGCCCTCGCAGGGCCTGAAATAAAATATTTCAGGCCCTCGCAGGGCCTGAAATAAAATATTTCAGGCCCAGGCTGCTTGTCACAAGAAGAATCGTACACAATACATGGAGTTCATCATCAATGAAGTCGGGTTAAAGCCTTCTTGCATTGCACATCAACCAACACATCTGTTGTATAGTTTGGAGAAGAGGGTAATTCCTTGATTCGACGCCGTCGAGATTTTGAACTCCAAAGGTCTGTGTGCAAAACTCAGCATGCTTAATTACTTGATATTGCAAAATTCAAAGTTTATCAAGAAATTTATTCTCCCAAATGAAGAAAATGTCCCTAAGCTGCTTGAGATCATATGCGTGGCTGGGCCTGAAATATTGTATTTCAGGCCCACGCTGTTTGAAATTAAAAAAAAACTTCAACTTTTTTTAAAGTTTTTTATATATTAATATATTTAATAATATTATTAAATATATTAATTTATATTAATCAAATATAAAAAATAATTTATTTATATTTTTAAAAAATATTAAATTATTAATTGAGATATTTTTTTAATTGAAATATTTTTTCGATTTTTATCGTATGTTTTTTATACGATTCCATAATATATTATTTTAAAATAAAAAGTCTGAAAAAATATTTTTAAATGTCTCGAAATTCGTTATTGAAAAAGAGAAAGAGAAAGAGAATGAAAATGACATGCAGTACTTTGGCAGAAGGGGTATAAGAGGAAGTTCACTAATATAAGTGCGTTATTTGGTAACAATGAATCCATGGTACGCATTTTGGTAAATACCAATATTTGGGTACGCCCTTTGGTAAATTGCCGAAAGATGAATCCTAGGGGTATCACATTCGACAAGACGGAATGTTACGGCGATCGAATTTGATTGCGATGACCATAAAGAGTTACACCTCTTGCAATCAATTCAAGGTAATTTTCTTGCCTTGAATTGATTTCTCAATCGATTCAAGGTAAGAAAATTACCTTAAATCAATTACTCAATCAATTCAAAGTAATTTTCTTGTCTTGAATCAATCGATATGAAATATAATTGTGCATCAATTATATTTGTCAATCGATTGACCAATTTATTAGGATGTCCTTTAATCGATTGATCAATCGATTAAGAGGCGAGCGCTCATGGATGCGCAAGGAGCGGTCCAGGTGACCGAATTCTTATTTATTTATTTTTAAAAATTAATATTTTCTTAAATTTAACTTAAATATATATAATATTTCTCATAGATATCTAAATTTATTTAGAATGAATATTATAACCCAAAAATGAAGCTTGAACACTAAAAGAAAAATCTTATTAACTTAAACTCATTTTAACTCAACCCGTATACCCTAAATGTACGTAATATACCTAATGAACATTTAAAATTTTTCGTCTTGAACACTATATTTTAAAAGGGAAGCTTAAACCCTAGAAGAAAAATTATATTGACTTAAACTCATTATAACTCAACTTCTAAACCCTAAATACATATAATATACTAAAACATATATAACGGCTGGAATAAATCCAGACGCCCTGCTTGAAATGAATCATGGCGCGCCTGGATTCATTCTAAGAACTTGAACCAAAGTCATGGAGGAGTCCATGGCAAGTCTGCAATATACCCCGCATGCCCGTACACGTCCGTCTCCTAATCGATTGGTGAATCGATTGGAAGGGCTAATCAATTCATCAATAGATTGGGTCCTCAATTGGGTTAATGCCTCAATCGATTAAGGCTTGGCCTGAATCAATTGGCACCTCCAATTGATTGGTGAATCAATTAGAGTCGGGTGTCGCACATAATCGCACACCCAAAGACGCTCAGCATATCATGCTAAGGACATTACCGTGTAAACTCGTGTGTACCAAATGTATTTATTTATTTTTTATTTTTTTAGCTTATGATTACACATTACAAAATTTAAGATTTTACTTTTAGGATTTAGTGGTTGGATTATAGTGCTAAATACATTTTAAAAAAATAAATCGAAAAAACGGTTAAGGTTTGCAAGGAATTTTTACATAAAATCCTTAGCAGCATAGTAAACTCCATATATATACCCGTCCTCATACCTAGGGTGCAAATGAATCAAGCTGGTTCTCAAGAAATCGAGCTGGCTCAAAAATTATTCAATTCGTATTAGAAATTATCGAAATCGAACCTATACTATTTTTTTCGATTGTTCATAAGTCACTTGCGCATTGAACTTAAATCAAATTTTAATTATTTTTAGATAATTTTTATTTAAATATATTCAAATTAAAGTTCAAATAATTCAAATCAAATTTGAATTTAAGTTATTTCGAACTATAATTCGAATATGCTCGATTCAAGGTTCGAACAACTCGAACTCGAGCTTGAATCGATCTCGAGCCAAAACTATGTGTATTTTCTAACTTCAAATCAAGCTTCGAATATCATATATACTTTTCGAGCTTGAACTCAAATATTAGTATTTTCATATTATTCGGCTCAATTTGATTAGTTTGTACTCCTACCAATACCTATCGAGTATTTAACTTTTATATCCATCATCATATCTATCGAAAGATCGAGTATCCATATTTTACTCATCATCCTATTACTACCTACCATTCTCTTTTTTTTAAAAAAAAAATATTTCAATATACTTGTCTGATCATCCTCACGTACTTATTCGATCGAATGAGCATTACTCGTGGAAAATAGGATAAGATATCTGTTGGTGACCAGATAAAGATGCAAACTATAATTTTTTCCAAGACAGGAAGCGGACTAAAATTTTTTCTTTCGCAATAAAAAATTATATATATATATATATAGTATTTTGATAGCCTGCACACCAAGTTTGGGTGCCCAGCTTGGGATCGACAATCCTCACAAAACTCGAGTGCTCGGATAAACCTAGGCGCCCGATGCTTTTTTCGATGAGGGGCTCTCAAGTTGGCCGCCTAAACATGGTGTTGTTGGGACCGGGTGCATGCCGACGCGGACACGTACTGTAATTGTTACATAATTACATGCAGCGGAAACAAAAGCATGAATAATTTCCTAAATTATTCTAACACATATCCTAAGCATGCAATGTGTTCACATAATCGTAATATAAAATTTTTGCAGAAAAGGAAATTACTCTACGAATTACCTTGCGTAACTTGGAAGAAGGGACGAGATCCAACCGTTAGTGTCCCTTGAAAGCTCCGCCTCTATTAGTATCCACGCCAAGTATCGTCGGGATGACTTCGCTAAGCCACGAGTTTCGTGTTCACGAGAACTACTAGATTCTCCGTGAACACGACGAAGACCGAGAGAGTAATCAAATCGAAAGACTCACCACCAAGGTTGGCCGAAGAGGAAGATCGTCGCAAGGAAGAACTTCGTCGCCTTGATGCTTCTCCTTGTGCTCACGGCAAGAAGAAAGAAGGAAGGTCTATGGCCGGCCAAGAGAGAGGGAGAGAAGAAGAGGAGAGAGCCCAAGCAATTCTTGGATGGATCCCCTTCCATGGCACCCATTGGGTCCTTTATATAGGGAGAGGTTTCTTAATTCCCAAGCAAACCTCTCATTGATTATGAAATAATTTCTCAATCAATCCATAATCAAGGCTCTCTTTCTTTTGGCATGATTATATAAAATTTATAAAACAAACCAACCATTGGTTCATTATATAAAAATTTATAAAACAAACCAACCATTGGTTCATTATAAAAAATTATATATATAAAATTTATATAACCTTTTATAAAATAAACCAATATTTGGTCTATTTTATAAAACAACCCAAAATAGCCTTATCCTCTTATGGTGGTGGCCGACCATGACAAGAAGAGAGGAGGCCCCATCCTTAGCCGGCCCATCTAACCCCAATTGGATCAAATCCCTTAATGAATTAAACTTATTTAATTCACCCATTAAGTCTTTAAAAGACTTAGTCATTCTATGCTTCCGATGCGTTTGAAATAAATTCAGTTTTAACTATTATTTGGACTTACCAAAAATAGTTTATCTCGATTGGAGAATCCAATTCTCAACTCGTTTTAAATCCTTTGAATTACTCGTTATGCGTATGACCAAATAGACTTTCAATTTATGTTGGCCATCAAAATTAACTAATTAATTATAGAACGATCATGAGTGGCACCTAGTAGTACATCATGATCCCCAATTAATTGAAAGATCAACGGTTGACCTCAGAAATGATTCTGAAACCCTTCAGCAGCTAATGAATCGTGCCCCATTCCCTTCACCATCTTATACCCACTTGGTTCAGGACATGGTCTATGTGTGTAAGTCCCCACTATGCTGACTACGTCACACCTAGCCCAAGTAACTGTAGGATCGGAATGCACGTGAGAGGGGGGGGTGAATCACGTGTGTTTAAGAAAAATATATTTTTCAGAGTAAAATGAATGTGTTCGTAAAGTCGTGCACAGCGGAAACAAAAGAAACGATAAAAAACGAACACACAAAACACGAATGAGTTTTACTTCGTTCAGAGCCTTCGGCGACTCCTACTCGAAGGCCTAGGTCCCTCGGACCTTTTCTGTGGGCAATTCACTAAAACTCTCTACCGGAGACCCCCGGTAGAGTAGGCGAATACAGAAGATAGAGAGTGTGACAACCTCACACACTCTAATAGAAATGAGTACAGATAATGCAGTAATAAAATCGTTACCAAAAAAAATTATCTGAATGAGTTTGGATGTTAAGGGTGGTCTTCCAGCAGTAATTGGACGTAGACGAGTTGGAAGACAGGCCGTAGCAAAAGAGCGTGGAAGCACCGAGCTTGAAAGCGTGAAGAAGAGATGATGGCGTGTTTGTTTTTTTTTCTGTGCTAATTCTCATGCTTTTTATAGAGGACTTCTCGAGCTTTGAGTTTCATCCAGATCCTATTTTTGTGGAGCGCTTTATCCATCATTTGAAGTAGCACAACTCAATCTGCTTTATCCATCATTTGAATTTCTATTAACAAAAAAAAATAAGAAAAATAATAGGAATAGAAATTCATCTTACCCAAGCTGTGGATAATAATAATAGGAATGAATTTATTATTATTAATAAGAATAAATTTATTCTTTAATAAAATTTCAAATTAAAAAATAATGAGGAGTAATTTTGCAGAATTCACCTGCAAAATCAACTTAGTCCATATACCAAATAAACCCTGTAAACCAGAGTTAGTATAATAATAAAATGGACTAAAATGTGAAATATTCAAAGGTAATTAGATCCCGTCCACATCCGGACCAGAATCTAACCAGGACTCAACTTAGATCACCCAAATGGGTCTAAGTTGGACCGCGCCTAAAGTCCCAAAATGGGACCCGTCCTCACTGGTTCGCTCCTCCAGTGACTTACCTTACTTACCCTTTGTGCAGTTTTACTTGACTTCTTGACCTACCAGGACTTTTTGTTAGGACTCAACCACCCTGGTCTTTCTGCCAAGTCTCCACCAACTTGGTCTTCAGCCAGTTGTCAGGCCTCGCGGACCCAACTGGACTTTCTGCCATGACTCAACCATCCTGGACTTCAGCCTAGTGTCTGGTCCTAAGTCTTTCAACCCTGCACACTTGGTAAAGAGGTTAGAACCATAACAACCTAACTTTAACCTGTTTGTCATTCATCAAAACTTGAGTTTGACCGTTAGTGTAAACTACACCAACAGTAACATTTCCTCGTTCTATGGATTCTAATTACTCTCATGTATTTAAGAGATTCATACTCTGAACATCTCATGCTCTGGCCAGAGGCTTCGAGTAACAATCCGACGATAGGCCTCAGGTATACATCTTCTCGCAAGGAGTGGTGAATCCTTTGTAGGCTGTTCAAACATCTTCGGGCACTTCGGCTTATACCCAATCATCCTGGGTCCACACCTCCTTGGAGATGTTTGCTTAAGATGTCAAAGTATAAATCTCCATGACCAAGATGACTTGAACACCGCAAGTCAAAGGAACATCGCACTTAAGTTGCAGTAAGAACTTCACTAACATATCCATATGTAAATTACCATATGAAGTTTTACAGTCAGTCACTCCAATGAACTAGTTCCCTTAACTAGAATTTATGTTTATCTCCGGACATCTCCATGTCACCAGCCAGTGAGAATCAGCTGATTAGAGAATAACCCATGCTAGTCTCAACAGAATTGATAGTGTCTGTATTTATCAATTCATCGACTAGGGACAATTTCAATACTTCACAATTGCACATGTAGAGATAATCACTAGTTGTGAATTCATCACAAATTCTCTCATGCTGTGAATTGTATTGCGGACATTCAGTAAATGAGTTTAAGATCTCAAACAAATACATAAACATGTATACTCAAATAGTGAATAATCATTTATTAAAATAAATGATTACAATTATAAGGCGATTGCCTTAGGACACTTCTCTCATATCACTAACAAACTCTCACTTGGCCTAATGCCAATCGCTACGGTACCCAATACCACAGGCTCTAACATGACCCTTAAACTTACTTTGAGGCAAGACCTTAGTTAAAGTATCCGCTAAATTCCTTTCAGTGGGAATTTTCTCAATTTGTATATCATTCCTACTTATAATCTCTCTGATCAGATGATAGCGGCGAAGCACATGTTTGGATCGCTGATGAGACCTTGGTTCCTTTGCTTGTGCAATAGCTCCATTGTTGTCGCAGTAAACCGGTATTGCTTCATCAATGGTTGGAATCACACCAAGTTCTGAGACAAACATCTTGATCCAGACTGCTTCCTTTGCTGCTTCCGAAGCTGCAATATATTCCGCTTCCGTGGTAGAATCCGCTACGGTGTCTTGCTTGGAACTTTTCCAGCTTATTGCGCCTCCATTCAAAATAAATATGTATCCGGACTAAGATTTGGAGTCATCCTTATCTGTCTGGAAACTGGCATCTGTATACCCACGTATTATCATATCACCTTCTCTATATATTAGGAACACATCCTTAGTTCTTCTTAAGTACTTGAGGATTGTCTTGACAGCCGCCCAATGATCCATTCCTGGATCAGACTGGTATCTGCTTGTGACGCTCAGAGCATATGATACATCGGGCCTAGTACATAACATAGCATACATGATAGATCCTATCGCGGATGCATAAGGAATCTTATCCATGCAAATCCACTCGTCTTCTGTGCGCGGACACATAGACTTTGAAAGGTTGATCCCATGCCTGATGGGAAGGTAACTTTTCTTGGATTCCGACATGCTAAACCTTTCTAGCACTCGGTCTATATATGTAGACTGCGAAAGACCAAGCAACCGTTTTGATCTATCTCTATAGATTCTAATCCCAAAGATATAGGTTTCTTCTCCCAGGTCTTTCATGGAGAAAGTTTTGGACAACCAAATTTTAACTGACTGTAAGACTGATATATCGTTTCCTATAAGTAAAATGTCATCGACATATAACACAAGGAATACGACTGCACTCCCACTAACCTTCTTGTATACACAAGGTTCGTCAGGATTTTGTGAGAAATCAAACTCTTTGATTGTCTCATCAAAACGGATGTTCCAGCTCCTGGATGCTTGCTTTAGTCCATATATGGATCGTCGAAGCTTGCATACTTTGGTTTTATTAACCGATGCGAAACCTTCAGGTTGTATCATGTATACATCCTCAAGCAGGTTTCCATTAAGGAAAGCTGTTTTCACATCCATTTGTCATATCTCATAATCATAATGAGCTGCTATGGCCAGGAGCATCCGAATGGATTTGAGCATAGCTACTGGCGAATAGGTTTCGTCATAATCAATTTCTTGTTTCTGACGATATCCTTTTGCCACTAATCTAGCCTTAAAGGTAACAGCATTACCTTCCATGGCGGTTTTCTTCTTGAAAACCCACTTGCACCCTATGGGCTTAATCCCTTCAGGTGGGTTAACCAAGTCCCATACTTGATTTTCGTACATGGAATCCATTTCCGACTTCATGGCTTCAAGCCATTTATCCCTTTCTGAATTTATTAGAACATCTTCATAACTGATAGGTTCATCATTGTTAACGAGTAACACGTCGTTCGATTCACTTATGAGAAATCTGTATCTCTCTGGAATATTGCATGTCCTATCAGACCTATGAAGAAGTGGTGTTGTTTTAGGTTCAACTGATAGCTCATCATTATGAGTTATCGGTTGTGGGTCTAGACTAGGTGTCTCTGTAATGTCTATTGGAGTTTCTTGAACTTCTTCAAGTTCAATGCTACTCCCACTGTTTTCTTGTAAAAGAAATTCTTTCTCCAGAAATACAGCATGCCTTGAAACAAACACCTTTTGTTCCAAGGGATGATAGAATTGGTAACCTTTCGTTTCCTTAGGGTATCCAATAAATAGACATTTATCAGACTTAGCATCCAATTTGTCTGATACAGTCCGCTTTACATATGCAGGACAACCCAATATTTTAAGGTGAGTTAAATGAGGTTTCTTACTATTCCACGTCTCATATGGAGTAGTAGAGACTACCTTGGTCGGGACTCTGTTTAGTAAGTAAATAGCTGTCTTAAGCGCACGGCCCCAAAAGGATTTTAGAAGAGTTGCATGATTCATCATAGCTCTAACCATGTCCATCAAGGTTCGGTTACGCCTCTCAGATACACCATTATGCTGTGGTGTATATGGCGGAGTCCATTGAGACAATATCCCATTGTCCCTAAGATAATCTTGAAACTCTTGACTTAAATATTCATCACCCCGATCGGATCGAAGTATCTTAATACTTTTGCCAAGCTGTTTCTCTACTTCACTTCTGAACTCTTTGAATTTCTCAAAAACTTCAGATTTGTGTTTCATTAAGAACACATACTCGAATCGTGAGTGATCATCGATAAAGGTAATGAAGTAGCTATAACCTCCTTGTGCAAGAGTTGACATTGGTCCACATATATCAGTATGTATTAGACCAAGCAATTCTCCCACTGGTTTATCTTTTCCGGGTAATTTGGTCATCTTGCCTTTTAAGCATGATTCGTATGTATCAAATGAACCGGGTTCAAATGATTCCAGAATTCCACATCGGTGTAATTTGGTCATGCGTTTCTTACTTACATGGCCAAGACGACAATGCCACGTATAGGAGTCTATTTGATTATCTATTCGAGCACGTTTGTTACTAACTTCGATATTGAAAATGCCACCGGATAAATCTAACGTATAGATACCATTGTATAAAGTTCCGGTCCCATAAAGAACACCATTTAAAGTTATGTAACAGCAATTGTTACTAAAAGTTAAATGATAACCCTTTTCATTCAAGCATGAAATAGATATAATGTTCTTTATTAGCGAACGAACAAAATAACAATTATCCAATTCTAAGACAAGTCCAGTAGGGAGCTTTAGCAAATATGTTCCGATGGCAACAACAGCAATCTTTGCTCCATTTCCAACTCGCAAATTCGCTTCTCCCTTGACGAGTCTTCTTCTATTCCTTAGCCCCTGTATGTCATTACATATATGTGAGTTACACCCAGTATCAAGTACGCATGTGGACGAGGAAATAGAGTGACATTCAATAACGAAGATACCTGAAGAGGATGGGGCATCAGATGCCTTCTTCTTCAAGGACTCAAGATAAACCTTGCAGTTTCTTCTCCAGTGACCCTCCTTGATGCAGTGATGGCAAGTGTCTTTTCAGTCTTTATGGCCCTTTTCTTCTTTCCCTTATTCTGTTCTTTGGGCTTCCTGCAAGTGTCTTTTCAGTCTTTATGGCCCTTTTCTTCTTTCCCTTATTCTGTTCTTTGGGCTTCCTCTTAGAGCCTTTCTTTGAGGAACCAACTAACAGTACCGTCTTCTGATCCTGCTTTACAGAAGGCTCTACAGTCTTCAGCCGGTTGAGCAACTCAGGAATGGTAGTCTCCAGCTTGTTTATCCGATAGTTCATCACAAATTGTGAGTAACTCTTGGGCAAACAATACAGAATTAAGTCAACACTTAGTTCGTGATTCATTGCAAATCTGAGTGTGCCTAGTCGCTCAATGTACCCCAACATCTTCAACACAAACTGTGAGACAGAGGTGTCTTCCTGCATCTTAGAGGTGAAGAGGAGTCTGGAGACCTTGAACCTTTCGGATCTCGCCTGCTCGTGAAACAGCTCATGAAGATGGAAGATGATGGTATGAGCATTCATAAGCTCATGCTGCTTTTGCAACTCAGGTACCATAGCGGCCAGCATGATGCAACTCGCAAGTTCAGAATCGACCACATGTTTCTGATAGGCCACTAACTGGTCTGGAGTTGCATCTTCCGGAGGATGGTTGGGAAGTTGTTCTTCAAGGACATAAGCAAGCTTTTATGCCTTGAGGACTATCCTCAGGTTTCCAAGCCAGTCCATGAAGTTTGGCCCAGTCAGCTTATTGGTGTCCAAAATGGAACACAAATTCAAAGTAGACATGATCAAGTGATTATCCTAGAAATACAAATTGAGCTTATGTGAGAAGAATGATAAAGAATGCATCAATATACATTAATTAAATCGTATTTATTTTTCGAATTGAATAACCCTTTTTATCAATACGGGAGATCGTAGGAACATCTCCAAATAGGTTGATATCCAACCATAGATTAGAACAACCATGGCTAGAGTCCATCAAGTTATTCTTAGTTATGAAGGTAGGTAATTATACCGATTACATATTATACATATGTAACTATCACATTATGCTATCAACTAATTGAATGTTTGCATAAATCATTGGGTTGTTAACTCATTAACAAGTATGCAACAATATACATAGCACCCAACTGCACCTCTCTTTACATCGACCTTGGCTGTGGCACAACAAATCGATGCTCCAAGCTTAAGGCTGACCCATTAATCAAGAAATAGTTTTAATATGGTTGGAGCTCATTCAACCGTTTAGTTAGGCTTGGATGTGTCCAACAACCAAAACTAAGGATTGACCCACTACAACAAATATGACTTTTCGCAGCTTACAATTTTGCTATTCGCAGCGCGCATTGCATGCTGCATAACTGCATGCTGTTAAAAGTAATAGAATATCTGCAGCGCGCAACACGCGCTGCGATTAAGAATAATCGCAGCGCACTTTGTGCGCTGTGATTAATAGTATTCACAGCGCACATTGTGTGCTGCGATTATTCTTAATCACAGCACACATTGTGTGCTGCGATTAATATTACAATGTGTGCTGCGATTAATATTATTCACAGCACACATTGTGTGCTGCGATTAATATTATTCAAGTTCTCATTGCGCACTGCGATTATTATCAACTGCAGCGCGCGCCATGAGCTGCAGATAAGAACTATCAATTAGATTCGCAGCGCGTGCCGCATGCTGCGGTTAAGAGCATGCACAACATGGAACATGCATTACAATTACGATATTCAAATACGACATATAAATATCATACACAAATTATACCACATACATAATACCACACACAAATACAATATTATATAACCCAAACTCAAACAACTAATTATATTATGACATTTAACCATAAATATCACACTTAAGCAAACCATCCAAAGTACTAGCAAAAATTCACTTAGTACATAATTTCTTGCCTACAAAAAAGTATATTCTCCTCAAGTAGAGTAAATATCAGTCATACAAAACAATAAACTTAGATAACCAAGCAACTGTACTTCCTATTGCATCCTCAAGAAAAAGCATTTCATCATTTGGTCGAATTAGGTCCACCTTCTCCACCAAAACTCTATCAACCCAAACTTTCCAACAAGAACCACCAAGAAGAACATGATGCACTTTTGCTTTTGGATTTGTAGAAGCAATTCGACCTTCTGCAACAACTCCATCAACAGACCAATGAAGTAGCTTACACTTAGTATTCTCGCTAATATCTTCATGACTCACATCCTTCATTTTTGACTGCATAATAATACAAAATTATTAATTTATTATACCTATTTTTATAACAAAAATTTAATTTAAAAGACACAATCAAAATAATTACCTGAGCTATAGTTAGATGTTGGTTAACATTACCACTTTTTTTCCCACGACTATCGCCGCCAACATCATTTCCAATTCCGCTACCAATGCCAGCACTAGCAACCTAATTTTATAAACAAATTATGCCAAATAAAACCATCATAAGAGGTATGATAAGAATATAAATACTCAAATAAAACAATCATAACCACTATTTCATATTTTATCTTATGTTGTTATTTACTAACCTGTTCTTGCTCATTTTGTTGCTTCATATTTTGAAAAAATAGGAGCCTCATTTCTTGCATCTCTTGTTGAAGGTTATTTACTGTACTTTCAAGTCGTTTAACAGTTCCATTTTGTTGTTTTGAAGCTCCAACTTTCGATGGTGTAACTCCAAAGCCCATTCCACGTACTCTACCTCGAGGTTCCTTGCCAAATACAATACTAATAGCAACTGAATCAACTGGATGACGCATCATATGATCTTGACTTTTGTGGTTGAAGTGCCAAATCAAGTCTTCAGCCTTTTCTTCTAGTGTAAACATCCTTTTCAATCTTGGTATCACGGGAAAATACCGTAGTACCTTTTCAGGAACTCCTTTACGAACTTTGGTGGTGATTTTGTCTACCTTCCATCTTGGGGAACCGCATTTTGGACATGACTCCAAATCTTTAAACTCCTTTCTAAATAGACAACAATCATTTGGGCAAGCATGAATCTTCTCGTATCCTAAATCAAATGGTTTCAATAGATTTCTCATTGAATAAACAGTTTCTGGAAGTATGTTTTTTTCAGGAAGCATGCCACCTAAGATCTTAAGGAGCTCATTGAAACTATTGTCGGTGTGACCATTAGTAGACTTGTAATTGTATAATGTGATGGCTGCCGATAACTTTGTGTAAGTTGTACAACCAGGGTAGAGAGGAGTATCTGCATCTTCTAATAAATCAACAAACCCACTATCTGTTGTCTTTGATTCGGTGTGTCCAACCCTTTCTTCTAGCAAAGCAGCATTCGTATATAAATGATATTCCTCTCTACTTTTATCATCCGTTGCTTGAACTCCTCTCAAACTACCTTCGCCTTGAAATTGTGAGGTATAACTTTCACCGTGGAAGACCCAACTAGTATAAGAAGGATCGATGCCCTTAATAATTAAGTGCTCATACACTTGGTCAAATTTCATATACTTCTTATTTTTACAATGCTTGCAAGGACATAATATTACTTCACGTGTTTTGGCATAATTCCTAGCTTGAGTAAGAAAATTTTGAACCCCTTCATCATACTCGGGTACAAGTCTTGAAGGTAAAAACATCCATTCCTTATCCATTTTGTAAAAAATCAAAACCCTAACATAAAAGTTCCAATCCAATGCTTAAATATAGAGAAATACATATATAACTAGTCCTAGAAAAAAAATTAAACACAACCAAATACAAATAAATTTTACTAATATGGATATAAGACAACATCTATAATAAAGAGAGGTATGATGTAGTGAGCTTTAAAACTATTACAACATGTAAACTTTGCTCTAGAAAAGATATTACTTCACACAAAGAGATATTTTAGAAAAGATATTACTTCACATAAAGAGACAATTTTTGCACTATATCCTCCTCATACTCAGCATTAAGAAGAAACATTTTATCAGTAAAGAGATTGATTTTGATGAAATTGTACTAACAGTCTTACACCATATAGTAGAATTGTCATTTTTTTCAAGGAGACCCCACTCAACAGTGGCATAATACCAAAGATTAATAAGACATAAAGGTAAGTAAAACAAATTAACAACCTATTGACCTCCTCTACACACCAGAAGTTTAAATTGTTGGAGTACAGTTAATATAGCTCAAGTAAGTCACAAGATAAAATTGCGAATGGAAGTTCTCTTGAAATCTAAAAGCAGTACAAGTCAAAATGGACCAGCCATTGCTTAACAAGAAAGGAAGATCTTCAGAACATACTTTGGATGACTAAATATCAATATCAATATCTTGCGCATTGTGTGCTTTCCAAAATCAATTTAAAAAAAATAAAATAAAATTTTTTCAAATTCTTCAATGTTTATTTTCAGTGGATGCTCTATATTTTTTAATTACCTAAAAAGTGCTTGTCCTTTGCCAATTACTGATGGTGCTAAACTTGCAAAGACCAAGTGTTAATAGAAAAACATTATGAAGTAATTAAAATGTTGAACAAAAAGTGATACAGTAAGAAATAAAACGGAAATCTCCCCGACATTAGCAAAAGAGTCGCATGACTTAAACTTAGTTAGAGATGACCATGCATATATCTAAATTCCATTAGGTTAACTGCTAGAAAAGACTTGCTAAAGTTGCTAAATAGTTGCTTGAAATTTCAAAGATGAAATTACAGATCACCAAAAGCACAAATTTCAGATTAAATTTCACACCTAACAGAACAATTTTCACAAATTACAGAACAAATTACAGAATAAATTTCACAAATTTCAGAGACTATATTCAACAATTTTCATAAATTTCAGAGATGAAATCTCAGAAATTTATTCACCAGATTGAGCTTACCAGAGAGAGGGATATCCGGTGGAGAGGGCTTTGTTGAAGCACTGGTTGGCGCACGGCAAAGATGAAGGCCAGCGTGAGAAGATGAAGGCCGGCGTAAGGAGATGAAGGCCGGCGTAAGGAGATCGCAAGCAGATGAAGCCTCGCGTGAGAAGATCACTTGCGTGAGGGGATCGTGAGATGGCGAATGTGAGGAGACGTTGTTAAATACGGCTAATTAAAAACCCAGTAAAATAAATTTTTAGAAAATTTATTTGCAAGATTTAGGATTAGAGGACTATGATAGAGGGTTTTGGATACCTCTTAAATTACGAGAGGGTAAATAATTTAATCTTAGAAAATTTATTGAGATGAATTATATCTAATTGGAGGGTTAAAGGGCTAAAACCCTTACCCTAAGGGTAGGGTTTATATTTCTAAAAATTAGAGGACTTTACTGCAAAAAGCCCCTTATATATAAATTGCTTTCTCCCCTTAATTCGGCCGCAGCCACACCCCCCGATTCGCGTGCCCTAACTCACAGCTAAGGCCCGACTGCTCCCTCCTCCTATTTCTTCACGCCGCAGCCTCTTTTCTTTTGCGGTTCCTCCCGACGCGATGCAGAGCTGGCCCGACCTGACCTTACCGACCGCTTCTTCCATCCGGCGACGAAGGTTTGGACCTACCCGGTGGTCGGAGTTCCGTCACAGGAAGGATTTCGAGCTCTCCGGCGGTCCTCTACACACGCCGGCTTTGGGTAAGACGTTGGGGTGCAGCGATCCACTAGGCGGCGCTAAGGAGGTTGCTAGGGTAACTCACTGAGTACCAAATCTGAGCAGGGCAGCGCCGACGAATCTCTGGTAAGCTTTGTTGCTACTTGGTATTGATGAGATGGTGATAGTGATAGATATGATTTAATTAGTTGGTCGAGATGAGTTGATTGTTTCTTCGATCAGAATTCTGATAGTATCCGATTCTTCTTAGTTTTGGATGAACGGTTGGGTTGTCTTGATGGAGTTGCCATGGGTTCTGTGTTGCGGTCATGCTGTTGGATTGGAACAGGGAGGCTAGCGGGATCTTAGGGCAGTTCTAAGCTCGTGCCGTGTTGGTCCTCTACTTTTCCAGCTTCTGGATTTCTTCTGACCAACTACCGAGAGACTCCACAGCTGGTAATTAACCCTTAAATTCTATGTATTCTTGGTTCCCCAATTTGGTTGTGCTTTTGTGATTTAATTGCTGTTTTAGATTGGGTTATTGTGGAGTAGAGATTGTTGTATGATCGGGATTGAGCTGTGGGAGGAGCTGAATGCGATTACAGGTTTGTTTGGTTTATGATGTTTATTGGATTTGAGCTTGAATAGGTTGAATTGGTGTATTGTTGTAATCTGGTTGTATCAATCTAATCAGTGTAGAACCTTAAATTCGTTTTGGATTTTGGCTTTCTAAGTTGTAAGGGAATGTTGTGTTGGATTTGGAATTGTGTTGTTATTGGATTCAAGCCACTGCCATGGTGGGTTTTTGGTTGTAATCCAGTTTCTGTATATTGATCAAGTGGTGTTTTCTTGTCTGGTAATACCTGGTGGGTTGGATTATAGCAAGGAATGATTAATTAAAAGGATTAGGGAATGGATCAATGATTACGGTAATTGGGTAAACCCTAATATGGTTTAGGGATTTTCTGGCTAGCTGTTATTCTATTTTGTAATAGCTATTAAATATGTCCTTTGATACAGGACATTGATTTGGACTCTTGGCTTGTGGAGTATCAGACGGGAGATTCTCCTCGTATACGGACTACACCTACTTTGAGGCGGGTACCCTTTGACTTATCTTTGGAGCAGTGATGGCAGAGTGCGTACAGTGTCACAGCTCTACCCACTCGGCCGACACAGTATCGCCTGTCTCGGTGGCTTGACTGGAGTTAGGGGGTGACCATGGCATTGCACCATGTGCATATTTTGCATTGTGCATTGTTTGCTGCACTTATTTGCTGCACTTGTTTGACATCGCATATACTGGAGACTTGTTATCTGAGACTATATGCCTATTTGTCTTCTTTTGGTATTTATTACCCTCTTTCCAGGTTAGATGGATTCAGGTATGTATCTACCCAGTGTTTTCAGTTCCAGTCTTTCCCTATTGTTGATATGAGACTGTATTAGCGGAACTCTTGTTGTTAGTATAACTTTCTATGCATATCTGTTGGGTATTCGCTGAGCTATGGACTCACCCCGTTGCCATACATTTTATTTCAGGTTGATGCCTGCCAGGAGATCCCTAGCAGCCAGTCCCCAGCTCCAGAGGAGCTTTGTTTGGTTTACGTGGTTTTGTTATGGACCCTGTAGTATTCCTATGCTTCCCTTGTGATGTTTTAACCATGTATGCACGTTTTATTCGAAGGTATTGTATTTTTGAGTCCTATGTTGGACTTCGTTTGGTTTTGGCTTTGTTCCTGCCCCCTGGCAGCTCAGGTGAGTTCGGATTTTGGTTTTACGACGTATAGTCATTTATGCAGTTATATATGTGTGGATTGGAGGCCTGAGGCCCTTTAAACTGCGTGGTTGTGTTATATTATCTGTGTGTATGTGTAAATTGTCCGCCGGACAGGGGAGGTGCTGTCCGATTTTCTATTGGATCAACGGCTCCTGGGTCTCGGGGCGTGACATAACGACTGCGCGCCGACGTGAGGAGATCGGGAGGAGAGGGCTTGCCGGTGTGAGGAGACCGGGAGATGGCTCGCCGGCGTGAGGAGATCGGGAGGAGAGGGGCAGCGCGATGGGGCGATTTCTAGGGCAAAGGGTAAGCGGCGTGAGGGATATCGAGAGGAGTTGGGGAGAAATAATTAAGCCAGCGATTTTTATTATTTTAGGTTGTTTAATTATTTTAGGGCTTGGGTAAGCGGTACGTTTTAAATATTTGTTTAATATATAAGTTAAAACATAATAAGGGTAAGGTTTAATCAAACTTATAAGTTTAATTTGATATTTTATTTGTTTAATAGTTTAGACACAATAATTGTTAATTTGTAAGATTATTAACAGCTTATGTTATGCGCTGTTATTATTTTATAATTTTCATTAATAATGTATATTTTTTGTGAGTCATTTTTAATAAGTATTGACAGCGTACTCTGTACGTCGTTAATATTTAGTTTTAACAGCACATTTTGCGCGCCGCAGATAAGTTTATTAACAGCGTACTTTTCCTGCGCGCCGTCGTTTGTTTAAAAATTATACTATCCGCAGCGCACATAATTGGGCTCGCCGTAAAAGCTATTATTAACGGCACGCTTTAACTGCACGCTGTTAATCATGCGCTGCGGAAAGTCATATTTGTTGTAGTGACCTCTGACTCCAACTATATTAATCATAAACTAATTCCATGGTTTGAACATGTTGAGCTTCAAGCCGGGCATGGATGTGTCCATCAACCCAAACGAGAAACAAAACTCCGGTTCTAACCATATTAATGGAAGGTGTTGGCCTTAATATTTTGTAAGGGGTTTTGGGTCTCATCCTTTTCCTTTTAAGCACATTCATGACATATAATTATGTCATGTTCTAACGATTTCCTTAATAAAGTATGTATGTGACTTAATTTATCAAGTCTCATTAATTGAATTAGGAACCGGATTTCTTAATTCTAATTTCACACTTTATTCAAGGAATTGTTTTGGGAAATAATTTCCTAAATTGTCATAATCAATTTCGGAAATAATATGTTTAAGATTTTGATTTCTCTAAATCAAATCTTATTAAATTAAGAGACAGATTCCCTTAATTCAACCACATATTATTTTCATGAAAATCTTATTTAAGGAAATAAACTCTATAGGAAATAATTTTTCCTAATTAATTTTGGAGACAACAATATGTAAGAGCATCACCTCATAAATCAAATAAGGAAATTATCGTTTGAGAATCACCTCAAAAATTTTCAAGATTTGATCACATATTTTATTTATGGATAATTAATTACAACAGATTATTTACTTTGAGTGGCTCCCCGAGGCACTCCCCAAAGAAAAGAAATTTATTGTAAATCTAATTTGGCCTACTCCCCGAGGCATAACCAAATTAAACTTGACAATTAAAGAACTTGTTAATAATATAATTTGGATGGCTCCCCGAGGCCTACCCAAATCAATTTTAACAATTCATATTCAAAATAGGAAATTAAATTATAACAACTAACTTTAATTTGGGTGGCTCCCCGAGGCACTCCCCAAAGTAAAGAATTTTGTTAATAATTTAAAAACCAATTTGAATTTAAATGTCAATTAATGTTTCCATAAAATGTCTAGACTTTCATGAAAAGAAAGTGCCCAAAATTACGAGCTTTCCATAAATGGAAAGTTTCCAAAATTAAAATGTTTTCAGAATTATTGTATGTTTCTGGTACAAAGAAAACTTACGTATTTCCAAAATTGGAAAATTTCCAAAATTAGGAAATTTCCAAAAATGAAAAGTTTTCACAATTATCATAAAATTTCAGAAACAGAGATATTTCAAAAGTTTGCAAAATTTCATGAGGATTTCCAAACTTTAAAATTCCTAAATCTAAAATTTACCATAATTGGAAAGTTTCTATAATTGGAAAATTTTCCAAAATTGAGATCATGGCAAAGTTTTCCGCAAAACAATTATATGATTATGTCGAACACTAACCGGCTCTGATACCACTGTTGGGACCGGGTGCATGCCGACGCGAACACGTATTGTAATTGTTACATAATTACATGCAGCGGAAACAAAAGCATGAATAATTTCCTAAATTATTCTAACACATATCCTAAGCATGCAATGTGTTCACATAATCGTAATATAGAATTTTTGTAGAAAAGGAAATTACTCTACAAATTACCTTGCGTAACTTGGAAGAAGAGACGAGATCTAACCGTTTGCGTCCCTTGAAAGCTCTGCCTCTATTCGTATCCACGCCGAGTATCATTGGGATGACTTCGCTAAGCCACGAGTTTCGTGTTCACGAGAACTACTAGATTCTCCGTGAACACGACGAAAACCGAGAGAGTAATCAAATCGAAAGACTCACCACCAAGGTTGGCAGAAGAGGCAGATCGTCACAAGGAAGAACTTCGTCGCCTTGATGCTTCTCCTTGTGCTCACGGCAAGAAGAAAGAAGGAAGGCCTATGGCCGACCAAGAGAGAGAGAGAGAGAAGAAGAGGAGAGAGCTCAAGTAATTCTTGGATGGATCCCCTTCCATGGCACCCCTTGGGTCCTTTATATAGGGAGAGGTTTCTTAATTCCCAAGCAAACCTCTCCTTGATTATGGAATAATTTCTCAATCAATCCATAATCAAGGCTCTCTTTCTTTTGACATGATTATATAAAATTTATAAAACAAACCAACCATTGGTTCATTAATAAAAATTTATAAAACAAACCAACCATTGGTTCATTATAAAAATTTATATATATAAAATTTATATATAACCTTTTATAAAATAAACCAACCTTTGGTCTATTTTATAAAACAAATCAAAATAGCTTATCCTCTTATGGTGGTGGCCGGCCATGACAAGAAGAGAGGAGGCCCCCTCCTTGGCCGGCCCATCTAACCCCAATTGGATCAAATCCCTTAATGAATTAAACTTATTTAATTCACCCATTAAGTCTTTAAAAGACTTAGCCATTCTATGCTTCCGATGCTTCTGAAATAAATTTAGTTTTGACTATTGTTTGGACTTACCAAAAATAGTCTAACTCGATTGGAGAATTCAATTCTCAACTCGTTTTAAATCCTTCGAATTACTCGTTATGCGTATGACCAAATAGGCTTTCAATTTATGTTGGCCGTCCATAATTAACTAATTAATTATAGAACGATCATGAGTGAAACCTAGTAGTACATCATGATCCCCAATTAATTGAAAGATCAATGGTTGACCTCAGAAATGATTCTGAAACCCTTCAGTAGCTATAATGAATCGTGCCTCATTCCCTTCACCATCTTATACCCACTTGGTTCAGGACATGGTCTATGTGTGTCAGTCCCCACTAGGCTGACTACGTCACACCTAGCTCAAGTAATGTTTCCTCATCCTATGGATTCTAATTACTCTCATGTATTTAAGAGATTCATACTCTGAACATCTCATGCTCTAGCTAGAGGCTTCGAGTAACAATCCGACGATAGGCCTCGGGTATACATCTCCTCGCAAGGAGTGGTGAATCCTTTGTAGGTTGTTCAAACATCTTCGGGCACTTCGGCTTATACCCAATCATCCTGAGTCCACACCTCCTTGGAGATGCTTGCTTAAGATGTCAAAGTATAAGTCTCCATGACCAAGATGACTTGAACACCGCAAGTCAAAGGAACATCGCACTTAAGCTGCAGTAAGAACTTCACTGACATATCTACTGTAGACTACCATATGAAGTTTTACAGTCAGTCACTCCAATGAACTAGTTCCCTTAACTAGCATTCATGTTTATCTCCGGACATCTCCATGTCACCAGCCAGTGAGAATCAGCTGATTAGAGAATAACCCATGCTAGTCTCAACAGAATTGATAGTGTCTGTATTTATCAATTCATCGACTAGGGACAATTTCAATACTTCACAATTGCACATGTAGAGATAATCACTAGTTGTGAATTCATCACAAATTCTCTCATGCTGTGAATTGTATTGCGGACATTCAGTAAATGAGTTTAAGATCTCAATCAAATACATAAACATGTATACTCAAATAGTGAATATTCATTTATTAAAATAAATGATTACAATCATAAGGCGATTGCCTTAGGACACTTCTCTCATATCACTAATAGGTGTGCAGGCTAAAAATTCTATATATAGACAGAGTTGATATGTTGTGAACCGCGCATTGCAGACTACTGCGCGGCACGATCTAAGGCGCCTCAGATTGCACTTAAGATGCCTCAAGTGTGATTTGAGGCGCCTTGAATGAGTTTTCTTTTTATTTTTTTAAAAATCAATATTTCCTCCTATAAATCCTAAATACATATAATCTACCTGTGAACATTTAAAATTTTTTCAGTTTTTAATTTTTTTATTGAAAACTATAACCTAATTGGGATACCTAAATCCTAGGGATAAAATCTTTTAAAAAAATTATCTTGAATACTATAACCCAATTGGGATGCCTAAACCCTAAGGGTAAAATCTTAATTTTTTTTTGAACACTATAACTCAATTATGATGCATAAACTCTAAAGGTAAAATCTTAAAATTATTTTTTATCATGAATACTATAACCCAATTGGGAAAGCGTCTTCCAAGCAATGGGAGGTGCCAGATGTCAGGTCCGCATGAGTCCACAGCACAGTTTGTAGCTCATCACACACACACACACACACACACACACACACACACACCAGATTAATAGAGTACTATAATCGGGTCTAAATATTTTCTTTATATCCTCCTCCATTCGGCGCGCGCGCGCACACACACACACCCGATCAGGGGCGGAGCTAGAATATTAATTCAGTGTAGGCAATTAACAATATAATATAATTTATAAAAAAAATATAAAATTTTATAATCATAAAACATCACAAAATAATTACCTTACAATTGTTCTTTCCGAATCTTCATATTTTGAAACCTTTGTACAATAGCTTCATTATAAACTGATAGAAATATATCTTTTTCTACGTAAACAATGAGACTATCATTCATCAAATTATCACTCATTCGATTATGCAACCTGTCTTTCACAATTCTCATGGCAGAAAATACTCTCTCTACAGTCGCAGTCGCAACCGGTAGAATTAATACCAATGTCAAAAGTTTATAAACCAATAGGTACATCAAATTTTTCTTTGACATAACTAACTTCTCTGAAAGATCACCAAAGTTTTTCAATTCTTGAAATGTTTTGTTAGAATGCATATCACATATATAAGTATCAAGTTGATCATCAAGTACGAGGAGATTATTCTACGCGGTCGATGAGAGGGTTCTCCATAACCTTCTTTTTTTTAGCAACTTGCCGTGTTTCAATTTTCAACTTTCAACTTTTTTTTTCTCTTTTTTTAAATTTATTAGTGTGACCTTTTCAACCTATTTTTACCTTGTTATTATTTATTTTTGGTTTAGTATTAAACTTTTATTGTGGGGCCCAGTGTGGGCAGCTGCCCACACTGGGCCTTAATAGGCTCCGCCCATGTACATACCTAAACCCAACCAAAATAAGAATAACCCTTAACTTGCATTCAATCCTCATGTAGTGCACCTATACGAGATAAAGGTATCGGACTATACGTTAACAATAATCGACTGCTTCTTGCAGACACTATTTGTTAGGACTGAAGGAATTTAGATATCTCCATAATGGTATGATATGTTGGATCGAGAAATGCGAGAGAGGGGGGGTGAATGTCGCAAATCGTTCGGATTTAAAAAGAGTAAGTGCGCAGCGGAAATAAGACACAAAAACAATGCTAACACGGTCGTTTTACTTGGTTCGGAGCCTGTGTCGACTCCTACTCCAAGGCCCATGGTCGTTGACCGTTTTCTGCGGGCAATTCTATAAGTTCGTAAACCAGTTTACAATTATTGAATACAGAATAAGTGCAGTAAACTTTATATAATAAGAATTATGCTCTTCTTTTACCGACGTCCGGAGTAGATCGAAGATTTCGGGGCAGCGGGACGTCGTCGGCTCGAGTTGGGCAGTATCTGGAGCAAAGCACGAGAGCAGAAGAGCGTGGAAGTGTCCGAAGAATTGATGCTTTGAAGAAGGAGGTCGAGGGCCCTTTATATAGGGCCTAGGGGCGCCCTGGTCGACGGGGGCGCCCCCCACGTGGCAGCCGATCCGGCTGTAGCTCGGTCGCCGTCTGATCCCATTATCCTCGGGATCCGGTTTGACCGGGGCGCCCGGCTTGACCGGTCAAAGGCCTCATCTCTTCGGCTTCGCAGGGATGCGCTTCGACAGCTGGCAGTGGGGGCGCCCGCGACACGCGGGGCGCCCGCGACAAGCGGGGCGAAAACGCGTCGAGGTTGTTACATACTTGGGTTGACCTTGGGGGCGCCCTGGTCGTCCGGGGCGCCCTGCTCAGCTTCTGCCTCACTCCTTCGAGGCTCTCTGAGCTGCAGATACTCAGTCCTTCGATCCTGCATCCAGGGTTAGTCCAAATAACAATTATATTATTATTTTATACAGCCTTAGCTGTCTTGGTTCTGACTTTGGTCTCCATAATGGAGCCCTAGGTCGAACCGACGCCTAATGTTCCCTCAAGGGGAACGCGTCCTCACCTACTCCTCTTGGGAGAGTTTTACCTGGTGCCAACCGGATCCTCCAGTTGGACTTTTGCCCGGCAGTCCTTCGCCAGGTCTTGAGGTACCAAGCTGCCTTTCGCTTGGTGCCTAGCAGCCCTTCGCTAGGTCTTTACTTCTGGCAGCCCTTCGCCAGTGCCTAGCATTCCTTTGCTAGGGCTTTGTCCATTCTGGCAGTCCTTCGCCAGTGCCTAGCATTCCTTCGCTAGGACTTTGTCCAGTCTGGCAGTCCTTCGCCAGTGCCTAGCATTCCTTCGCTAGGACTTTGTCTAGTCTGGCAGTCCTTCGCCAGTGCCTAGCATTCCTTCGCTAGGGCTTTTCCTGTACACTCAAGAAACTTGTTAGACACCAATTAACCCTTAACTTTTGAACCCTTTTGTCAATATCAAAACACAGGTTTGACTTGGGTGCAATCTGCCCCAACATGATATTGTCCACTTTTGTCCTAAGATCTAATAGTTTTGCTCTTGGGCTCTCCTCAAAAGACCTCATACCAATAAAGATATCTTTCTCTTATAAGCTCATGACTTTTCCTATGTATTTTCAATATGGGACTCCATTTACAACCTTGCAACCCCAACAATCCTCCCTCAAACAAAGGACCACAGACTCCCTCAAGCGACTCGGTCCACTCGACCCAATAGGACTTCATTGCCTAACCGCAACTAGGATTCTCTGACTGGTGTATTATCCTCTTGTTCAAGATATGGAAGCCCATACTTCCTTTCGTTCAAGGCTTAACCCACATGGTTCAATTAAACCATAGTGCTTGTACACAGTTTGTGGTTAGACCTTCTAGCAGTCCGGGTCCTGATACCAATTGTTAGGACTGAAAGAATTTAGATATCTTCACAACGCTATGATATTGTCCACTATGGGCATAAGCCCTCATGGTTTTACTCTTGGGCTCTCCTCAAAAGGCCTCATACCAATAGAGATATCTTTATCTTTTAAGCACATGATTATTCCCATATGTTTTCAATGTGAGGCTATGTTTGCAACCTTGCAACCCTAACACTATTCAGTGATACCTAGGGAGTCATAAGGCGGTGTTGCTAGATGCTCTTACCATGATTCGATGGGTGGTAATCAGAATTAATTCTGAGATCCTATAATCAAATAGTTGATCATAAGGATGGGGCTATTAAGGGTATGTCCAAATAAATTAAGGATGAACATCATTCTAAATCACAAAGAATTGTGAAACCACAACTAGCTATAACTCTGAACCATTAAGGGTCACACAAGTATTGGTTATCCTATTTCCTATCGAGAAAGGAAAACTCAAATAGTTAAATTTGCGAATAAAGTTTGATGTGATCAAATAGTGAATTGACAACTAAAGTTTGATATGATCAAATGTTATCATTAACATGATTATGATGGACTTACATTATTGGGTTTTAGAAATGTTCTAACATCCAATGCGTTAAGATGGAAGAAAGAAAATGATTAGCTTCAATTTGATTTTCTTAGCCATGTAGCTCCATATTCCTTGGAAAAATGAAGAGACACATCTCTTTATATTCCTTAGAAAGAGTAAGAGACATATCTCTTCATATTCCATGGAAATGAAGAGACACAAATTTTTTCATATTCCTTAGAAAGATAAAAAGACACGATCTCTTCGTATTCCTCGGGAAGATGAAGAGACACAAATCTCTTTATATTCCTTAGAGGGCTATATATAGAGGAGTCATTCTTGGAATCGACAGAAATGAAGAGAGGCCTCTTTTAAGTTTCCTCCTTCTCTTTCCTTCCATCAAGAGAAATTCATCTCTTTGTCACTTGCTTATCTTGTCCGAGAAGGTTGTTTGGTAGTTACGATTGTCTTGATGAAAAATGACACTTGTTTCTAGTGTGATCAAGCATTGGAAAGGGGACTCCAATCATAGAGCTAATTAGATGAAGGAAGGAGGATGCACAAGTTTAAGACAAAGAAAGAAAAGCTATTTCGCTAAACTCGAGATATTAGAGCCACCCTGAACAAGGTTATTTGGGAGGTATGTTTTTGCTTGTGTTTTGATTCATTTGCATATTGATACATCTGTTAATAGTTTTATTTAAATTATGCTTAAATGATCTAATATGCTTAAATTAGATAGTTTTGCATGTCTACATAAAAAGATTAACTTGATATTAGATGAATCAATCACAAGATAGTTTATTTTTGTTATGCTTTTAGGATTTTGCTTGAATGGTTAGATTGTAATGCATGCTTAGGTTAAAGATTATGCTTATACTTGTTTTCAAATATCTATATTGTTGATGCAGTCTGACCCTGATTGTTGTTTTGGTGTTGACACCGATTTTAGTTTAGGTTGATGATTATTGATTATAATTAAGTCCTGATCGGGGATCAGACATGGTATGAAAAATCCTAGCTTGGAGGGCTAGGTGTTGGAAAATCCTAACTTGGAGGGTTAGGTGTTGAAAATCCTAACTTGGAGGGCTAGGTGTGTGAAAAATCCTAATTCGGAAGAGGTGGGTGAAAAGTCCTAGCTTGGAGAGTTAGGTGAAAAGTCCTAACTTAGAGGGTTAGGTGAAAATTCCTATCTTGGAGAGTTAGGTGAAAATTCCTATCTTGGAGAGTTAGGTGAAAAAGTCATGGCTTGGAGGGTCAGGTCCTAGCTTGGAGGGCTAGGTTTGGAAAAGTCCTAATTCGAAAGGGTTGGGTGAAAAGTCCTAGCTTGGAGGGCTAGGTGAAAAGTCCTAACTTGGATGTTTAGGTGAAAATTCCCAACTTGGAGAGTTAGGTGAAAAATCCTTAGCTTGGAGGGCTAAGGTGGATGAAATCCTAGCTTGGAGGGCTAGGTTTGAGTCCCTGGATCGGTCTGGTGACCGATCAGGGAGATTGGCACGCTGCTCCCTCGTGGATCGGTCTGGTGACCGATCCAGCGATGACTGATCGGTCTGGTGACCGATCAGGGAGCACACAGTGAGGTTGGGAACCTACTGTGTGGCTCCTGATCGGTCTGGTGACCGATCAGGGAGTAGTTCGTTGCTCCACTGCTTGGCTCCTGATCGGTCCGGTGACTGATCAGGGAGCAGGTAGTTCACTCATTGCCTTGCTCCTGATCGGTCTGGTGACCGATCAGGGAGCGAACAGTGAGTTGAGCTCCCCCATTGATCAAGCTCTGAACGGTCTGGTGACCGATCAAAGACTTAGGACTTAATTTTCGAAATTACTATTCACTCAGACGTGGACCGATCAGACTCTGGCCTGATCAGACAGAAAGCCACCTGATCGGTCTGGTGACCGATCAGGCTTCACTCTGATCGGTCTGGTGACCGATCAGGCCTGTGTCGCCGCAAAGGCTGGGAGTTCCAGCAAAGCGGTGGATTGGTCTGGTGACCGACCCACAGGCCCTGGATCGGTCCGGTGACCGATCACTTTAATTCAAATTACATTGTTAGACAGTCTGATCGCGTCTGAGCATATCTGATACACTGCGACTGATCTCTGATTCTTGATTTCTTGCTTGATATGCTGCTCTAACCCACTGATTAAGCTGCAGGTGACAGGGAAGGATTTAAACACTTAAGGAGAGTCAATGGTGGTCTTTCCTTGGAGCAGGTTTGTCTGTTTTCCATCCCAGGTTGCAACGGGCGCTGGCGCTAGCTGGAGCTGCTGTCTGGGGCTGGTCTGAGGGAAGCTCAGGAGGTCCAGAAGGGCTCAGTGGTGGCTGGTGGTTGCAGGAGAGTAACTGGAGGCTGCTGTGGGATGGTGACCTGGAGCTGTGTGGAGAAGACTTAAGCGCCGGTTGCGAGAAGTCTTCAACAACTCTGCTAATCAGTATTGTTGCTAAGTTTTTGGCTTGCTGCGTGCTTGTGTTCTTGCTATTCCATCATTCCTTGAGCAAGCCATTGAGATCTGAGAAGCAACCAGCCCTTGCTTGAGCACTTGGAGGAAGGAACAAGAAGCTTCGAGTCCAACAGCGAGAAGACACGGAGAAAGGGTTCTTGCGTGAGATCATCGCTGGGTGGAGCTCAGAGGGAGCTTGCTGTGTTCTTGTCTTTGCTAAGTGCTAAGTAAGATCTTTCTTGTTGTTTCATTGTGCTTAAACATATATTTGTGATTGAAACGCTGTGGAGAGGTTTCTCCACCGAGAAGGAAGTTGCTTTCTATCCGGTGATAACCGGGGCTTGATCTGTCGACGATCAAGGGATCGCCCACCTTAAGGGCACGCCAAGGAGTAGGGGCAAGTTATCCCCGAACCTTGTAAACTCTCCTTGTTAGCGATCTTGCTAGTGGTGTTAGTTTGTTTTGTTTCCTGTTTTTTCTGCATTTTCTGTTTTCATACTTCCTGTTGGATCAAGAAAACCGATAGAGGGGGGTGAATATCGGAAATCGTTCGGAATTTCGTAAAGAGCAATTGCACAGCGGAAGTAAAAATAAACACAACACAGAGACACGGTCGATTTTACTTGGTTCGGAGCCTGTGTCGACTCCTACTCCAAGGCCCACGGTCGTTGACCGTTACTTTGGGCAATTCTATATGAAGCGCAATAATAGTTACAGAATTTAGTTACAAAGTAAGTGCACAAAAATAATAATAAAGAATTGCGCTCTTCGTTACCGACGTCCAGAGTGTATTGACTTTTTCGGGGCAGCGGGACGTCGTCGGCTCGAGTTGGAGTGTTTCCGGAGCAAGGCACGAGCGTAGAAGAGCTTTGAGGCGTTGAAAGAATTGATGCTTGGAAGCCTTGGTCGAGGGCCCTTTATATAGGGCCAGGGGGCGCCCGGGACGTCGGGGGCACCCCCCACGTGTCCTTCGATCCGGTTCAATCTCGGTCAGCGTCTGATCCCCTTATCTTCGGGATCCGCTTTGACCAGGGCGCCCGGAGCGCTCGGGGTGCCCGAGTTGACCGGGTCAAATCTTATCTTCTGGCTTCGAAGGCTTCTGGTCCGAGGCATGCACATGGGGGCGCCCGGGACGCTGGGGGCGCCCGGGAGCAGCGGGGGCGCCCCGCCCAGCAGCTGTTCGAACCCTTTTTTCTTTGACTTGTTTTGTATGCACCTTGCGGGCGCCTGGGACACTCCGAGCGCCCTACTCAGCCATTGCCTCTCTCCTTTGAGGCTTTCTGAGCTGCAGACACACGTTCCTTCGGTCCTGCATCCAGGGTTAGTCCAAAACACAATGCAACAATAAAATATTTATTTATACAGCCTTAGCTGTCTTGGTTCTGACTTTGGTCTCCAAAATGGAGCCCTAGGTCGAACCGACGCCTACTGTTCCCTCGACGGGGAACGCGTCCTCACCTACTTCTCTCGGGAGAGTTTATCTGATGCCAACCGCTCCTTTGGTTGGACTTTTGCCTGACGGTCCTTTGTCAGGTCTTGGATACTGGCAGTCCTTCGCCAGTTGCCTAGCAGTCCTTCGCTAGGGCTTGGATACTGGCTGTCCTTCGCCAGTTGCCTAGCAGTCCTTCGCTAGGGCTTTGCTACTGGCAGTCCTTCGCCAGTTGCCTAGCAGTCCTTCGCTAGGGCTTTGCTACTGGCACTCCTTCGCCAGTTGCCTAGCAGTCCTTCGCTAGGACTTTATCTCTACACACTAGAGTAACCTGTTAGAAACACAAGTAAGACTTAACTTTTGACCTCTGTTGCCATTATCAAAACACAGGTTTGACTTTGGTGCATTCTGCACCAACAACCTCCCCCTTTTTGATTTATGGCAACCTTAGTTCAAAAAGTTAAGTTTAAGCAAGCATGAAAAATGTTAAATTTTGTTCCCTCCCCCTGGAAGGAATCTCCCCCTAGGTTTTTCAAAAATTCGTGGGGTTAAAAAAACTTTACTTGTACTTTGAAAACTTAAGTTTTAGGTACTTAGGAATCTTAAGTTAAAAGTATATAGGAAGATTTTTGAAACATGATTTTTGAGTACTTAAAAAGTTTGAGGCTTTAAGTTTCAAGGTACTCAAAGGTTTTGAAAGTGTTGGCTTCAGTACTTTAGTAGGATGATTTAAAAAACTTAAGTACTTAATAATTTTGAAAACTTAATACAGTACTTTTGGAAAACTTAAGTACTTAATAACATTGCACTTAACCAGTTTTGAGAAACTTAAGCTTAAGGTACTTTATAAAAGTTTAAAACTTTTGACAAGCTTAAGTTATAAAATTTTGAATGGCTTGAGTACTTAGCAAAATTTTGAAAGCTTAAGTAAAAATTTTGAAAATTTTGAAAGCTTAAGTATTTTTCAAAAAGTTTTGTATAAAGAAAAAACTTTTGAATACTTTTTGAATAAAGGATAGAGTTAAGAAAATTAAATTTTGAAAACTTTTTAAATAAAGAAAATTAATTTTACTCTCTCCTTTCCTATCTCTCCCCCTTTGCCATATATCAAAACAAATAAATATAGCAGAAATAATGGAAATAAGTAAGATTTTACTGTACTGAACCAAATCATAATTAGACTTAAACCACAATCATTCAATTTTCTCTATAGGGACCTGTCTAACCCAAGTAGCTACTTACTAACTGTTATAAACAGTAGTTTTTGCTAGGGTTAGTCAAATTAAGTGTTTCTGTTCAAGTTAAATTTTCTAAACTTAACACTTAACTTGATTGCTTTATAAGTTGTATTTAGTGCCCCAATTACTGCAGATGCACTGACTTAAAGCATCTTGAATTAAGGCAAAGACCTAAGTATCTCAACCCTTTCTAGGTTATCAATCAAAAAGTACCCTAAGGTGCTTGTGAGATGCTGGCTTCTAAGTCTATAGGTGCATGCAGTTCTAGGGTTAGGGCCTAGGCTAAGTCCATTTTCGAAAAACCCTAGTTTTGAAAGGGGGTAGTTTAAAAAAAATAAAACTAAGTCGATAATGAAAACTGATTTTGAAATTAAGTAAAATAGTTTTTCAAATTCAAAAAAAACATTAATCTATTCTACAGAGCACAATCCTAACTGCCTTCTTAGTGAGCTGAACTCAGATTCAGGTAAGGGTTTTGTGAATATATCAGCTAGGTTGGATTTAGAGTCAATATACTTAAGTACTATTTCACCCCTGGTTACATGGTCTCTTACAAAATGATGTTTGACTTATATATGTTTGGTTCTGGAGTGTTGGATTGGGTTCTTGGTTAAATTAATTGAACTTATATTGTCAATAAATACTTGGGTTTGGGTGTAGTTGAGTTGAAAGTCCTTAAGTGTGTGCATCATCCATAAAAGTTGAGCAACACACTCACCTAAGGCCACATACTCAGCTTCAGTTGTGGATAGAGCTACACAGTGTTATTTTCTGCTGCACTAACTAACTAGACTCTGACCTAACAGTTGGCAGCTTCCACTTGTGCTCTTTCTATCTAATTTACAGCCTGCATAGTCAGAATCTTTGTATCCTGTTAAATCAAAAGTTGAGGTCCTAGGATACCAAATCCCTACATTTAGGGTGCCCTTTACATATCTTAGAATTCTTTTTAGGGTTGCTAAGTGCGTTTCCTTAGCACAGGTTTGGTATCTAGCACACATCCCTACAGGAAAGGGGGAGATTGTTGGTGCAGAATGCACCTAAGTCAAACCTGTGTTTTGATAATGGCAACATAGGTCAAAAGTTAAGTCCTTCTTGTTTTCTAACAAGTTAATCAAGTGTGCAGGAAAAGCCCTAGCGAAGGACTGCTAGGCACTGGCAAAGGAATGCCAGGAAAGAAAGTCCTAGCGAAGGACTGCTAGGCTCCAGGCGAAGGACAGTCTGGGACCGAAGCCCTAGCAAAGGACTACTAGGCAACTGGCAAAGGACTGCCAGCATCCAAGACCTAGCGAAGGACTGCTAGGCTCCAGGCGAAGGACAGCCTGGGACTAAAGCCCTAGCGAAGGAATGCTAGGCACCGGGCGAAGGACAGCTCGGCATCCAAGCCCTGACAAAGAACCGTCAGGCAAAAGTCCAACTAAAGGAGCGGTTGGCATCAGATAAATTCTCCCGAGAGGAGTAGGTGAGGACGCGTTCCCCGTCGAGAAAACAGTAGGCGTCGGTTCGACCTAGGACTCCATTTTGGAGACCAAAGTCAGAACCAAGACAGCTAAGGCTGTATAAATCTAATAATTTATTATGTTATTGTGTTTTGGACTAACCCTGGATGCAGGACCGAAGGAACGTGAGTCTGCAGCTCAGAGTGCCTCAAAGGAGTGAGGCAAGTGCTGACCAGGGCGCCCGGAGTGTCCCGGGCGCCCCCAAGGTGAACACCAAACACACAATCACAAAGTGCGCTTCGACAGTACAAGCTGCGGGCGCCCCCGTGCTTCCGGGCGCCCCCGCTGCTCCCGGGCGCCCCCTGTGCTGCGGGCGCCCCCATGCGCACACATCGAACCCGAACCCCTCGAAGCCAAGCGGAGCCAAAGGATAGAGTTTGACCCGGTCAATCCGGGCGCCCCGAGCGCTGCGGGCGCCCCGGTCAAAGCGGATCCAGAGGATCAGACGCGACCGAGACTTTGGCGGATCGAAGGCCACGTGGGGGGCGCCCCCGACATCCCGGGCGCCCCCAGGCCCTATATAAGGGACCTTCGACCAAGGCTTCAATACAACTGTTCTCTCAACGTCCCAACGATCTTCTACGCTCGTGCCTTGCTCCGGAAACACTCCAACTCGTGCCGACGACGTCCCGCTGCCCCGAACAAGTCAAACCACTCCGGACGTCGGTAACAAAGATCGAAATCTTAATATTGTTATTGCACTTATTTGTAATCAAATCTTTGTAAACAATTCTGCGCGTATATAGAATTGCCCAAAGTAAATGGTCAACGACCGTGGGCCTTGGAGTAGGAGTCGACACAGGCTCCGAACCAAGTAAATCGACTGTGTCTTTTGTGCTGTGTTTTGTTTTATTTTATTTCCGCTGCATACGTGCTCTTTTCAAATCCGAACGATTTTCGATATTCACCCCCCCCTCTATCGGGCTTTTCGNGATCCAATCAGGGTCAGGTAGGGCTTCATCTATAGTTTTGGGTTCTATTTTCGATATCATAGCTATTTGACTAAGGTTTCTATAGGAGGATCTAGTCCTGATTCCTAGAGTTGGATCACCCACAATTTGATCGGTTGGGTGACTGAGTCTGGGTTTCTTGGTTCTTCTAGAGCTTGGTTCAGCCTCAGGTCCGGCTGGTCAGTTTGGTTCACTATTTGATTCGACTCTTTGGGCTGGTTCATTTGTTGGTTCGATACTTGGTTCAGTTGACTCATTAATTGGTTCAATGGTTAATTCGTTTAAGGGTTCAACTAAGGGTTCAATAGTTTGTTCATTATTTTCTTGGTCAGAGTTTGATGAGGTTAAATCTAGATTATTAGATGTTGAGTTGATTTCTTCATCAAAAATTAAGCTTGTTGTTTCTTCAATTTTCTTAGTTTGTTTGTTGTAAACTCTATAGGTTCTACTTGTGGTTGAGTATCCTAGGAAGGTACCTAGGTTTGACTTGGACTGAAATTTTTCTAAATAGTCTTTGGTGTTTAGGATATGGACTTTGCATCCAAAGACCCTTAGGTAGTGTAGGTTTGGGAGTCTATGGTAGTACAGTTCATAGGGGGTTTTGTTGTGTCACTTGTTAATCAAAACCCTATTTTGGACATAACAAGCCGTACCAATTGCTTCTGCCCAAAATTGGTTTGCTAGATTAAATTCGTTGAGCATAGCCCTAGCGGCTTCTTGTAATGTTCTATTCCTTCGCTCGACTATCCCATTTTGTTGGGGGGTTCTAGGACATGAAAATTCATGTAGGTACCCATTTACCTTACAGAATTCCTCGAATCGTTGATTTTCAAACTCTCTCCCGTAATCACTCCTAAGTCTTTTAATTTTAGTGTCGTTTTGATTTTCAATTAGTTTACAGAATTCATTAAATAGGTTTAGGGTTTCATCTTTGGCTTTTAGAAACCTAACTCAGGTAAACCTAGAGTAATCATCAACTATTACTAAGCAGTATCGGTTCCCGCTTAGTGACTTGGCTCCATGTGAATCAAACAGGTCAAGGTGTAGGAGCTCAAGTGTAGTTTGAGTTAAATCAGATTGGGTTAGTTTGTGATTGGATTTGGTTTATTTACCTTGATTACAAGATTCACATATTAGGTTTTCATTATTTTTAATTTTGGGAATACCTTTGATTAAGCCAAGTTGGGTAATTTTTGAGATAGTTCTTAGATTGGTATGACCTAATCTCCTATGCCAGAGGTTTGATTGTTCTAATTGAGTTAACATACATTTGGGTACAAGGGGAAGGTTTATAGTGTATACATTATTTTTTCTAGTGCCCTTAAGCATGATTTCTGAGTTTTGTACATTTCTAATTAGGCAGTTGGAATTGTTAAAGTGACTAATAACCAGAATCACATAACTGACTTATGCTAAGCAAGTTAAAATTAAAGTTTTCAACAAATAGAACTTTCTTAATAATGAAATCGGATTTAAGTTCAATATTACCTGACCCAATTACCTTGAGTGTAGCATTATTGCCAAATGCTACTGAGCTTAGGTTTTTGAACTTGAGCTTGGTGAACTTCAATTTATCTCCAGTCATGTGTCTGGAGCAACCGCTATCCAACATCCATTGGTCCAAATCTTTATGTTCCTACACATAAAGAGTTTTCTTGATTTGGATCCAATTAGAGTCAGGAATAGCTTAAATTGAGTTTCACTACCTAGTCTGTCTCACCCAAATCTAGGGTTTTCAATCACGTTAGCCTTATAGGTTTCGTGAGACAGGTTTTGATAGTTAACATTATTTTGAAAATTTTGATTAATTTTGAAAACAATTAAATTATTGAAAAGATGTTTAAATCTACAAATAACTGAAATTTTGTGTTAGATTCGAATTTGACAAAAATTAATTTGAATTTGAATTTCAAAAATTGGCTTCCAGGTCTTGGCGAGGCACTAGGCCTTCTTTGGCCGTAGCCTTATGGGATCATCCACCCTTTCCTTGACAAAGCCTTTTAATGAAATTGCATTTTCAAAATTATTCTTTGAAAAATTTCTGGCCTAACTAGTTTGGGTTTTGGATCGGTAGCTTCGGCTAGTTCCGCCAGTCTAAAGAGACCAAGTGAACTTGATCTTATTAGAGTTGGTTTCCCTAACGTACTATCATCTCACCTCCACCCAATACTATGTTGTCAAGTTTCAGTTAAGTTTGTTTAGTCCTTAAGCTAGCCTAAGTCTAAGCATGGTAAATTGCAGAAATTAAATAAACAAGCAAACAATCATATTGCAATCAAGAATTAAAATTATTTATCTAATAATGAATATAGTTTTCAGTTTGGCTCCCCCTGGACTAAAGCCACGGTGATGGTTAGGCAAGATGTGAATCTTGTCCTTGGGGATCCAATACTGATTTGATCCAGTCGGTTTGTTCAGGTATAGTTTAGGTACCCATGCCTGAATTTTACCTCTGGACTGATTCAGTACAGCAAAGTAAGATCTTTACCGGGATTTGGTTATATAGCCCAGTCCGGATCGATTTTGAACTGATTTCTATTTTCCAAGGATCATGTCAAGACCCTTGGAACCAGATGTAAATCGTTCTAAAGCTGATCTAAGATCCTTAACCTGAGTTTTAGGAGGAGTTCTCCTTTTCAAGTTTTTCAACTTGAGTAGGAGTTCCTTCCTGAACATTCTCGGTTAAGGGTTTAGAGTCAGCTCCCTCTTTCAGGAGTTTTACTTCCTGTCGGAGGGACTCGACTCGGAGTTTGGCTTTTGCCAAATCTCGAGAAAGAAATGAAATTAATTCAGTTAATTGACATCTATTAAAACCAGTTACCTTAATTTCGCCGTCTTCTGTAAATGTCAGCTCGCCGTCGTCCTGTTCTGATTCGGACTCAGTCTCGACTTTTTCTGAGGCGGTCAGAGCTAGTAGGTTTGATTGGGGTGCCACTTCTTCTTCTTCTGAGGAAGATTCGTCCCAGGTTGCTTGCAGTGCCTTCTTTCTTCTCGTCCTTTTTGTCTCCTTTAGGTTAGGGCACTCTGACTTGTAGTGGCCCTTTTTCTTGCACTCGTAGCAGGTCACATTGGGCTTGTTTACGGGTTCACCTGGTTCGTCCTTTCTTCGGCCGATTTTCCGTTTGTTGGTTCGGTTCTTCAGCTCCTTGTAGTAGCTTCGAGCGAGCCGGACCAGCTTAGTTTGATCTCCATCTTCTGAGTCTGAGTCTGAGTCTGAGTTAGACTCAGGTTCGGGTTCAGGCTTCTTCTTTGTTGTCCTTCCAGTTTTACCTGCAACGAAAGCAATACCTTTCTCGACCATATTGGTGTTAGTTTATTCGTGCAGTTCTAGTTCGGAAAACAATTCATCTAATTTTATTTTTGAAAGATCCCTAGAGACCTTGGATGCATCTACCATAGATGCCCACAAGGTGTTTCTAGGGAAAGCATTTAAGGCATACCTTATTAAGTCACGGTTTTCAACCTTGTGACCTATTGTGTGGAGACCGTTCATTAACTCTTGGATTCGTGCGTGGAGCTGGGCTGCTGTTTCGTTGTCGGCCATCTTAATGGTGTAGAGTTTGTTCAGTAGTAGATCCCTCTTACTGATTTGAGTATCTGATGTCCCTTCGTGTAGCTCGATCAGTTTTGCCCAGAGCTCTTTCGCACTGTTGAAGGCGCCCACGCGGTTCAGCTCCTCTTTCGTCAATCCGCATTGAAGCGTCTGAGTCGCTTTTGCGTCGGCTTCTATCTTGCGCTTTAGGGCGTTGTCCCATTCAGAGTAGCTTTGAGGAAGTCCTTCGACGTTTCTGGGGATCTCCAGACCGGACTGGATGATGATCCACATGTCCACCTGAGTTTTTAGGTGGACCTCCATGCGGCTTTTCCAGTAGGAAAAGTCTTCTCCAGTGAAGAGTGGAGGTCTGGTGGTGCTAAATCCTTCTTGCATGGCCATCTGAAACAGAAAACTAACAGAAAAATGAATTTTCCAAGACTAGGTCTTGGATTAGTAGTGCTGGATAAATTAAATAACGAGGGGTGTTGCACCAACCTCGCTTAACAAAAAAAATCGAATGAAATATTTAACGAAAAATTCGTAAGGGAAAAAATAGAAAAATAAAAATCCGAAAAAAAATTTCAAACTGGTGGTTGCACCAGGTTTGAACTTCCCCGCTCTGATACCACTTGTTGGATCGAGAAAACCGATAGAGGGGGGGTGAATATCGGAAATCGTTCGGAATTTCGTAAAGAGCAATTGCACAGCGGAAGTAAAAATAAACACAACACAGAGACACGGTCGATTTTACTTGGTTCGGAGCCTGTGTTGACTCCTACTCCAAGGCCCACGGTCGTTGACCGTTTACTTTGGGCAATTCTATATGAAGCCAATAATAGTTACAGAATTTGGTTACAAAGTAAGTGCACGAAAATAATAATAAAGAATTGCGCTCTTCGTTATCGACGTCCGGAGTGTATGGACTTTTTCGGGGCAGCGGGACGTCGTCGGCTCGAGTTGGAGTGTTTCCGGAGCAAGGCACGAGCGTAGAAGAGCTTTTAGGCGTTGAAAGAATTGATGCTTGGAAGCCTTGGTCGAGGGCCCTTTATATAGGGCCAGGGGCGCCTGGGACGTCGGGGGCGCCCCCCACGTGTCCTTCGATCCGGTTCAATCTCGGTCAGCGTCTGATCCCCTTATCTTCGGGATCCGCTTTGACCAGGGCGCCCGGAGCGCTCGGGGCGCCCGGGTTGACCGGGTCAAATCTTATCTTCTGGCTTCGAAGGCTTCTGGTCCGAGGCATGCACATGGGGGCGCCCGGGACGCTGGGGGCGCCCGGGAGCACGGGGGCGCCCGGGAGCACGGGGGCGCCCCGCCCAGCAGCTGTTCGAACCCTTTTTTCTTTGACTTGTTTTGTATGCACCTTGGGGGCGCCCGGGACACTCCGGGCGCCCTACTCAGCCATTGCCTCTCTCCTTTGAGGCTTTCTGAGCTGCAGACACACGTTCCTTCGGTCCTGCATCCAGGGTTAGTCCAAAACACAATGCAACAATAAAATATTTATTTATACAGCCTTAGCTGTCTTGGTTCTGACTTTGGTCTCCAAAACGTAAGTAAATTGGAGCTCGGGAGAAATACACCTCGTCATTTACCTCGCAGTCTTCTATCTTATGACCCTGACCTCTTGGACGTCGTGTGAGCGACGATCTCCCAAGTCGTGGAGTTACCAAGGCACGAAAATCAATCCTTCTTCTTCTCCTTCTCTTTGCGCCAAGCCATAAAACCCTAGGGTTAGGGTTTTGCTCCACCACTGGCGGCCCTTTAAGGAGAAGTTGATGAGGTCAAGAGGATGTGCTCCTCTCCATCATCACTCCACGCCAACCTCTCTTTCTTCTTCCTTCTCACGGCAGCAACACCACAAGGAAGAAGAGCTCTCGCCCACCTTCTCTCTTTTCCGGCGACAAACACCAAAAGGGAGAACTAACCTTGTCAGCGAGCCACCCTTCTTCCTCCTTGCTTCCGCGCGTCACCAAAAGAGAGGAAAACCTCTCCTTTGTCCTGTGTACGCCCGTAGCAGGGAAAGTCGAAGAAGGGAAGAGAAGAAAGTGAGAACCAAGTGTTCTCTTCTCCTCCACTGCCGGCAATCCTCCAAGAGCCCTTGCGCCGGTGAGTTTCTTGCCCCCTCCTTCTCGCACGCCACCAAGGGATGAATCCGAATTCTCCCTTCTCCGGTGATCGGCTGCGACTTTGTAGATGAGAAGAAAGCAAAGGAAGAAGAGGTGATCCACCTCTTCCTTCTATCGCCGGCGCCCAAGGGTTGAAGGGGAGAATAGAGATTAATTGAGAGAGTTGGAGGTTTATATAAGGGATTAGTTAGTTTAATTGGAAAAAATTTTCCAATTAAATATGGATTGATTATAAAAAATATAAAATAATTCCTCAATTAATCCATGATTAATTCCTGTAATTATTTTATCCAAATTTTTATATAGAATAATTCCTTAATTATTCTATTATTAATTCTTTAATTAATTCGAGATTAATTGATCTCAAATTAATTCCTTAATTAATCCTTGATTAATTCTTTAATTAATTTCGAGATTAATAAATTAATCCCAAATTAATTCCTTAATTAATCCGACCTTTTATCATGACCCTTATGGGGCTTTAATGGGCTAAGATAAGGACCATGAGGAGGAGTCGGCTCTTGGCCCTCTAATGGATCCAACTCGATCCATTAATGGAGATCCATTCCACTAAAGGATCTCATTGTACTTCCTCACCAACCCCCATATTTTCATATGGGTTCCACCTATTATGAGTCGTCCATCTCCCCGTGTTTAAGATATCGTATGCCCGATAATTAATTTAATTTACTGATAATTAAATTAATTATCTTCTTGATTCTTGACTAGTACCACTCAACCTTTTTGACATGCCGGACCATGGTCCACTTGCAAGATTTGACATGACGATCCTTTTGAGCTCACCAAGGGGGCATCATCACCCTGACTCTCCAGGACACGGATTCCGTCAATAATCAACGGCACATCATATTATCAATATTATTTCCCAACTTACCGGGTCTATCGATCTAACAGAATAGATCTCTCCCATTGGTAAATTAAAGAAACAATAATTAATAATATATGCCCGCCATTATTTTGGGATTTAGAGATCGTACTCCATAATAGCATCCGAGGTCTAATCCAACTTACTAGATCAGTACCAAAATTGGATGACCTCTCTTTTGGTCCTACATAATGTACACAAAGTACACTAGTGTAATCCTATGGTTAAGATAAACCACACCTAATTACACTACAACCATGTCGATGGTTTATCCAACTCCATCTCGGTTGTGAGTCTCATTCTTATGCTTCGGTAAGGAACCTGATAACATGATCTTTTGTGCGACATCACGCACCATGTTATCTTCAATGTCAAGCATTAGACGTTTAGTGCACATACTAATACAAACATAAACATGCACTGTGTGATTTCTGATTCTCTTTAAATTGTAGATGTATCCTTAACCAAAAGGCAAAGCTTTTAGTATACATCCTAACAGGTAGCTGGTGTCGCACACGAATACATAGTGTTCCAAAAGCCGACAATGTGGACGGTGGACCCTCGGTGATGTGACTTACGGCTACATGGAGATTGCAACCTTATAAGGGGAAAGGAAGATTAAAATAGCAATAGGAAAAGTCCCGGTGATGCCACTCCGACACTCCAGTCAGAAGTAGGGTCCAAAATGTTGGTGAATGGAAAGAAGAAAGAGAGCACTTAGAAGATTCCAGCCCTTTTCCCAGGGATTCTTGGACCCCTTTTATGCTCATGACCATGGCCCTCCTTCTTCCTCTATTATGGATAATATTGACATCTCATTTGTGATCGTCATTATTGCCAATTATTGGAGGTTATTATTGAGGCATTCATTTGTATACGTTTCCATCTTTTCTCATTAGCGTGACCTGTTTATATTTCAGCAGTGCCTTAAAGGCTCCTTAATTACATTTTGGTAGTGCCTTAAAGGTTCCTTAATTATTATTCTACTAAAGGACATCGCTTGGTATCCCCTTAGTGTTAACCCTAAAAGGGCACTCCTACGTATTGCTTAGGACAACCGTTCCTTCCAATTGGGCCATATGAGCCTATCCCGATCGGGCGATGTCCATGTGAGCCTATCCTAATCGGGAAGTGTCGCTTATGTTCGGATACATGCATCCATGGTTTGGAGTCCCAAGCAAGCCTATCCCGAGAGCTGTCTCGAGCGGGCTACAGATGCCTGGGCGAAGCACGAGCGAGCAACCTGACTTAGCAATCCTTGGGCTCCCTCTTCCTATTGTAGTGGTTATTGAGAGATCGTCACATGGCAATCTCTCAATACATCCTCAATCACAAGACCCCCCTTAAAATCCAATCAAAGGAGCTATGAATCTGACTTATTGGACAACCATGTTAGAGAGATTACACCAATGCATTAAATGTTGAAATCATGTTGATGATTCGGTCAGAGATTTGGAAGGTTAATCTTCCTTAATGAGGTGTGTCGCACATATAATGAGGCATGCCCCGCATCTAATGAAGCGTGCAAAAAAGGTCGTGCGTGCTTTATCAAGAGAGAGAAGGCAATTAGCTGTCAGACTCTATTGTGTTATTCTCTTGTTTGTCACATGGTCGCTTCCTTTTGGTGGGGCTAGGCGGTCATGTCAAATAGCGCAATTCCTCCGAGAATGTTTGCCCCATCGGAAATTGCACCTGTTATCCTCTTGCCCTAGATTTGAAGGTCAAGATCAAAGGGTGAGATTTTCTGAACCCTATATATCTATATGATTTTGGGCCATGATCGATACGTCTCCCGTCTTCATGCATCTAGCAAACAGGGTTTTTCGTCTACCTCTCTTCGACACCGTCATTGACTCCTCTATCATCGGTAATTTTATACTAGTAAATCTTTTTCCTTTTCTCTACCCCTTTGTGTTTTCTATGGACGAACATAGGTATCTAGCCCCCAGGTATGAATGTGCTAGGTCTAAGGTATCTGGGGAGCATATCCTTACGACTCGTCTCGAGTATGAGATCTTCTCGGATTATAGGATCAAAGTTCCTAAGTTTGACCAAGTGCCTTTTGCCCCGCCACAAGGGTACTGCACCTTCTTCTTGGGCCAGGAGGCTTCCTGATTAGTGAGCGGAAGAAGTCTCCCTCCTATAGTCCTTGGGAGAAGGCGCTGATCAACACCTCAGGTGTGGCGGTCGGCACGTTTAGTGTCACTCCATTGAATCTCTTGATGTAAGCCCGGAGTGACTCCTTCGGGCCCTGCTTCAGTGCGAACAGATTGAGGTTGGTCTTGTGATGCCTCTGGCTACTAGCGAAGTGTTGGAGGAATATCCTCCTAAGTTCCTCAAAGCTCAATACAGACCCGTTGGGGAGTCGGTCGAACCATTGTTGAGCTGGTCCCGAGAGCGTCGTTAGGAAGGCTCAACACTTCACGCCTTCGGGATATTGATGCAGCAGGATCGCACTCTCAAACTTCATGAAGTGCTCCTCGGGGTCGATTGTCCCAGAATACTCCGGGATGGTGAAGAACCGAAGATGTTTGGGCACTGGATCTTCGAGGATTTGCGAGGAGAAAGGGCAGCGTACCGGGATGACTGGGAGTGGGTCGGCTGGTGCCTTTCCCTTATCTGGGCGTGACTTGTGCGTTTGGCTGGAAGCGGATGCTTCGGCGGGGAGCGAATGAGTCTCATCATCCCGGGCTCGGTACAAGGCGGTGGGGAATGGGACCGAGCCTCCTTCTGGTCGGGCGACATTTCCCCGACCCCCTGAGTGGCCCAACGTCGAAGGCTCAAGAAGTCGTGTGGCCGGGCTACCGACCTGCACCGGCGTCTATGGTGTTTTCTAAGCTCGGGCGGCCAACAAGAGCTCGTATTCTTCAGCGGTGAGGGTCACTGCCACTCGGTTGGGATCTTCCATCGTGCACTTTCGATCAGGCAGAAGGTCCCTCCTTCTAGTGCCAAATATGATCTTGTCGCAGAGCCAGGTGGACTCCCAAGAGTGAAGTGGACCGGGTACTGCTGATGCTGGCTCCGACCTGCAAGAAGGTGACCATTAACAACCTGCAGGGAAAAGTCCTCGGCAAAACACTCCGACAGTCAAGTCAGTCTCCGCGAGAAGCAGAGAACAAAGCAATGGAACAGTAACAAAGAAATAGTATTGCGCGTACCTGCGAAGTGGAAAGCGGAGGGGCTTATATAGCCGAGGGAGCTGACAGCTTCTACCCAGCCTGCCACCTTTTGTTGTATATGGGAGCAGGGCAAGGTGTTGCATGCGGTGGCAAGGTAAGGTGTCGCATGCGAGGGTAAGGCAAGGGGCGCTGTCAGCTCACTTGTGGGTGTTATCTGGCACCGCTCGGTCTGACATAAGTGTAAGTGGTCGTGGCACGAGGTGCAGGGATATGACAGGAGGATGTTGTGTCAGCGGGATACTTACGATTCGAGCACGAACGGTGTCAGGCCTACTCCGACTCTCATACCACTTCTGTTGGTGTTGTGTCAGAGAGTAGGTGTCTGCGGGGATTGCGATAAATCCCGAATGGGAGCGCCAACTGGCGGCTCCGAATGAATTCTGGCTATGCGACCACTTCTTCCTAGATTAAGACAATGTACTCTCCGAGTCATGGAGCGCTCGGGTTTTACTACCTCGACTCAACTTAGAGTCGGGCAGCTTCTGGACTAGGAGTCTTCTGGCTCGGCAGTCGGTATCTCTTAAGGTTCTGTGCATATCAGTCGGGGTTGGACTCTCGAGGTTCCCGATTCGAACGGGTAGGGCTATATCCGACCGGCTACTCGCCCAAACTACTCGGATCGCCTGGGCCTAAGGACTCCCGGTCTAGACCCGATCCTAACGTGGCGCCAAGCTGGCCAGCTGAGCCACACGTGAGTTAGGCCAAGATCAATAGCCATTTGTGAAACGATAATCAAAAAATTATAATTGATCAATATATGAAGATATTTTTCTCAGACTTTAATTACAAATATTCAAATTTTTACCTATTATAATAACATCTATCAATCGTGCCCCGTAAGCACTTGGACAATGAATCATGAAACCTCATATTCTACGGGCACAACCATAAAAATAAGTGAAACAACCCATTTATCCGGAGTGGTAAACATCAAGATATATCTTGTTTGAGATTTCATATTAGAGTCCTTTTAATAATAAATAAATTCTCTTTTTGAGAGGGCTTATTGACTGAAGTATTATCTTGATAGTGGGACTTCTTATCAACATAGTAAAATTATACATCTAAAAATCTCTTAGAGGGTTTTTGAATATGGAATCGTTTTGGCGGTGGGGTCGACCATTATAAAAAATTTACCCAAACAGTTTAATGCCCCTGGGGCTATGATGCAGTAGTAGGACGACTAGACTCTATCATAAGTATCCACGGTTCAATCCCTAACTATGGTCTATTTTATAAAAATTTTTCTTTCAAATAAAACGCGAATCCTGAGATGTTATCTTCTAGATTGCCCTTTTCGATTTACTCTGATAGGGTTGAATTGCTCACTACAGATTCTACCTGGTCCAACACAAGTATAAAAAGAAAGTCACTCGTAATGCTTGAGATTAAATTAATAAGAAAAAAAAATAATTTGTAAAAAATTTAGTCAATCCATCTGTTCATTCTCAAAAAAAGAAATTGACCTAATCTTGCACCCTAAAATTAGCTCGCAAAACTATATTAGTCCACCTATAATTACTCTCTCTAAACTTCAATTAACGACCCTTCTCTATTAATATTTCTTCCCCTGTTTTTTTGCCTTCTAAAATGATCGAAGTTCAAGAGAAACCGTGAGCTTCGACAGCCTTTCGTCCATGGAAGACCTCATCGATACCATGCTCTGACGATTTTCGTTGCAAGGTTTGTAAAAATAACAGTTATTCTTCATTTTAAAAATTTATTTATATATTTATCACATCGATAGAATATTTATTGATAAATATGATTAATATTATTTATGAATGTTATTGTTCATAAATAGTATTCTCGAATGTTATTCTTGATCGTTAACCAGCTGAATGCCATATATATTACAATTAATTTATTTAATTTAATGAATTAATTTTTAATTGGTCGACCAAATATAAAATGAAATCTTATCCAATCGAACAATATTTGGTTCATTTATTATCCTAATATAAAATGAATTCAATATATTTGATGAATAATGATTGAGAGAGTAAAAATGAGAGAGTGAAAATTATAGTAAATGACGTGTCACCTTGTATGCACGATCTTCGACGGGTTCACCGTGCCCCCCAGGGTATAGTTTGATTCGGGACAGCGGCCGAAGGCCGTCGATGGTGTCCAAGCGATAATCGGACGTGTACATGTAAAGTGTCACATCATGCCACATCATTCACTATGGTTTTCACTCTCCCATTTTCACTCTCTCTATCATTGCTCATATTTGATTGAGGGGACAACTTGGTAAGCGGATTTAGAAAGTGAAATTTCATTCTCATTTATGATGCTTGATATACGAAAATCAGAATCAAAATATAAATATTCTTGATTTTATAACTCAACCTCACTAGATTACCACTAAATCTATAAATCCTTCAATTAAAATTTATTATCAATTTTATTGTCGAATATATATATCAAGCTCCTGAATGTCTTAATTATGTGATTAATATTGTAATTAATTCATCAATTTTGGCACGTGATTAAGCAGCACCAGTTCGGCCATGGCTCCCAGGGAGCAGCGGCCGGACTGCGCCGCCTCCGCCGCCGCCGACCGCCACCACCACAAAGGCTCCCCTTCCACCAACCCGCAGAGACCGGCCTTACCCACTGGAAGACGCCGGGCCACCCTCGACTCCCCTCACCGGAGCGATCCCCAGCAGGCGCCGCCGTCGCCTTCAGGCTCCGTTCCAAATTACCTCAAACCCACCCAATGCTCCGCCCGTCAAACCTCCATTAACGCTCCTGATGGCTACAAGGACAAGAAGCCACCGTCGATATTGAAGCCTCCGACCAACGCACGTAAATTTGCTCCGCCGGAGCAGAGCAAGCCCTCCGCTGTCGGGTCGCCGACGTCTAAGACGTCACCCAAGGGCCTCGCGCCTCCGGCCCAGATCAAGCCCTCCGTCGCGTCTCCGACGTCCAAGATATCGCCCAAGTTCCTCGCGCCTCCGGGGGAGAGAAAGCCCAACGGTGGCGCCACCGCGTCGCCGAAGCAGCCCCAGCTACCGGCGCAGAGCAAGCCCAAATGCGGCGCCAACACGCTGCCTAAGCATCCTCTGCCACCGGGCCACAGCAAGCCAATCCGCAGCGGCACAGCGTCACCGGCGACAATGACGTCGCCCAAGCGGATACTTCCTCCGTCCAAGCCTCGCGACGGCGCTTCGCTCTGGAGAAAAATTAAGCAATCCAAGCTCCTTGCCGGCCCCGCAGGAGCCCCCAAAACCACCGCCGGTGAGCCTAAGAAGACGCATACGCGGACGCGGTCGGTTTCGATGGGCTCGATAGAGTTGCCGGCGAAGGCAATGCTCCCGCGTCGAGGTGGCGGGACGAAGGCGGGGGCCAGGAAGGAGAAGGAAGCGAGGGAGGAGCAACCGCAACCGCAACCGCCGCCGGCGGAGGCGCCCGCTCCGAAGAATAACGTGAAGGCCCTCGTGGGCGCGTTCGAGAGCGTAATTTCTCTTCTGGACGAGACCACGCCGAGGGACGCCGGAGAAGACCACCGCGTCGGCCACCACGAGGCGGCGGAAACCGATTAACGCGGTCAACACGCGGCGTAGGAACGGGACGAGTCAAAGTCAAACACAAGGGTGATGTGGCGTAGGAGATGGTGACGTGGCGGAGGAGATGGCAACATTTTTATATTATTTTATTTTTTTCCTAAAAATAAAATTATGTTTGCCTGGCTAACTTGGATTTGAGTAACTTCCATGGTCTCATATTGTATTATTCTAATTCTTCAAACTGTTGGCATATTTTTTAAAAAAAAAAGGAGAGACAAAAAAAGGATATTTTTTATTTTTATTATTGTTAAAAGAATATTTTGTCTTAAAACCAATATATAAAAATAATTAAACAGAAGCCCACCTTTTTATTTTTACGGGTGAGATTCTTGTTTTTTTTTTAAAGAGCAATCATAGATAACGTAAAATTTTAACATAAAATTTAATATAAATGATGTGATATTTTTATATATACATTTAATTTCATTTGGATATCATCGGCAGTCTTCGATTGTAATCCCGAATTAAATTATACCTTAAGAAACATGATGAATCTATCGAGTATCACTGTAATTGAAATGTCATGTTATTCACGTTGAATTTCACATTACTAGCACTTCTATTTTTTTCAATTTTTTTAATCAAAAGTATTTTTCACCCACTAACCCTCGTTGAAATGACATAATTACCCTTAAATCCAATTCTCTCGACATTATTTTCTGCGCACATATTAAATCCGGAATTAATTGACTAATTATATTTGTATAATAAGTTCGCATGACAAATAAGAAATTATAACAAATATTATAACAGCTACCACACCTAAGTTACAACAGCAACCATTTTTATAATAGTTGCTATAACACAAATATTATTAAAATAATATAAATTTGAATTATATTAATTATAATTTATAATCATTACAATATAAATATTATTGAATATGACAAATTTGAATTATAGTAATTATAATTTTATAACTAATATTAAATAAATATTAGATAAATATATTAAATCAAAGTTTTAGTAAATAGTAGATGGTAACTAATATAATATGAATGTTTTTGAAAAGGATAAGAATATATTGTAATAATTTTGAAATCATAGCTTTTAATAATCAGGGGTGATCATCAGAACTTGACGATTTACGTTTTCTATCTTATCATACATCTCTCATCCGTAGACCTAAATTTATTTTCTTTTTGAAAGCCGACTCTAAGAGCGTTAAGATAACAAATTTACCTTTTTTATTTTTTTAGATCATAATTAGAATTGTTGGATGGGTCAATCTATCACGGGATGGGTCGACATGTGACGGACCAGTCATTTAACGGAGAGAGAGGGATGGGGGCAGGCTGATCCAACCCAACCCAAGATAAGTTGCACGTTGACGGGTCAAACTAGAAACTCATCAAAAATTTACAAAAAATTAACACCCTGTTTGAAAATTTTTTAAGTAAGGAATTGAATTGAATTCCATCCGGAATTGAATTCCAATTCTCATGTTTGGAATGAATTAGTAAACAACAAAATTGAATTGAATTCCTTACTTTAGAATGAATCAGAATTGAATTCAATTGTTATACCTTTATCATTTTATCTTTCATCAAAACAAACATAATTTAACAATTCAAAACCCAAATATCAGACCCGCGTGAGTGCAACTTCTCAATCATCCTCCTAACAACAAATATCAGACCAAATATCTCTCCACTATGGCCATCACTCAGAATGTGAAATGGAAATGATCAATAACTTGATTAGATGGATGTACTAGTACTACTATAATATTTTAATAACCTACAGAAATCCAATTAAGACCATAACCTACAGAAAACCATTCATATAAAATTAAGTGGTGGACAGCAAGTAGGGTTGCGGTAGCGGCCAGCGAGCAAGGTTGCGGTAGCGACCAGCGAGCAGGGTTGCAGAGCTGGGTTGCGACAGCAAGCAGGGTTGCAGAGGAAACTGCGCTGATTTGTTTTATTAGAACGGGCGAATTAGTAATTTGAAATTTTGAAGGGAATTTCCTTCCCAAATCAGACACAAAGAGGTCTAATTTATTTTGAGGGGTTTGAAAGGAATTGGAATTTAATTTTTTACCAATTACTTCCTCAAAGTGTATACCAAAAAATGGAATTAAATTCCAATTTCCAAAAGAATTCAATTCCACCCCTTTTCAAACAGAATGTAAAAAAATTATAAATTCAACTCTTTATCAATCTAATGTATCTCGAAATAGATAATTTAAATATAAAATAAGTATTTTGATAAAAAAAATATTATTTTTATTTCAAAATGATAAAATGAGAGATAATAAATTAATATAAAATTTTACTTATAATATGTATTTCTCAATTTGTAAGTCAATCTAAACCCTCCTCAAGTCTACTTGAGCTGGTCACGGGCCTAGATAGGTCGGTTCGTCTGAATCCATCATAAAATAAGTTGAGAAAATTTTAACATAATCTGCAAGAATTATTTCAATCTGATAAATTAATTTAAATTGATTAATACCATATAAATATTATTGAATAGGTCAAAATCCATCCCGTTTAAATTTGAAATTTACCCGCTAAAATATCAAAATTGATCTGCCAACAAATCAAAACCTATATTTGAGAAAAGTTACGTCATTTCATCAAAAAACTAATGGAGTTTATGATTCAAATAAAAGCTAGCCGTCCTTCTAATTACTAGTTTTTAAAAAAATAGTGATGGAATTACGGACAGAATATGATTTTCCATCTGTACTCTTGGACGGAATGTGATTTTCATTAATCCGAACCCTAATTTTATAGGACTACCATCGAAATTGCGATTATGTACGCAACAAAAAAAACACACACACACATTGCTTATCCCATTTTGTAACGGATTAGCGACCGAAGAAATGTTGTCGGTTCGAGTATCATCGTTGCCGCGAATAGCGACGGAATAATTTTTATCCATTGCTAACGGTGATGGATATTAAATCATCGTCGCAAATAGATAGAGACAGATAAAAAATATTTCGTGGCAAATATATAGAGACGAAGTTTTTTCACTGCCGCTAACTAAACGAAAATCCTAAACCCTAAACCTCTTTATTCTAGTAAAATAACAACAGAAATTCAATTATCCGTCGCTATTAGCGGCAAATAAGTCAAATATCCATTGATATTTGACATATCTGTCCCTATTAGCTACGGATAATCGAATTTCTGTCGCCAATTTGTAAATAACAAACCCTTGTTTTATTGTGCATCGGCGATGGAAAATATTTTTTGTCGATAATAACAATGGACAAATCGAATAACTATCACATATAGCGACTGATATTTAACTTATCTATCACTATTAGTATTGGATACCTCAATTATTCGTTGTAAACTAGCAACGGATTTGAAAATAATCCGTCGCTATTTGCAATACTATTTTTCCAAAACCTCTTTAGTTTTTTCAATCCCCATATATATATTCAATACAAATTAATATATATCAAAATCCACACATACAAATCAATATAAACATATCTAATTCAACCATAATCCAATCCACACATATCCAATTCACACATATTCAATCCACACATATATTAGTAAACGATAGATATATCTAAACACAACAATTTCCATATAAAATTTGATATCTATATCCAAATGTCAAGTTTGATATCCATATTCAAATGTCTAAACACAACATATCTCAAAATAAAAGTAATCCTTACATGAATAAAGAGTCAAATATAAGACATCCTAATGAAAATCGATCAAAAAGATCTTCAATTCTTCATGAATGAATATTTGATTCGTAAGCAATACAATCAAAAAATAAAATACAACAACAAGTATTTATTAAAATGGACATAACTAATTATCGTAACTTATAAACAAAAGATAGATAACAATTAGTGATAATGAAAAGTATATTTATCTTTCAACCAAAAGAATGTCTGGATTTGACTCTAAAAAAAATCAAAATCTGTAAATGATAGATAATAATTAGTGATAATGAAAAGTATATTTATCTTTCAACCAAAAGAATGTCTGGATTTGACTCTAAAAAAAATCAAAATCTGTAAATGATAATGAGAAGTTTATATTTAACTATGCATATATAAAAAAACTGAAAGTAATATTTGATTTAATAAATCTAAAGATAAAGTAAGATCTAAGAAAAAGTGTTACATATCCCTAAAAGATCTACTAATCAAAGGGAACCCTCAGGTTCCTGGATCTCCTAAGATTCCAAGCGATGAGAGAAGCTCATCTGTGTCATTGGAGATAGTTGTTGGGACCGGTGTGTACAGCTAGAGGGGGGTGAATAGTCGATCACCCACTTGAATCGTAGTTCTCTTCCTACACGTTGTTAGTGCGCAAGCGGAATAACAAATAACTAAAACTAACAACTAGAAGAGACAACCCGATTTACGTGGTTCGAAGATAAGACTCCTACTCCACGGTTGTCCGTAAGCTGGACGATCCCGATCCGTCGGTGGATGAGTCCCCGGAAGACCTCCGGTTAGCTCTTGTCGCTTCTTGTGGGAGGAGAAACCTCGCCACAAACTCCCAACAACTCTTGAGCACTTGGAGACTACTAATAAGTTTTTCCCAAGTTATTTCGTCAACTTTTGCCCAGCAAAATCGAGCTCCCTAAAATAGAGCTCGACACTTTTCCTGCTGTTAAACATCAGTCGACTGGTCCACTTAGATTCGAACGTTGCAGCCCGAACGTTCGAATACCAGCCGACACTAGTCGACTGCTCCATGCAGCAGTCGACTGATCTTTCTGTGTCATACATCAGTCGACTAATTCAAGCATCAGTCGACTGACCATACCCTAGATCTAGGGTTTCAACCCTGAGTACAGTCCCTCAGCACTCGTCCTCGCCCGACCAACTTAGACCTAGCCTTCTAGGCTCCTCCATCAACCTTGCGTCCTTCGGATGCCTCCCCATCCTTCACGTCTTACCTTCTGGAGCTTCCTTCGGCCTCGGTCCTTGTTGTCGGATTTTCCTTTGTCAAGATGTCACTTGGACTTTTCTTCTTTGCTAAGATCCCACTTGGACTTTCCTTATTGTGCATGTATCCTGCATACTCACAATGCATATCAAATACAACATGAAAATCTAACTTAATCATATTAACACACATATCAAAATCTATGATCTACTCAATCACACTTGGGTCGATTGCACCAACGATAGTGTTGTTACAATGCTTGCATGTGACGCACTATCGCTTAAGTATGAGCCTAGCGCTCCCTCAGCTCTTGTATCTCTGCATCCCTCTCAACCATTGTTGTCTCCATAGACGTCAGTCAAGTCCACGGATCTTGATTCTCCTCCCGCAATTGACGAATCTCAATAGATGAGGAGGAGGATCTCGGACAACCCCTAACCCCTAAAGCTTTCATTTGATCGTATATAACTTTGGCCTGAGAGTCAAAGTCATATAGGGTGGTCTTCCTCTTTCCACTGACGACATCATAATAAATGTCATTTACTTAATCGGCGAAAAGAAGTTGACAACCCTCCCCCCTCTACATAAGGATGAGACATCTATGCAACTAGTGGTCATTGCATCCTTAAAAATAAAAGTTTTGAATTAATCTCTATAAAAAAATAAAAAACACTAAAATTAATATACTTACAATAATTGTTAAGGAACGTTGATCGGCATAAGACCCATTTTTTTCTTATGGATCTTGTTAAATACCTCCCAACTAGTGGAAAGTTTTTGCAATTCAGTAGCCTGTACACTGAAATTAAAACACTTAAAACTAACCAAAAGAATTGTAAGAATTTTACAATATAACTTAATTAAAAACTTACCAAGTCAGTGGCATACTGGATAGTGAAACATAATCCAACAGCATACTTTGTGAATTTGGTGCGGGGCAAGCAAGCTCCAAGTTAAGATTGATTTAAGTAATCAAAGCATTATTTTTCCAATACTGAGCATCTTAGACAACTCTCCATGTTAGCCAAACTGTCTCAGGGACCTCAGAATGTCTGATCTCCTTCTCCTCCACTTGTATAACATGCCTCTTGCAGGTTAGGATCAACCATCGGAGTCAACATCAACGGTTCATAATTCTCGGGGGACCATCTCATTGTTAGGACCTCTATTCATTTCACGGCAGGATGAATGCCCCTTAATATAGAAACGGAAGAAAGAATTGAGTTTAGTCGTAGAGTAATTTACTAAAGAAAATATACTCACATGAAAAATAAATTATTATAATTATCTAAATAGAAAATAATAAAATAAAACGAAGAGGCATGTCACTTTCACTCCACAGTTGGGTGTTGAGAATGAATCCACTTTTCCCACTGATTACGAGTGCGTCGGTAGTGCTCATTTAGGCCTCCCAATATTAAAATATTTTTAACAAAGGACAAAAAAGATAAAAGTTCCCTTCAATGCGCCCAAATTTTGTCTTCTTTTGTAATTATCAAAACTAACTCAATTAATAGCGTCATTTTCACCTTATTAAAATATGTAAAATTCATTACAGATTTTCCGAAAAAGGAAAATAAATAAATTATTTTATTTAAATTAGCTCTGCTTTTAACGCATGTGGGGCGGAGGCGTCGGTGGGGATTTGACCGTTGGGCCCGCCTCTCAATGAGCTATGTGTTTGGATATTTTGAGTCCACGTAGGCTCCATCAAGCGTCTACGCCACGTGTCAGCCATCTAGTGACGATCGACGCTACGGCGCACATTGAAAACGATGGAGTAGGCCGACATTGAAAATAAAAGGAAAGTTTTCATTTTACTCCTCCGAAATTATGAAATTGTCACAATACTTCAATTAATTTTTTTTATAAAAAACTATGCATATATGTACATTGGTGTTTTTCTGCGATATTAAATTTTATCTCGATTATATGTTTATTTATATTTAAATATAATTTATTTTATTTTTTTATTACTAATTTATTTTTTATTTGATAAACATATTTATCGTACTTTTATATCATTTAATTAGAGTTTATATTAATAATCTAAATGTATATTTTTACCATTTTAAATGTATTTCTCTTAATTTTTTCCTTAATTATGTAGAATAATAACTTTTTCCTAAATATTTTCAATTTTTATCATATCTATTTCATATTTATAATTTTCATCTTTATTCAATATCTGACCATAAATTTAAGGGTGTTATAAATTGCTTTGATAATAAATAGAATAAAATATATATATATATTTAACGAAGTAGACTTTCTTTATATTAGTTTTTTTTAATTAACATCATATATTCAATTTATGCTAAGTGATACGGAAATTATTAATTTAGCTCTACAAAAGTTTTTATCATTTATTAGCTATCAGAATAAATTAAAAAATATTGACAATATCTACTCATCAATATATATATAGGTCAATTTTTATTAAGAAAAATTTATTAGTTAATTTATTAAATTTGAGATTCGATTGTTATCTCCATGAAAAAAAAAAGAAGATGTTTGTCGTTAAAAAAAAATTGAATGAGAAAAAATTATCAAATAACTCCATTTCACATCTCACAATTTATAAATGGCAGGAATTACTCTAAAATCAATTTGTTAAATTTGAGGGGGCAAAGTGACATTTGCTATTTTATTAATTATTTATTTATCTACTGATTCGATGGTTTCTAACCACGGCTTCTTTCGGCTACTATTTTCACGTCTTAATTTTATACATTATACTCTTGTCTGTTTAATTATTTATATTTTTATATATAATCTCTAATGGCTTTCGAAATACTAATTACCGAAAGTTAATTATAAATTATAAATTGGCTATCAAAATAAAATAATAAAAATAAAAAAACGTGACGTTTGACCGTCCTATCGCGGGGGTTACAATATCACTGCCTTTTAAAAGAGACGGAGAATGGGGGAGAGAGAGAGGGCAGCACATTTCCCACGGAGAGAGGGAGAGAGGGCGACGCCGGTGCGAGATCGCCGGGGCCTGGCTGAGGAGGAGGAAGAGAAGATGGCTTGGTGGAACAAGAAGGTCGTGTTCCCGGTGAAGCGCGCGTGGGTTGCCGTCGCCGCGAGGGTCAAGGCCCGGAAGTCAGGTCAGATCTCTCATCCTTTCCACTATCGCCATACGATCTGCTGTTTCCGCTTCTTGTTCTTCGTGCAAATCTCATTCGACTCGATGATTCCACTTATTTTCGCTCGTATACTTTATTTTTTGTCTGTTACTCCGATTGAATCCGGATTTCAGCATTTTTTTTCTTCCATCCATTGAACACCTTTTTTTTGTTTAAAATGTAATGCTCAAGTTACGGCTACAATACATGAACACGGACAATTATTTTCCGGGAATGGGATTTTTTATTTTTTTGGGGTTTATTAAGATCTGCTGTTTCCGCTTCTTGTTCTTCGTGCAAATCTCATCCAACTTGAAGATTCCACTTATTTTCGCAGCATTCTTTATTATTATTATTATTACTACTTAGATTGAATCCGGATTTCAGCATTTTTTTCCTTGCATCCATGGAACACTTTTTTTGGGGTTAAAATGGAATACTCAATTTACGGCTTTTCTGGGTGTTTTTTTTTTTTTGTTTTTTTTGGTTTATTAGGATCGGAAAACAAATAATCATTTTAAAGCATTTTGTTTTTGTTTTATTTTGCAATAGATGAGGTTTATTAACAAAATAATCTTAAATTTTTAATTATTTATTTAATTTGATATTTTAGGTATGAATGCTTTCATGTTCTCTAGTTTAATATGATATCGACAATTTATTACTGTTCTATAATTTATTTTATTATAAAATAATTTGTGTGTTCTAGGTGATGGAATCCTAAAGTTGCACGACGATGTTCGAATGTGCGGGTACCAAGACGTGCAAGTGATGTGGGAGATGTTGCGATCGGAGTTGGAGGTCTCACACGCACCTAAACATCGCAAGCCATACGGTTGGAGACCGTTGATCTTCTTGCGATCGAATAGATGCCATCGCCGCGATTAGTTAACTAGGGCTCGATGTCGGTCGACCGAACCAAGATGAATAGGTTAGGATGTACATAGAAAAGGATCGAAAATTTCTCTCGCTAGATTGAAAGGCAAAATACATTGTCGAGGCCGTAAGGCCGGTTAGCGTCGTTGCTTCGGAAAAGGATTCTTGGTTGAAGTCGTTGGACCGGATGATATAGTTTGCAACTTTGCATCAATGCGAGTGGCATCTTTAAAATTTTTCTTCAAATTTCTAATAGGCTTCCAATCTCTTTTATTGCTCTTCCACAGCATGTTGTAGATTTGATCTATAGTGCAAGCTAATTGAATTGAGTCGAATAGTTAGTACTTAAATAAAAATTCGTGGGGCCGGGTCGGTCGTCCGAAGTTGAAAAAATCTCGTTAATATTTTGAGTGTTCGTAGAATGGAGAGACGGTTGGCATCTCCCCTAACAAGGACGGGAACGGCTTTCGGGCTTTCCTGTGACATACGAATAGCTAGTACTAGAATATTGATATAGAGTTTGAATAATATGTATGATATTTGAATTTTAACATACTCGATTTTGGGTCTTTCAAATTCGATCTAAGTATACAAATCAATAAGATTACAAATATTACAATTTTTATGTATTAATAAATTATTTAATAATTATTTATAGTTTTTTATATATTATTTTTTAATAATTATTAGTAATAATACACGTTTGTGTATAATATGATATATAAATATGTATAAATTTTATCTCACTAGGAGATATAAATTTATTTAGTTAAAATTTAAAATTTTAAAATATAATTATAAATTTTAATTTGAAATTATCTTTTTTTTAATTTGATAAATTATTTTGTAAAATTTTAATTTTGGATTAAGATTTAATTTTTTTTAATTTATAATTATAGATTCATCACCTGAATTTATGTTTTTAAAATTTATATTTTTTTTAATTTTTAAAATTTGAAATGTAAGGAGTTGAAATTGCTAATAAAATTTGTATTTTTTCACTCTGAAATAAAAAATAATAATAATTTAATTTTGAATTTTACCAAATCAATTGAGAGTTGGTTATCAAAAAATCCAAATTATTAATTAAATAGTAAAATAAGAATTGTAATAATAGTTTATTTATTGATTGATTGATTTGGGGGCATATATGATACCTGGGCCCCTGGGGAGGGGGGGAGATATAAGAAAAATTACGAACTTGACCCTTAGTCCAAGTGTCGTATTTGGTTATTTACTGAAATCTCCTTTTGGGGGAGAAGGGTGGATTGTTAGTATAGACGATTTAGAAGATATAATTATCGAGCCATGAAAAAGATTCAACAAAAGACAGAAACAAATCCACTATCTATTTTACGTCAAGCAATATGTAGAGTAACTCCCGATATAGCAGTAAAAGCAAGATCATATTAATTAATTATTTTATAACTAATTAATAATTTTTACAATATACTTATTCTTAATAAGTCAAGAGCATTCGAGTGATGTGTATTTTAAAATATGGATTGTTAAAGTTAATGGGCAACCTGTCGCACAGTCGAATTATCGGTTCGAAACCATGATCGAGTTCAATTCGAAATGAAATTCGAGTTCAAATTCAACTCGAGTTGTTCAAACTTTATTTTAAGTAAAATTGAATTTTAGTTTGAAATAACTTAAATTAGAGTTCAATTTGAGTTATTCGAATTTTAATTAGTTCAGTAAATTTACAGTAAAATTATGTTAAAAAATTAATAGAGTTTCTCACGAGAATAATCAAATAAAATATTTCAAATTTGATTCGAAACAAATATCGAAGAGTTTAATTTTAAATATAAATCAAATATTTTTAAAATCGGTTCAAAAATCTTGATTTGCTTGCATCCTTAATTTGATCGACTAGTTTAGATTCAAGTTTTAAAAAAAAATGAAAGGGTGATTTGACACGATGATGATATAAAATTGCTTTAATATAACCTTACTGTTATAAATTTAAATCACGGAAATAGACTTTGAAATGTAAGATAAAATTGTGTATAATATATTTATTATGATATGATCCATCCTAGAGATCCTGAACCATCGTACAAAATATCAATTCCTTGACGAAGACACGACAAGAACATTGAACTTTGTTGAAAACATTCACTGTCCTAGTCTTTATTTTGTCCTCCATTCTCGTTTTCTTTTGACTACACAATCGAATCATATGATAGAAACAAATAACACAACTATTCCAAAAGATTGGGCCAATGATTTAGGAGATCAAAAAATTTCTTGTAACTCGAATTTTAATCTCATTTGATTTATCATCACGCAATTGAATCACTGTTCTTAAAATAATAATAATATGATAATTTACCAAAAGACGTACCTAAAAATTGATATTTACCAAAATGCGTATCATGGTTTCATTTTCACCAAAGGGCACACTTATTTTAGTGAACTTCCTCTTATACCCCTCCTGCTATGTACTACCTTTCTCTTTCTCTCTCAGTAATAAATTCCGAGACGTTTGCACATGCAACGTGACTTAATTACTGACTTTTATTTTAAAATAATATATTATATATGGAATCATCGCTAAATTAAAAAACGTAAGGTAAAAATTGAAAAAAAAATATTTCTTAAAAAATTTCTCATCCAACGTGATTTAAAAATATAAATAAATAATTTTTATATTTGATTAATAGAAATTAATATATTAAATAATATTTAATAAATATATTAATGTATAAAAAATTTTAAAAAAAAATGACCATGGGCCTGAAAAAAATTTCAAGCCCACATTGGGTCTGAAATCTTTTGATTCAGGCCCGACGTGGACTAAATTTTTTTTCCAATTTAAAAATATATTAATATATAAAAAAACCTATCAAAACATTTAATTTCAGATTAAAACGCAAGGTCTGAAATCACGCTAGGAGGGCCTGAACATAGATGTGATGTCCATCAATGGGTTTTGGTCAAAACCCACTGATATGGCTAAACTACTCCTATTAGATTGGTGATATCTAATATATATATGGTTGGACACCTAAAACATCATCTCCTACCTCTAACCTCTCTATTCATATGGAGTTTTCAGAAATCCAGATATGGGAGGTCCATTAGTGGGTTTTGACTAAAACCCACTGATGGATCTTGATTTCTGAAAACCCTATATCAATAGACAGGGTTGACCTAGGAGAAGATGTTTTAGGTGTCCAAACATCTATATATTAGATATCACCAATGAAATATGAGTAGTTTAGAAATATCAGTGGATTTTGACCAAAACACACTGATGGACCTCCCATATCTGGATTTCTAAAAACTCCATATGAATAGAGAGGTTAGAGGTAGCAGATGATATTTTAGGTGCCCAACCATCTATATATTAGATATCACCAATGCACTAGGAGTAGTTTAGCCATATCAGTGGGTTTTGACCAAAACCCACTGATGGACCTCCCATATCTGGATTTCTGAAAATCCTATATCAATAGACAGGGTTGACCTAGGAGAAGATGTTTTAGATGCCCAAACATCTATACACTCTATATCACCAATGAAATAGAGGTAGTTTTGAAATATCAGTGGGTTTTGACCAAAACCCACTGATGGACCTACCATATCTGGATTTTTGAAAACTCCATATGAATAGAGAGGGTAGAGATAGGAGATGATGTTTTAGGTGTCCAAACATCTATATATTAGATATCACCAATGAAATAGGAGTAGTTTAGAAATATCAGTGGGTTTTGACCAAAATCCACTGATGGACCTCCCATATCTGGATTTCTGAAAACCCTATATCAATAGACAGGGTTGACCTAGGAGAAGATGTTTTAGGTGTCCAAACATCTATACACTCTATATCACCAATGAAATATGGGTAGTTTAGAAATATCAGTGAGTTTTGACCAAAACCCACTGATGGACCTATCATATCTGGATTTCTGAAAACTCCATATGACTAGAGAGGGTAGAGGTAGGAGATGATGTTTTAGGTGTCCAAACATCTATATATTAGATATCACCAATGAAATAGGAGTAGTTTAGAAATATCAGTGTATTTTGACCAAAACCCACTGATGGACCTCCCATATCTTGATTTCTGAAAATCCTATATCAATAGATAGGGTTGACCTAGGAGAAGATGTTTTAGGTGTCCAAACATCTATATATTAGATATCACCAATGAAATATGAATAGTTTAGAAATATTAGTGGATTTTGACCAAAACCCATTTATGGACCTACCATATCTGGATTTCTGAAAACTCTATATGAATAGAGAGGGTAGAGGTAGGAGATGATGTTTTAGGTGTCCAAACATCTATATATTAGATATCACCAATGAAATATGAGTAGTTTAGAAATATCAGTGTGTTTTGACCAAAACCCACTGATGAACCTCCCATATCTTGATTTCTGAAAATCCTATATCAATAGACAGGGTTGACCTAGGAGAAGATGTTTTAGGTGTCCAAACATCTATATATTAGATATCACCAATGAAATATGAATAGTTTAGAAATATTAGTAGGTTTTGACCAAAACCCATTGATGGACCTCCCATATCTGGATTTCTGAAAACTCCATATGAATAGAGAGGTTAGAGGTAGGAGATGATGTTTTAGGTGTCCAACCATCTATATATTAGATATCACCAATGCACTAGGAGTAGTTTAGCCATATCAGTGGGTTTTGACCAAAACTCACTGATGGACCTCCCATATCTGGATTTCTGAAAACTCCATATGAATAGAGAGGTTAGAGGTAGGAGATGATGTTTTAGGTGTCCAACCATCTATATATTAGATATCACCAATGAAATAGGAGTAGTTTAGAAATATTAGTGGGTTTTGACCAAAACCCACTGATGGACCTCCCATATCTTGATTTCTGAAAACCCTATATAAATAGACAGGGTTGACCTAGGAGAAGATGTTTTAGGTGTCCAAACATCTATATATAGATATCACCAATGAAATAGGAGTAGTTTAGAAATATCAGTGGGTTTTGACCAAAATCCACTGATGGACCTTCCATATCTGGATTTCTGAAAACTCCATATGAATAGAGAGGTTAGAGGTAGGAGATGATGTTTTAGGTGTCCAATCATCTATATATTAGATATCACTAATGCAATAAGAGTAGTTTAGCCATATTAATGGGTTTTGACCAAAACCCACTGATGGACATCACATCTATGTTCAGGCTCTCCTAGCGTGACTTCAGACCCTACGTTTTAATCTGAAATTAAGTGTTTTGATAGGGTTTTTTATATATTAATATATTTTTAAAATAGAAAAAAAAATTTGAGTCCACGTCGGGCCTGAATCAAAAGATTTCAGGCCCAACATGGATCTGAATTAAAAAATTTCAGGCCCAATGTGGACCTAAAATAAAAAATTTTAGGCCCACACTGGGCCTGAAATATTTTTATTTTAGGCCCAGCTTGGGCCTGAAATTAATAGTGGGCCTAAAATCAATAGATTTCAAGTTCGCGATCAATTTTTTTCAAAAAAAAAATTTATACATTAATATATTTATTAAATATTATTTAATTTATTAATTTCTATTAATCAAATATAAAAATCATTTATTTATATTTTTAAATCGCGTTGAATGAGAAATTGTTTAAGTGAAATATTTTTTTAATTTTTACCTTACGTTTTTTTTAATTTAGCGCTGATTCCATAATATATTATTTTAAAATAAAAGTCAGTAATTAAGTTGCGTTGCATGTGCAGACGTCTCGGAATTTGTTACTAAGAGAAAAAGAGAAAGACAGTACATAGCAGGAGGGGTATAAAAGAAAGTTTATTAAAATGAGTGCGTCCTTTGGTGAAAATGAAACCATAGTACGTCTTTTGATAAATACCAATTCTTAGGTACGCTTTTTGGTAAATTGTCGCATAATAATAACAACAAAACTATAAACTATATTTTGAAAATAATGAATAAGTTAGTAAGGATTCTAATGTTTTTCTAATATTTAAGAGATAATCATATATAAAATTATTTCCTATTTCTTTTGTCTTATTTCTTAAAATGACTACTTAATGAGTTTATCATCTCAAATATTGAAGGATTATAAATGAATCAAATGCTTATGAATAAATTTAATATTTATTTTGATAAAAATTTGTTTAAGTTTATTTAATATATACAAAATTAATTAAATAAATAAACTTGAATAATTTGTTAAATTAAATAAATAAATTTATATATATATATATATATATATATATATATATATATATTCAATTCATTAGTATGGATAATATTTACGAATAAAATTTGAACTACGCTCGTAAAAAGAAAAATCAAGTAATCTTTACTCATATCATAATTAATTAATGTCCAAGAATAAAAAACAAAATGTGTATTACACATGTCATGAAGATGTCTTATCTTTTGAAAATAAAATAACAAAAATATATAGCACATGACCGGCCAACATATAAAGTTTAATAGGGCCATTAATATATTGCCCTAAACTAAAATTAAAGGAAGGGGTTGCCACCGTGAAAGACTTGTGTTGAGTTGGACCTAGGAAAAGTAGTGGGCTACCATTTAATCAATTAGATCCCTTTAAAATAAAAAATAATAAAGGTGTGAGTTGATGGTTTTTAATTGAAGTAATCTCTATGGGACTGACATTTCTAAGTAATAATGTCATAGTTGAATTGGTATTAAGTTTTATTTTGGAATGAACAAAAATTTAACAATATTGAATTAACTACTGCATCAATCAATCAAATTTAAAAATTCGATTCAATTAATTTCATTTATATATATTTTTAAAAAAATTAATTTGATTTTCTATTAATTCATTTACATTTTAAAATCAATCGATAAAAATATTAATTTGATTAATTTTTATTTAATAATATAATTAATGAAATAAAATTTAAATTTGATCAATTTAGTCTTAAATTTTTGATTGATTATCTTAAAAACTGAGTTAACCGATATTTAATTGGTTCGATTTATTTGATTTTTATAGAAAAATTCAATCAGTTTGACTTATTAAAAAAATATTAATTTATTCAATTTTCGATTTATTCAGATCAATTGGTTCAATTTTAAATGAATGCTCAGCCTAATTATACTTATATCAATGGATAAGGATTTGAGTCACGACTTCAACGAATAATTCTTACCGCTCATTACATGATTTATCTTTTTTTATTTTATTTTGGGATTGACGACGAGGAATATTTGGCATGAACATAGATTATACTTTAAATTTTAATAGGGATAAATATTTTTGAAAATTAAATTTGAATGTATATAATTTGTACTTTAAATTTACTTATAGATGAATAGGGAGAAAAAACTATTAACTTAGAAAAAATAATAATATTGTTATAGATTAATGAAAGTGTCATATTATTCAAATTTAAAAATAAAAATAATTTAGACTAATTTGACAGCGACCAATCCGGCCGCCGTCCGATAAGACCCTAAGGGGCCCAGGGCTCGATCCGACGGCGGATATCATCTCTCATGGCCCTGGAAAAGCCGAGCCGTCCATTTCTCTGACCACCCCCACCCCCACCACCTTCGACTCCTCTTCCCCGCCGTCTCTCAAACTATACATGGAGCGACTTCCATGACTCTCCTCCAAACTTCGGAGAAGCGAAACGAGGTCACCTTCTCTCCTTCCCTCTCTCCGCCTCTTCTTTGATCGCACGATCGAAGAGCGTCGAGTTATCGTTCCAAGCTTCGACCTTTCGGCGTTTTCTCGTCTGAAATTTGTGGGTTTTGTTGTTTCTCCTTTTATTTTAATGAATAAAGTGGGATTCCGATGAATCTCTTTGCCTATGTACTTTTTCGATTTTCCGCAACTCACTCGAATTTGGATTAGAGTATCGCTGATACAACTGTTTCCTTTAACCAATGATTCATCAGTTCGATTTCTGTTGTGATTCTTACCTTTACATACATGCCTCATCTCTTGATCGATTTCTATTTGCCGTGTTTTTACTTGCATGGCAGTAATTTTTGGTAATTTATGTTCGTCGAGGAAGAAAATTTTACCACTGTCATGATTCATTACTTTCAGATATTAGAATTACTGAATCAATTCTTAGCCTTTTTCATGAAGTTGTATTGTGATCAGCAAGGAGCTGGTTACTTGTCCATAGATCATCATCTTTTTAGGTAGTGCCATCCTAAAGGAAACTACAAAAGTGATGCTATAATTTTCTTGATATTGCCTTTATGTTTGATTTCTTTACCTTCTAGAATTTTTTATATATGCAGTTTCAATTATAATTAATATTTTCTATTCCGACAATGGAATCTGAGGATTCCTGCTTTATTATGAATGGTGGTATAATACAGGAAATGATAGATAACAAATTGATATTGGAGAGAAGAACAAAGAGTGGAAACGCAAACCTTTGATCTGAAATCTTCAAGTTTTTTTTAATCAATGTCTTTGATCCTTCAGGGGAATCAGATTATTTACTTTCCATAGTAGATTTTGAACTACAAAACTAATGCCTTGCTTCCCTAAGAGATGCATCAGTTAAATACTTTTGAAACGAGTCTGTCTATCTAAAGTTCTGATAAAAAACAAGAATAACCTATGCCAATGATCTATGGTTTCATATGTCCTCTAAGTGCCTTACTTTGTGCCTCAAGTTCTCTTTTTCTTTTAGTTTTATTTCTTTTTTCCATTGTTATTTAGTATTTCTATGCTTGTTTGAATTAGAACTTGGAAACACAGGCTGACTAAAATTGTTTGTGTGTTTTGTAGGTTATTCTCTTTAAAGACCTCAAATTTGCTTTCCAATCTTTCTCGATCGGGTTATTCATGCCACATGATGGAGGATTCTATGGGTAGAAAGACTGCATGTGGGATAATCACTAGCAAAGGTGGATGCAGCATTACTTTTAGAGAACAGAAGCGCCATGATAGAAGCATCCGCTATTGTAGCCGGTTAGGATGCTGTGGTAGTCTCCATTCGATGAAGAATGCCCATGTAGCAGAACCAAAAAAAAACTCCCTTTCCCTTCGCTCACGCTCATTCAAATCATTATCTAATGAAGACGTTGCAGAAAGTAGTAGATCTTTAGATGCAAAATGTTCAGATTCCAACAAAAGATTAGGGAAGAAGGAAAAGTCACCCTGTCTCGCTTTAAAACAATTAGTTGAATCTGCTAAGGTTCGTCGGTCTTCAGAAAATGCAACTGTAGGAGTGGGATCAATTAAGGAAGTATCTAGACATCCCAGATATAGACTTGCAGAAAATTCAAGCAAATCTAGAGGCAACCTCATGAGTCCTGTACAAACTTCACTGGACATGTCATCGAGGTCTGAGGACTATGACATGAATAATCTTGGACAAGCAGATGCATCTGACCTTCTCGTGTCAAATCTCGACTCTGTTAATTCTGGAATTATCGGAGTCAAAACTGTCTCAAGGAGATTCATTAGAGGCAAAAGCATTACCTCATCCTCTAATCGAGCAAGTTCAGGTTCATCAAGTATGGGTTCTTCAAGTCTGAGCGTAACTCTTCAAGAGAATTTAACTTCTCATCAAAACTCAAGAAGATCCAGAAACAAGTCTGCCAGTATGAGTGTTGCTTCAGTTAGAACAAGGCATGCACCTAGTGGTCCTAGTCCTAGTATTAGAACAAGACCCTTAGGGCTAGTAGATCAGTCTGGGCCTATGCTAACAGATCCTGTAAGCGAATTACGAACTGTTCAAAGATTATCAAGATCATTAAGAGACGGCTATCCACGCTTAAACATAGGAAGTATTGCTGAGGTACTGGTTATTCATTATAATCTTAGCCTATATGACTTAATTACCTTAGGATGGGTGGATAAATTTAAGTCACATTGAAAGGGGGAAAACAAATCTTTAGTGTTTCTTTAGTTCTTTTGTGTCATTTCTGGTTGTCTGAAGGCCAAAGTGAAAAACTACCTCTAATCATTATTTGTATCAGGATTTCCTTTATTATTGAAAATTCATATTTTGTTTGATGGAATGCAGGTGCTATTGGAACTTGAGAGTGAACAAGACGAAGGTTTGACATATGAGGTTGTTTTTCTTTATTGCTTCTCCTCAAATAGATTAATGCTAATAACTATTTCCACCTCATAAAGCCTAAGAAGCATGAGACATCAAATGGGACATTTTGGAGAACTTGCGCTAATAAAAAACGAAACTGACTCCATTTATTATCGTTGCAGCAATTATCATTCCGTGGAAATCATTTGTTTTTGGATAGCCTGATCCATGACCAATACAGAGACATGAGGATGGACATCGATAACATGACATATGAGGTTTGTTCCGCCTCCGAGTCTGACAGAAGATGCTTGCTTTACTTGTTTGTGAATAGAAAATTTAAGATAATGCTGATTTATGGATAATTGTAGCAAAGGTGATTACGCTCATCGATGATTTATGGATAATCATCGATAAATGTTATTCGTATGGTTCGTTGTATCTGCATTTGTATTTCTATCACTATATTAGTCGAAATGTATGAGTTGCATAGTGAAGTATGATAGTCTGGTTCATCAACATTCCATTTTTTAACATCTCATCTATTGGAAGACCAACATATCATATGGTTCGACGCACCTACTATTCTCCCTTTTCGACAACAAAAACAATTAGGGTTGTTATCGGCTGGATGTTTGTTAGAATTCACAGATTAGCATTTTTTCAGTAACTTTTATCTCTTTACAGGAATTATTAGCACTGGGAGAGAAAATGGGTACGGTAAGCACAGCCCTCACAGAGGAAGCTTTATCGAAATGCTTGAAGAGAAGCAAATATGTGCCTATTTCTTCGATATCTGGATTCTCTTCTCTTGGTGAAGGCAATGTCAAATGCACTATCTGCCAGGTAAAACCCTGTCGATCAAAATTTTCAGTGAATTCCTAAGGTTTCCAGGAGAATTCATGTAAGACCTTTGTACCGACATAGACTGATTTCGATAAGAGCTTTCGAGTGTTCTTGTTTTGTAATGTTTCTTCAGTATGAATTGGCACACTCAATGAACCCTTGCAAGTTTGATGTGTTTCCCTTTTTTTTCAGGAAGAATGGGCTATCGGCGACGAGTTGGGCACGTTGGTGTGCGAGCATTTCTACCATGTTCAATGTATCGATCAATGGCTTCGGTTGAAGAACTGGTGCCCCATCTGCAAATCCTCAGTTTCTCCTACCTCATGAATGCAAAACCCCTTGTAGTTTACTTCCCTATAGAAGGAGCATACTTCAAGTTTCCATTGCTCATCGAAAGCTCTCGACATTTTGTAGATAACGAACATTCTTGTTGATGTTTAGTTCTCTCTCTTTTAAACATAGATATTCTCAATACTTCAATCGATACATTTGATTCTTCTTGTTGAATGTAGTGGTGAACAGATTTGGAACTGCTGTATTTGATATTTGCTTGGAGCATAGTTTGTAGGTAGGGTGTAAACGAGTGAAGTCGCTCTTTTAAGTTATTCGGATGTCGATTTGAAAAAGAGTTTGTTTGATTAAATTAACGAGCTGAGTTCGAGTTTGATTTCATGTTTGAAAATATTATCGAGCCAAACTCGAGCTTAACAATATTTGAATAGTTAGTTCGTGAACATGTTCGTTAAGAGGTTCATCAATGTGTTTGTTAAAAGGCTCATGAATATGTTCGTTAAAATGCTTGTTTATTATATATAACGAGTCGGGTTTGAACTAAGCTCGTTTAATTTTTAAACGAGTAATTTTAGATTGAGCTCGAACTAAGCTCGTTTAACTTTTAAACGAGTCATTTTCGAGCCGAGCTTGAACTATCTAATTTCATTACAAGTCGAGCTCGAGCTTATTACTTTTTAGCACAGTTTAATCACACCTCTATTTGTAGGATTGTGACCTTATACAAGATTAGTTCCCATGGATAGATTGATGGCTAGTGTATGAGGTGTTGTTACCATGAGGTCTGGGAGACAAATTCTGACGAAGTTAGGTGTCTGCCCTCCTTTATGCGCTAGTCATTGTCCAGACTATTAGTCTCCTGATTTATCTCATCCATGTTAGCTCTGGGACGGATTACCAAGTTGGGTGCCAGCGAATCACCTTGCCACCATGATCTTATGCAGGAATAGATCTTTAGGGTCTAGGGTACCGAGTTAAAAAAAAGAGACAAGATGGCCGATTTAAAGGCCAACAAAGTAGTCCCAACACAAAATGTGTAGAATCGTTGTAACGTAGGATTTTACCGATTCTATCAATCCTATACAATTGTACAGATCTTGCTTCGATTCCACTATAAAAGACCATTTTCAAACGATCCTTTGATGAATTTGGTACTTCCGGATCCTATAATTCGGATCGAGATTTTGTAAAGTATGACTTAGAGTAATGCATCAAACCTCCTACTTTGTCAAGATTGGAAAGAAAATGCTCAGCTCGTGGCGCGATCTTAAACTTTGCGGGTAGCAAGGAACTCGCGAACAGATGGATTGTTGAGATTAAACGAGTTGGGAGGAATGAAAATATGTTTCTACTCAATAAGCGGATAAAAAAAAATGTTGGACCAGATAGCAGACGAACCTGGGGTGACCGGTCTGGCCCTACGGAAATTTTCACCGATCATCAGGATAAATCGGGAAGCGCTCAGGGTGGACGTTCTAGAAGCCAGGTCCCAGGTTCCATCTCCTCAAGGTCTGATCAGTTTATTATTTAACCTAGTTGGGCCAACGCCCAAATGCCTATGGATCAGTTTAGTATTTCACTAGTTGGGCCAAACCCAAATGCGCCTGGAGCACTACTTAAGTCGTCGCCAGCTCGCCGCCGTCGCTAGCTCGCTCAAATCCTCTCCGTTCTCTTCGTCCTGGGCGAAGCAGCTTAGGGTTTGAGGGGTCACTCCGTTCTTCTACGGATTGCGGTTAGCCTCTTTTTCCCCGTTCCATTTGATCTCGTTGTTCTGCGTTTTCCTTGTCCGATGATCTGGTTCCATCGCCTCAGCATGAACTCGCTGATGATTCGTTTGAGGCGATTAGGGTGCTTATTTCAGGAGTTGAGATCATTCGTGTTTGGCTTGTTTGCTTCCATTGAGATTTAATGAGCCAAGTGTTTTTACATTCTTTTTTGTTTGGTTTATAAACTGATGCTGCTAATTCGGCTGTTAACATGAATTGCTTCACAAGACTAATTTTTTGAGAAAAGATAGCTCTTTTTTTTTCCCCAGTTTAGGGTGATTATTTCAGGAGTTGAGATCATTCATGAAGCATTGATTTCTCATTCGTCTGGGCGCATTTAACTTGTTTATTAATTAATATTCTGCCAGTGAGGAGGAGAGACTGATGCAGCTAATTAGGCTGTTGACATGAATGCTTGCAGATATTTTTGAAAAGATAACCCCCCCCCCCCCCCCCCCCCTTGTTTTTTTTGACAGGAGTTGAGATCATTCATGTTTGGGTTGCTTACTTTCAGCATTGCCCTTTTTACTTCCTCTTTCTGCAACTTGATGCTTGTTGTATGAATCATTGATTTCCCTGTTGTCTGGGTGCTTTTACCTTATTTCTTAACTAATAATCTTCCATTGAGATTTAAGGAGCAAAGTGTTTTTACATTTTTTTTGTTTGGACTGATGCTGCTAATTCGGTCTGTTAACATGAATTGCTTCACGATACTTTCTTTTTTTGTGAGAAAATATACCCTTTTTTGTGGCAGTTTAGGGTGATTATTTCAGGAGTTGAGATCATTCATGTTTGGCTCACTTACTTTCAGCGTGGCCCTTCCTACTTCATCTTTATGCAACTTGATTCTTCTCGTAGGAATCATTGATTTCTCGTTTGTCTGGGTGCTTTTACCTTGTTTCTTAACTGATAACCTGGCGTTGAGATTTAAGGAGCCAAGTGTTTTTACATTTCTTTTTGTTTGGTTTATCTGACTGAAGCTGCTAATTAGGCTGTTAAAATTGAATTGCTTCACAAGACTAATTTTTTGAGAAAAGATACTTTTTTTTGGCCAGTTTCATGAGTTGAGATCATTTATGTTTGGCTTGTTTACTTTGGGCATTGCCCTTCCTACTTCATCTTTCTGCAACTTGATTCTTCTTGTAGGAATCATTGATTTCTCGTTCGTCTGAGCTGCCATTGATGTTTAAGGAGCAAAGTGTTTTTTTACATTTCTTTTTGTTTGGTTTATCAGACTCATGCTGCTAATTAGGTTAGGTTGTTAACATGACTTGCTTCACAAGACTAATTTTTTGAGAAAAGATACCTTTTTTTGGCATACAACGAAATGGTCAATTCGAACAAACGGCTTGCTTTGTTAGACTGACAGAAGGAAGCTAAAGGAGAATCATCTGTTACAGTATAAAAGTAGAATTTTACATAGATATAAGGAGTTATGTTTCGCGGGGACTAGTTTTCCATGAATCCAAATGCTGATTGAGAAGAACAATCTTCTCACTAGAGCCTGAATCTACGGTGATAGTAGTGTTTAGATTTAATATATATGCACATATATTCTTGAATCACAAAATTATAATCAGTCGTTTAACTATATTTATCTGTTATCCTACCAGGATCAGCTTCTTCTTCATGTATAGGAAAGTTATGGTTTCCGAAGTCTCCACAAATCTGTCCTTAGATGGCGTACAATGTGACACTGACTTAGAGAATATTGTCTGCCCTATTTGTTTGGACACTCCACACAATGCAGTGCTTCTTAAGTGTAGTTCCTATGACAAAGGGTGCAGGGCATTCATCTGTGACACAGATAATTCTCTCTCAAACTGTCTTGATCGGTATAAGTGTGCAAATGATTTCTCCGCCGCCACAATGGTTAATTCAATTACATCAGAGGCATCATCACAAAACTTTCAAGTAATTCCTTTGAATTTCAATGGCCTCACTTGCCCATTCTGCCGAGGAGATGTTACAGGATTTAGCGTGGTTGATAATGTCCGCGCATACCTCAACATGAAGAAAAGATGCTGCGAAGAGAAGCATTGTGGGTATGTTAGCAACTATTCGGAACTGCAACAACACGCTAAACGCGAACACCCAAATTCTCGACCATCTGAAGTTGACCCAGAAAGACAACAAGATTGGGAGAGTTTTCAACAGTCCTTGGAAGCTGCAGATAACATGAGGGCTATCCGTTCACAAGTGTACAGAATGCTTTTTGGTAATTATGCCATTGATTACGAGGATGAAAGTGGTGATGAATTTTCAGGGGATGAGTGCAATTGGTGGACCTCTTCGTATCATATATTCGACGGCTTCATGTCCTCTAGGAACCAACCGCAATCAAGAAACGAGAGGAGAGTTCGTCCTAGATCAAGCTTTGATGTTCATACAGACGATCAACCTCTATCATCATCTAGTCAAACGCCAGAAGATTTTAATAGAAATGCCGAGATTTGTGAAACAAATGATGAAGCATCATATCAAGGAAACCAGAGTCACCGCAGGTAGCATAAAATCGCCGTTTCTTATACTCGTCTACATGTTGAATATCATCCTTTTCTTCGTAAAATGTTTGCTTGCGATATGCTATTTTCAGACAATTCTGTTAAGATCTGCATACTAGATTGCATGTTAAAGCATTCTCCTCGCGGGGGCACTGCATATCGAGTATGCATTATTGCCGTTGGCCTTCGCATTTGCTTGTTAGAACAGTTCCATTCATGTGTCGTTAGGACTCAACTGAAAGGCACCAGAATCATATCTACTGAATGATGGCACATGCATTTAGTTTCTGTTATTTGTGATAATTGCCGACATTCTATTCACTGTTCTTTCCTCGCGGTTACAGGCGGCGCAGATCCTAATTCGAGGAACCCTAATTTGGCATTCGATCCCCATGGTGTATGCGGTCGGACTCCGATTCTCACACGTGATAGATCGTGGTATTGATTCCCCCTTTCGCTCTGTTGTGCCAAAGAGATTTAGTCTATTTCTACACATGAGCCTCTACTGTGATATCTTTGTTTTTTTGGATGATCATGATACTTCTTGCAAGATTACCATTTTGCTACAAAAGCTATTGTCAACCATAGTCAATCAAGTAGCATCTTCTTTGTACAATTACAATGGGCAAGTGAGTCTGGTAAAATTCATTTTAAGATCTATTAATATTAGAATTTAATAAATAATACCTGTAATATAATTTTATAATAATAATAGGGGTGTCAATTCGGGTGAGTCGGATTCAAGTCGGGTTGAATTTTTTTTTTTTTAAACTCCCACTCGAATCCGAATCTAAATTCAATCTGAAATGTCCAAACTTGAATCTGAATTCGTCCGACTCGAATCCAATTCGAATAATCTAAAAAAATTGATTTAAAATAATTTTGTTTGGTTATTTTAAAAATAATTTTTCACTTTTATTTTAATATTCTATTATCATCATCTTGATTTTAATATACCATAAAATATTTTAATTTTCAAATAAAATTTAATTTAATCTAAAAAAATTGACTAAATATTAAATTCGGGTTAATCTGAATCTGACTCGAAAATTTTTAACCCGAAACTTTCTAATCCAAATCTGACTTGAATTTGAAAATTTTCAACCTAAATTTGATTTTTTTCGGATTGATTCGGGTTGGATTATCGGTAAATTGTAGAAAATTTCTCAATCCTCATTTGATCTTTGCATATACTCTCCATTTGAGATTTTCTTTGCATTCATTCCCTAATGGATTGAGTATAAAAGAGTGAAAATTGAGTATATATCAGTGAAAATTGAGTATAAAAGAGTGAAACTTGGGTATAAAAGAGTGAAAATTGAGTACACGGTTTCTTGATGTGGTGGATGCAATTTTATATACTCAAATTTCTAACTTTTATACTCAACTTTTTTCAAATAATATTCACCAAATTGTCTTGTCAATCCTATCAGGGACTGCATGCAAAGAAAAACTTGAGTAGAGATTGCATGTAAAAATGAATTTGAGAATGGGGAGTTTATGAAAATTTTCTCTTGGATTATTGGGTCGGATTTATTTTTGACATCTCTAATGATATAAAATGATATTTTAAAATATATTGGATGTAAATTAAAAAGAGCATTTTACATTTAACCAATTGTCACTGAGGGTACAAATTGTCAAAATGAGAAATGAGTGTACGAATTGTTTGATCTCTAGAATGCTTTTTATTTTGGTGTCGTGATACCAATTATGATAGATTGCCATCACGTGTAGCATTTATGTAAATAAAGTATAATGTTTTAATCTAAATAATATTATTATATTAAAATCTTTTTCAAATTATATATATGCACACGGAAGAAATTTATTGCGGACACGATGTCGTGGGCCGTTGCGTGACAACAACGCTTTTTAAATTTTTTTTATCAATTATTTTTAAGTTTATGGTTGTGTCAATAAATTTTATCATTAAAAATTTAAAAAAAAATTTACACAACGTTTCAAGTGAAACTCAATCTAAATAACATGATACTTCAATTGTAATAATTTTTGACAGGTTAATCATGTCTTCTAAGATATAGTTTAGTTTAGGATGTTAGCCAGAGACCGTTGACAGTGTCCGGATGATAATTAGATGTGTATAGGGATGGAAATAGGTCAGGCGGCCTGTCAGAGGCCTGTGTTTGGCTTGACCTGACCTGTTTAAAAATAAAATAATAATCATGTATTTTGAAAGCATGTTTTTCTTATCAGGCCAGGCCCAGGCTTAATATAAAGCCTATGAAACCTGACAGGCCGGCCTGGGCCTGTTAAAATTAAAATTGTCAAAATAGAGTGTAAAAGTAGAATTTTAATCCCTGGACTCCCGCCAAGCAAATACTTATCTTCACCCTACTAGCCAACAGATCACAAATCTGTTTTCATTAAACTCCCGCCGAATATATATATTTATGGTATTTTTAGCTAATTTGTTAAATTAGTAATTTGGATAATTGAATATTCGAATTGAATTGTTATATTTTATATATTAGAAGTATTTGTTGGTGCAGAATGCACCAAAGTCAAACCTGTGTTTTGATAATGGCAACAGAGGTCAAAAGTTAAATATTAATTGTGTTTCTAACAAGTTACTCTAGTGTGCAGAGACAAAGTCCTAGCGAAGGAATGCTAGGCAACTGGCGAAGGACTGCCAGTAGCAAAGTCCTAGCGAAGGAATGCTAGACAACTGACGAAGGACTGCCAGTAGCAAAGTCCTAGCGAAGGAATGCTAGGCAACTGACGAAGGACAACCAGTATCCAAGCCCTAGCGAAGGACTGCTAGGCAATTGGCGAAGGATTGTCAGTATCCAAGACCTGACAAAGGGCCGTCAGGCAAAAGACCAACCAAAGGAGCGGTTGGCATCAGGTAAATTCTCCCGAGAGGAGTAGGTGAGGACGCGTTCCCCGTCGAGGGAACAGTAGGCGTCGGTTCGACCTAGGACTCCATTTTGGGAGACCAAAGTCAGAACCAAGACAGCTAAGGCTGTATAAATAAATATTTTATTGTTGCATTGTGTTTTGGACTAACCCTGGATGCAGGACCGAAGGAACGTGTGTCTGCAACTCAGAAAGCCTCAAAGGAGAGAGGCAAAGGCAAAGCCTCAGAAAGCTTCAACACAACTGTTCTCTCAACGCCCCAAAGATCTTCTACGCTCGTGCCTTGCTCCGGAAACACTCCAACTCGAGCCGACGACGTCCCGCTGCCCCGAAAAAGTTAATACACTCCGGACGTCGGTAACGAAGATCAAATTTTTTATTATTATTGTTAGTGCACTTACTTGTAATAAATTATTGTAAACTGATTTGCGCGTATATAGAACTGCCCAAAGTAAACGGTCAACGACCGTGGGCCTTGGAGTAGGAGTCGACACAGGCTCCGAACCAAGTAAATCGACTGTGTCTTTGTGCTGTGATTGTCTTATTTTATTTCCGCTGCGTACGCGCTCTTTACGAAAGTCCGAACGATTTCCGATATTCACCCCCCTCCCCCCTCTATCGATTTTCTCGATCCAACAAGTGGTATCAGAGCGGGGAAGTTCAAACCTGGTGCAACCACCAGTTTGAATTTTTTTTTCGGATTTTTATTTTTCTATTTTTTTCCTTACGAATTTTTCGTTAAATATTTTATTTAATTTTTTTTGTTAAGCGAGGTTGGTGCAACACCCCTCGTTATTTAATTTATCCAGCACTACTAATCCAAGACCTAGTCTTGGAAAATTCGTTTTTCTTTTAGTTTTCTATTTCAGATGGCCATGCAAGAGGGATTTAGCACCGCAAGACCTCCACTCTTCAGTGGAGAAGACTTTTCCTACTGGAAAAGTCGTATGGAGGTCCACCTGAAAACTCAGGTGGACATGTGGATTATCATCCAGTCCGGACTGGAGATACCCAAGAATGCTGATGGACTTCCTCAAAGCTACTCCGAATGGGACAACTCCCTAAAACGCAAGATAGAAGCCGACGCAAAAGCTACTCAAACTCTTCAATGCGGATTGACGAAAGAAGAGCTGAACCGCATGGGCCCCTTCAACAGTGCGAAGGAGCTCTGGGCAAAATTGATCGAGCTGCACGAGGGAACGTCAGATACCAGGATCAGCAAAAGGGATCTGCTCCTGAACAAGTTGTACACCATCAAGATGGCCGACAACGAATCAGCAGCCCAGCTCCACGCACGAATCCAAGAGTTAATGAACGGTCTTCACACAATAGGTCACAAGGTTGAAAACCGTGACTTAATAAGGTATGCTCTAAACGCCTTCCCTAGAAACATCTTGTGGGCATCTATGGTAGATGTGTACAAGGTCTCTAGGGATCTTTCAAAAATAAAATTAGATGAATTGTTTTCCGAACTAGAACTGCACGAACAAACTAACACCAATATGGTCGAGAAAGGTATTGCTTTTCTTGCAGGTAAGACTGGAAGGACAACAAAGAAGAAGCCTGAACCCGAACCTGAGTCTAACTCAGACTTAGACTCAGAAGAAGAAGATGGAGATCAAACTAAGCTGGTCTGGCTCGCTCGAAGCTACTACAAGGAGTTGAAGAACCGAACCAACAAACGGAAAACTGGCCGAAGAAAGGACGAACCAGCTGAACCCGCAAGCAAGCTCAATGTAACCTGCTACGAGTGCAAGAAAAAGGGCCACTACAAGTCAGAGTGCCCTAACCTAAAGGAGACAAAAAGGACGAGAAGAAAGAAGGCACTCCAAGCAACCTGGGACGAGTCTTCCTCAGAAGAAGAAGAAGAGGCTCCCCAGTCCAACCTCCTAGCTCTGACTGCCTCAGAAGAAGTCGGAACCGAATCAGAAACAGAACAGGAGGACGGCGAGCTGACCTTCACAGAAGACGGAGAAATTAAGGTAACAGGTTTTAATAGATCGCAATTAAGTGAATTAATTTCTTTTCTTTTTCGAGATTTGGCAAAAGCCAAACTCCGAGTCGAGTCCCTCCGACAGGAAGTAAAACTCCTGAAAGAGGGAGCTGACTCTAAACCCTTAACCGAGAAGGTTCAGGAAGGAACTCCTACTCAAGTTGAAAAACTTGAAAAGGAGAACTCCTCCCTGAAAACTCAAGTTAAGGATCTTAGATCAGCGTTAGAACGATTTACATCTGGTTCCAAGGGTCTTGACATGATCCTTGGAAAACAGAAATCAGTTCTAAATCGATCCGGATTGGGCTATAGAACCAAATCCCGACAAAGATCTTACTTTGCTGTACTGAATCAGTCCAGAGGCAAAATTCAGGCATGGGTACCTAAACTATACCTAAACAAACCGACTGGATCAAATCAGTATTGGATCCCCAGGGACAAGATTCACATCTTGCCTAACCATCACCGTGGCTTTAGTCCAGGGGGAGCCAAACTGAAAACTATATTCATTATTAGTTAAAATTGTTATTCTTGAATTCAATTGCTTGATTGATTGTTTATTTAATTTCTGCAATTTGCCATACTTAGACTTAGGCTAGTTTAAGGACCAAACAAACTTAACTGAAACTTGACAACATAGTATTAGGTGGAGGTGAGATGATAGTACGTTAGGGAAGCCAATTTGGTGGAACTAGCCGAAGCTACCGATCCAAAACCCAAACTAGTTAGACCAGAAATTTTTCAAAGAATTTTTTGAAAATGAAATTTCATTAAAAGGCTTTGTCAAGGAAAGGGTGGATGATCCCATAAGGCTACGGCCAAAGAAGGTCTAGTGCCTCGCCAAGACCTGGAAGCCAATTTTTGAAATTCAAATTCAAACTAATTTTTGTCAAATTCGAATCTAACACAAAATTTCAGCTAAGTGTAGATTTAAACATCTTTTCAAAAATTTCAAAATTAATTAAGTAAGTTTTCAAAATTTAATTAAGTTTTCAAAATTTAATTGCTTTCAAAATTAATTTTCAAAATAATCTTAACTATCAAAACCTGTCTCACGAAACCTATAAGGCTAACGTGATTGAAAACCCTAAATTTGGGTGAGACAGACTAGGTAGTGAAACTCAATTTAAGCTATTCCTGACTCTAATTGGATCCAAATCAAGAAAACTCTTTATGTGTAAGAACATAAAGATTTGGACCAATGGATGTTGGATAGCGGTTGCTCCAGACACATGACTGGAGATAAATTGAAGTTCACCAAGCTCAAGTTCAAAAACCTAGGCTCAGTAGCATTTGGCAATAATGCTACACTCAAGGTAATTGGGTCAGGTAATATTGAACTTAAATCCGATTTCATTATTAAGAAAGTTCTATTGATTGAAAACTTTAATTTTAACTTGCTTAGCATAAGTCAGTTATGTGATTCTGGTTATATAGTTATTTTTAACAATTCTAACTGCCTGATTAGAAATGTACAAAACTCAGAAATCATGCTTAAGGGCACTAGGAAAAATAATGTATACACTATAAACCTTCCCCTTGTACCCAAATGTATGTTAACTCAATTAAGACAATCAAACCTCTGGCATAGGAGATTAGGTCATACCAATCTAAGAACTATTTCAAAAATTACCCAACTTGGCTTAATTAAAGGTATTCCCAAAATTAAAAATAATGAGAACCTAAAATATGACTCATGTAATCAAGGTAAACAAACCAAATCCAATCACAAACTAACCCAATCTGATTTAACTCAAACTACACTTGAGCTCCTACACCTTGACCTGTTTGATTCACATGGAGCCAAGTCACTAAGCGGGAATCGATACTGCTTAGTAATAGTTGATGATTACTCTAGGTTTACCTGGGTTAGGTTTCTAAAAACCAAAGATGAAACCCTAAACTTATTTAATGAATTCCGTAAACTAATTGAAAATCAAAACGACACTAAAATTAAAAGACTTAGGAGTGATCACGGGGGAGAGTTTGAAAATCAACGATTCGAGGAATTCTGTAAGGTAAATGGGTACTTACATGAATTTTCATGTCCTAGAACCCCCCAACAAAATGGGATAGTTGAGCGAAGGAATAGAACATTACAAGAAGCCGCTAGGGCTATGCTCAACGAATTTAATCTAGCAAACCAATTTTGGGCAGAAGCAATTAGTACGGCTTGTTATATCCAAAATAGGGTTTTAATTAACAAGCGACACAACAAAACCCCCTATGAACTGTACTACCATAGACTCCCAAACCTACACTACCTAAGAGTCTTTGGATGCAAAGTCCATATCCTAAATACCAAAGACTATTTAGGAAAATTTCAGTCCAAGTCAAATCCAGGTATCTTCCTAGAATACTCAACCATAAGTAGAGCGTATAAAGTTTATAACAAACAAACGAAGAAAATTGAAGAAACAACAAACTTAATTTTTGATGAAGAAATCAACTCAACATCTAATAATCCTGATTTAACTTCATCAAACTCTGACCAAGAAAAAATGAACCCTTAATTGAACCCTTAATTGAACCCTTAAACGAGCTAACCATTGAACCAATTAATGAGTCAACTGAACCAAGTATCGAACCAACAAATCAACCAGCCCAAAGAGTCGAAACAAACCAACCAGCCGGACCTCAGGCTGAACCAAGCTCTAGGAGAACCAAGAAACCCAGACTCAGTCACCCAACCGATCAAATTGTGGGTGATCCAACTCTAGGAGTCAGGACTAGATCCTCCTATAGGAACCTTAGTCAAATAGCTATGATATCAAAAATTGAACCCAAAACTATAGATGAAGCCCTACCTGACCCTGACTGGATCATAGCTATGCAAGAAGAATTAGCCCAATTTGAGAGGAACCAAGTCTGGGAACTAGTGCCTAAACCTGAAGGCAAATCCATCATAGATACTAAGTGGGTTTTTAGGAATAAGTTGAATGATCAAGGAGAAATAGTCAGAAACAAAGCCCGCTTAGTAGCAAAGGGTTTCAGCCAAGTAGAAGGATTAGACTACGATGAAACATATGCCCCAGTAGCCAGACTTGAGTCCATTAGAATGTTATTAGCCTTTTGCATCCCATAAATGATTCAAATTATATCAAATGGATGTAAAGTCAGCCTTTTTAAATGGATTCATTAAAGAAGAAGTTTATGTAGTACAACCCCCAGGGTTTGAGGACCTAGACAAACCTAACTACGTTTACAAACTAACTAAAGCACTATATGGATTAAAACAAGCACCTAGGGCGTGGTATGAACGATTATCAACTTACTTAACTTCTAAAGAATTTAAACAAGGCCAAATTGACTCAACCTTATTTATTAAAACCCTAGGAAAAGATATATTTGTTGCCCAAATTTACGTAGATGACATAATCTTTGGATCCACCAACACCAACTTCCTAAAAGAATTTGTCAAGATAATGGAAGAAGAATTTGAAATGAGCTTAATTGGTGAGCTTACCTTTTTCCTAGGCTTACAAATTAAACAAACTAGGGATGATAATTACGTTCATCAATTCAAATATGCTAAAGAGTTAATAAAGAAATTTAAAATGGATAACTGTAAAAGCATAAGTACCCCCATGGCCACTAATGTAAAAATAGATAGTGACCCTGATGGTAAACCAGTGGACCTTAAACTCTATAGGAGTATGATAGGTAGCCTACTGTACCTTACAGCCAGCAGACCTGATATCCTCTTTGCTGTAGGGATGTGTGCTAGATACCAAACATGTGCTAAGGAAACGCACTTAGCAGCCCTAAAAAGAATTCTAAGATATGTAAAGGGCACCCTAAATGTAGGGATTTGGTATCCTATGACCTCAACTTTTGATCTAACAGGATACACAGATTCTGACTATGCAGGCTGTAAATTAGATAGAAAGAGCACAAGTGGAAGCTGCCAACTGTTAGGTCAGAGTCTAGTTAGTTGGTGCAGCAGAAAACAACACTGTGTGACTCTATCCACAACTGAAGCTGAATATGTGGCCTTAGGAGAGTGTGTTGCTCAACTTTTATGGATGATGCACACACTTAAGGACTTCCAGCTCAACTACACCCAAACCCAAGTATTTATTGACAATATAAGTTCAATTAATTTAACTAAGAACTCAATTCAACACTCCAGAACTAAACATATAGAAGTCAAACATCATTTTGTAAGAGACCATGTAACCAGGGGTGAAATAGTACTTAAGTACATTGACTCTAAATCCAACCTAGCTGACATATTCACAAAACCCTTACCTGAATCTGAGTTCAGCTCACTAAGAAGGACTTAAGTACATTGTGCTATGTAGAATAGATTAATTTTTCTCTTGGTTTACAATTTTTTAAAATTGAATTTGAAAAACTGTTTTACTTAATTTCAAAATCAGTTTTCATTTTTCGACTTAGTCTTATTTTTATTTCAAAACTACCCCCTTTAAAAATTAGGGTTTTTTCGAAAATGGACTTAGCCTAGGCCCTAACCCTAGAACTGCATGCACCTATACACTTAGAAGCCAGCATCTCACAAGCACCTTAGGGTACTTTTGATTGATAACCTAGAAAGGGTTGAGATGCTTAGGTCTTTGCCTTAATTCAAGATGCTTTAAGTCAGTGCATCTGCAGTAATTGGGGCACTAAATACAACTTATACAGCAATCAAGTTAAGTGTCAAGTTTAGAAAATCTAACTTGAACAGAAACACTTAATTTGACTAACCCTAGCAAAAACTACTATTTATAACAGTTAGTAAGTAGCTAATTGGGTTAGACAGGTCCCAATAGAGAAAATTGAATGATTGTGGCTTAAGTCTAATTATGATTTGGTTCAGTACAGCAAAATCTTACTTATTTCCATTATTTCTGCTATTTGTTTTGATATATGGCAAAGGGGGAGAGAAAGGAAAGGAGAGAGTAAAATTAATTTTCTTTATTTTAAAAGTTTTCAAAATTTAATTTTCTTAACTCTATCCTTTATTCAAAAAGTATTCAAAAGTTTTTTCTTGTTTTTGAAAAATACTGAAGCTTTTCAAAAATGGCTAAAGTTCTTCAAGCCTTTCAAATTTTTACTTAAGCTAAGTATTCGAGCCTCAAAATTTTTTCTGAAACTTTCAAAATTTTGCTAAGTACTCAAGCCTTTCAAAATTTTATAACTTAAGCTTGTCAAAAGTTTTTATAAAGTACCTTAAGCTTAAGTTTCTCAAAACTGGTTAAGTACTTAAGTTTTCCAAAAGTACTGTACTAAGTTTTCAAAATTAGTACTAAAGTGTTTTCAAAGTTAACTAAAGTACTTAAGCTAAAACTTGCAAAACCTTTGAGTACCCTGAAACTTAAAGCCTCAAACCTTTTAAGTACTCAAAAATCATGTTTCAAAAATCTTCCTATGTACTTTTAACTTAAGTTATTAAAAGATTTCTAAGTACCTAAAACTTAAGTTTTCAAAGTACAAGTAATGTTTTTTAACCCCACGAATGTTTGAAAAATCTAGGGGGAGATTCCTTCCAGGGGGAGGGAACAAAATTTAACATTTTTTTCATGCTTGCTTAAACTTAACTTTTTGAACTAGGGTTGTCATAAATTAAAAAGGGGGAGATTGTTGGTGCAGAATGCACCAAAGTCAAACCTGTGTTTTGATAATGGCAACAGAGGTCAAAAGTTAAGTATTAATTGTGTTTCTAACAAGTTACTCTAGTGTGCAGAGACAAAGTCCTAGCGAAGGAATGCTAGGCAACTGGCGAAGGACTGCCAGTAGCAAAGTCCTAGCGAAGGAATGCTAGGCAACTGGCGAAGGACTGCTAGGCAACTGGCGAAGGACTGCCAGTATCCAAGACCTGACAAAGGACCGTCAGGCAAAAGACCAACCAAAGGAGCGGTTGGCATCAGGTAAATTCTCCCGAGAGGAGTAGGTGAGGACGCGTTCCCCGTCGAGGGAACAGTAGGCGTCGGTTCGACCTAGGACTCCATTTTGGGAGACCAAAGTCAGAACCAAGACAGCTAAGGCTGTATAAATAAATATTTTATTGTTGCATTATGTTTTGGACTAACCCTGGATGCAGGACCGAAGGAACGTATGTCTGCAGCTCAGAAAGCCTCAAAGGAGAGAGACAAAGGCTGAGTAGGGCGCCCGGAGTGTCCCGGGCGCCCCCAAGGTACATACAAACATGTCAAAGGAAAAAGAGTTCGAATAGCTGCTGGGCGGGGCGCCCCCGTGCTCCCGGGCGCCCGCGCTGCTCCCGGGCGCCCCCAACGTCCCGGGCGCCCCCATGCGCATGCATCGAACCAAAAGCCCTCGAAGCCAAGCGGATAAAGTTTAACCCGGTCAATCCGGGCGCCCGAGCGCTCCGGGCGCCCCGGTCAAAGCGGATCCAGAGGATCAGACGCGACTGAGACTTTGGCGGATCAAAGGCCACGTGGGGGGCGCCCCCGACGTCCCGGGCGCCCCCTGGCCCTATATAAAGGGCCCTCGACCAAGGCTTCAACACAACTGTTCTCTCAACGCCCCAAAGATCTTCTACGCTCGTGCCTTGCTCCGGAAACACTCCAACTTGAGCTGACGATGTCCCGCTGCCCCGAAAAAGTTAATACACTCCGGACGTCGGTAACGAAGATCGAATTTTTTATTATTATTGTTAGTGCACTTACTTGTGATAAATTATTGTAAACTGATTTGCGCGTATATAGAACTGCCCAAAGTAAACGGTCAACGACCGTGGGCCTTGGAGTAGGAGTCGACACAGGCTCCGAACCAAGTAAATCGACTGTGTCTTTGTGCTGTGATTGTCTTATTTTATTTCCGCTGCGTACGCGCTCTTTACGAAAGTCCGAACGATTTCCGATATTCACCCCCTCTATCGGTTTTCTCGATCCAACAGTATTTTGAAAAATCGAATTAAATTACAAACTTTGTAAACAGACCACAGGCCAGGCCAGACTATTAAATAGGCCAGGCTCAGGCTTAGAACAAAGCCTATAACAGGCCACAGGCCAGACTTAGGCCAGTTTACTATTATACAATCCTGACCTGTTATGGGAAAAGCCTGACCTGTTTTCATCTCTAGATGTGTATATGAAAAGTGTCATGTTATTTACGTTGAATTTCACGTTATGTATCATTATTCAAGATTTAATGATTGTATTATAGTGATAGTATAAATAAATTTTTATATTAAAAAATTGATTAAGGTTCGTGAGTTTGTGTGATCAAGTTTAACGTAACAAATTTTAAATAATTTTTTGATTTAAAATTTGTTTACTTGATACTATAATTTAATTTTTTAACTTTAAAAAAATAAAATAATAAATAACAAAATTGTAAGTTAAAAAATCAAAAAATAAATAAAAATCACATTTGTTTACATGACTCTCTCTATATATATATATAATAAAACAAGATATATATATATTTTAAAAGAGCTATAATATGGAGAGTGAAAATGGAGAGTAAATGGTAGAGTGAATGACGTAACACTTGAGTGAATGACGTGACACTTTATATACACACGTCCGATTATCGCATGGACACCATCGGCGGCCTTCGGGCGCCGCCCCGAATCAAACTATACCCTGGGGGCACGATGAACCGTTGGAGATCGCTGCATGCAAAGTGTCACGTTATTCACTTTACCATTCACTCTCTCATTTTCACTCTCCCTATCATTTTTCATTTTAAAATGAGCAATGATAGAGAGAGTGAAAATGGGAGAGTGAAAAGCATAGTGAATGACGTGGCATGACGTGACACTTTACATGCACACGTTCGATTATCGCTTGGACACCATCGGTGGCCTTCGGCCGCCACCCCGAATCAAACTATACCCTGGGGGATACGGTGAACCCATCAGAGATCGCTGCATGCATCGTGCCACGTCATTTACTATGCTTTTCACTCTCCCATTTTCACTCTCCCTATCATTTTTCTTTTAAAATATAATAATGTTATATATATATATATATGTATATATTATTCACAAATTTATTTTAAAATTTTCTACAAATTCACTTTAAAGGTTATGTTGAAAATAAAAAAAATATTGTTTATACGATCATGCTTACTCTATGATGGGGTTGAGCATCTCATGGTTGACACGTGGATATGAAAAAGCTATGTGTTAAGATCCATCGAGTCTGAACGACTCTCTCTCACTCCTGAGACCTCCTCGGGAAGGTAGACTCCCGAGACCACCTCGGGCAGGCCTCCGCCAGAGGTCACCTCGAGAGGACAGGTCCCCGAGATCACCTCGGGAAGACAGACGCCCTGGACCCTCCCCAGCCAAAGGACCCCGAGATCACCTCGGGGGAGCGGAGCCAGGGATCATCCTATCCAATAATCCAACCTCAAGTAACTGTCTTCTCTTTGCGTATCTGCGGATAATTAACACCGATAATTATTGGATAATCATGACCCATAATATGCCACCATTAAAGTCTTAATTATCACAACGACTTGGATTAAATTACTGCAAGGGTCGTTACAAGGGTTATCCAGTAATCGACAATTAAGGAGACGTGGAAAAGAACGTGGGGACACATGTGACCGCTGCCTCAGGTATATAAGGTATTCCAACCTCCCAAGTAAAGGGAGACGCTCATCTTACTTATACTTCTCCTTAGTTCTTTTCATTCCAGATGCTCGAGTGCTGACTTGAGTGTCGGAGTGGGCTCCGCCGAAAAATCTCCAACGTGTTCCCATTAACGTTCGTGTTAATCTCGCAGAGTGAGAGCTCTTTCCCTTTCGTCATCATTCTCGTGGGTTGGATTTTGGTGACTGACAATCTGCGTCGATTCCTTCTGGAACACTCTACAATGCTGAAATTTTATTGATATTTTAGCAAATTATATTTAAAATATTGAAATATTAAAATTATGTATAAGTTTTAAAAGGATTAAATCATGTATTTTATATGTATTTTAATCTTCTTTTTATATTAATCAATTTACGATATTATTCATCCACATATTAATTGATTATTTTTTATTTTTTAAACGTATTAATTTATTTTTAAAATTTATTTTTAAATATAATATATTAAATTGATATTTAAAAATATGAATATAATCAAAAAAAAATAATGAATACACAAAATTTCTATCGATTTTGGCTCGCGTTCTCCTTATAGTATATTATCTTTTAAAAAGTAAATCTTTAGCATAAATTGATCATTAAAAAAATTAATCTGATGCTAAATTGATCATGAATAAATTAGTCGCTATCTCAAACATCCACGATTTAATCCCTAGCTACGATATATTTTACAGAAATTTTCCTCTAAATAGGGCGCGAAACATGAGACGCTATGCTTCTAGACCGTCTACTACGAGCGCTTTTCGATTTATCCTGGTGACTGATGAAAAATTTGTATGGAACCGAATCGATCATTCTAGGTTCGCTATCTGATCCAATATTTTATAAATAGTTATATTCTTGGTGGCAAAAGACGAATCGTTCGTCCCCAGCGCCTCCGCCAACCAGTCCCAAGACTAATACGGAGGAGATAAATTATGGAGGTTACTAACCCAGATGCTATGACTAGTACGTGAAGAGAATAGGCATACTGACTTTGTCAGGATTTGGATTGAAGAAGGGTAAGATAGATATGACTTATAAGGTACCTGATTTAAAATGTTACGCATTTGTTAATTTATAGTAGATATTTTAACCAATTGTGTCGGAAAGGGGCATTCTATAAAATCCTAGAATTACAGGGGGGCATTCTGCAAACTTCTATTGTCAAAACAACAAAAGTTTCCCGTCCCCCCGAAAAGGATATCAAAGTTGACCACTTTGCCTGGGCCGTAAATAGTTGACTAATTGAAGAAAACCTCATCTGACAGAGAGGGAGAGAGAGAGAGCCGTCTTTGGGCGACTCACCTTCTCCTCCGCTATCTTCCCCTCCCTCCCCCATCGCCCACCCAATCTCGACCTCCTTCCTTCTCCCAAATCGAAGCAGAGAGCGACAGAGATCGGAGATCTGTGCTTCCCTCTCACCGCTCGATCCGTCAAGATGCAGACGGGTTCCGGGAAGGCGTCGCCGCTCGATCTCTTGTCGGCCGTCGTCGCCTCCCTCGCCGGCGGAGATGGGCTCGCTTCCGGCGCCGGGGATGCCTTCGCGGAGAACCGGCTGCTGATCGCCGTCCTGAGCACCGTCGTCGCCGTGCTCGTCGGCTGCGTGGCGATCTTCTTCGTATGGCGATCGAGTGGAAGGAAGCCCGTCGAGCCGCCGAAGCCGCTGGTGGTGAAGACCCAGCTGGATGCGGAGGAGGACCAAGGGAAGAAGAAGGTCACCGTCTTCTTCGGGACGCAGACCGGGACGGCTGAGGGGTTCGCGAAGGTTAGGGTTTTTATCTGAGTAGTTCATTTTTTGAATTTTTCTCCCATAACTTTAGATTTTTTTGCCTCTTCTAGGCGCTGGCTGAGGAGGCGAAGGCACGGTACCCTAATGCCATATTTAAAGTCGTTGATATCGTAAGATCATCGTCCTTCTGTTTCAGATAATTCGAAAACTACTGATTCATTGACTGATCTGTAGTTAGTTTACTCAATTATAGGATGAATATGCTACTGAGGATGATGAGTACGAGGAGAACCTGAAAAAGGAGAGCTTGGTTTTGTTCTTCTTGGCTACGTAAGTTGTAAGCCAGGAATTCTTGTTTCCTCAAAGTTCGAGCTGATCCCTTTGTGTTCTTTAGGTATGGAGATGGCGAGCCTACTGATAATGCTGCCCGGTTCTACAAATGGTTTACAGAGGTTCTGGAAGCATGCACATTTAGTTAATCTATTCTACCAATAATCCTTTTGCCTTGATCGATTGCTGATTATTAGTTTATTATAGGGGAAAGAGAGAGGAACCTGGTTGGAAAATCTTCAATTTGGTGTGTTTGGTTTGGGCAATCGGCAATATGAACATTTTAATAAGGTTTGGCATGATGACATTGTCAGTATTTTTTTTTTTGGTGGGAGTTGCTTGGCTGATATATTTGTGTATTGTGTCCTTGCAAAGGTTGCTGTGGTGGTCGATGAACTGCTTCATGAGCAAGGTATATAAGATTGTGATTTGACTAAGTCATATATACTACTTGAGCTGACTTAAATCCTATCTTCAGTTGCAAGCTCAAAGTTCATGCATTTCATTTTTCTAGAGAATTTAACTTGCTTTGTAGACTAATTGTTACTCTAAAAACTTGTAAATTCAACTTGGTATGATGAGTTACTAAGAAACATTTGATTAGCCATGTTATCTGTGAGTTTCATACATACAACTGTAATGTAGTCATTATGTGCAAGTTTGTAGATGTGTTTAGTGATCTTAAGAATCATTCTTACTTGGATATTCTTTTGTCCCTTTTTTTTTCCTGCTCTGCATAGGTGCCAAGCAGATTGTCCAAGTGGGGTTGGGAGATGATGATCAGTGTATTGAGGATGACTTCACTGCATGGTATGTAGTATCAGTGTGCATGCCATCCAAATTCCAATGTTGGCTACTGTTATTTTTTAGTTTTCTTTTCTTTTTTCTCTTTTTCCCATCACTATCCCATTAGTCCTTTGGGGAATATGAAATATCAATTGTACTTTCAGGAGGGAGCTTCTTTGGCCGGAGTTGGATAAGTTGCTTCAGGACGAAAATGAGACAGGTGCATCTACTCCTTATACAGCTGTTGTTCCTGAATACCGGATTGTATTTGTCAGGCCAGAAGAAGTTCCATATCTGGACAAAAGTTTGAGTTTTGCGAATGGCCATGCTATTCATGACATACAGCATCCATGCAGGTGGAGATGCTCTTTACAAAGACAATTTAGAAACAGAATTGGTTAGGATTTTCCTGTACATGAAAAGCAATCTAACACAACTTGTGTATCTTCAAGGGCTAATGTGGCTGTGAGACGAGAGCTTCATACTTCAGCTTCGGACCGATCTTGCATCCATTTGGAGTTTGACATAGATGGCACTGGCCTTATGTACGTGTATAAATTTTATCGTTCTGAAACATGATTTCTTCTTTACAATGACATGCATTTTAAATTTCTTCTAGCAAATGGAAGGAAATCTGTTATATATGCAAAATGTGCTGAGGCCATTAATGTGCAAATCCCAGCTAATTCTACAGTTCAATCGCATAGTTCTGAATCTGATACGTGTCATTATTAAACAACAGCTGTTAGCCAAATCAAAGACTATGTATATCTGATACTAATGCAATTATAAATTTTAGAATGATGTTCTTGGTTTTGCATACAACACTTTTAGCAGACATCTAAACTCTGCTAATCTCGGGGTTTGATAGTAGCAACACTTATCCTTCCTGAACTTTACTTATCGCATGGAATTATATCTTAAATTTGTGAACCGTTTGTTGAATTACCATGGGACATCCTTCCATCTACCCTCTTGACACTCAATTTATCACAAATACATATGTTTTCTTTAAGGAAATTTTGCATGGATAGTCTAGCAATCAATCATGTTGAGCGAAATTCAGATTCTTTTTTTTCATTGTTTATTACACATAATATTAAGCTCATTTTAGTGATTGTGTGGTTATTTCCTCTAATTTCTTTTTCATCTTCACATGCATAATGCTTATGATTAAGTTTTTCATTTGGTATATTAATCATTATGGATCATTCGACATTCTATAAGTTGATATGTTCTGCGTTCTTGCACTGGATTGCTTTTCCTTTTTTGCTAGCCTCTTGTTAACAAGTAGCCAAAATTTTGAAGTAATCTCCTGCTTGTTTAAGGTTAATAAATTTTGAATTTTGCTAACCATTCTGGATCCATCCTATTATCAGGTACGGAACAGGAGACCATGTTGGTGTATTTGCGGACAACTTTTCTGAGAATGTAGAGGAGGCGGCAAAGTTGTTAGGTTATTCGCCTGACACATATTTCTCTATTCATGCCGACAAGGAGGATGGCACGCCACTTGGAGGCTCTTTGTCACCTCCTTTCCCATCTCCATGTACTCTTAAAACAGCTCTTACTCGATACGCTGATCTTCTAAATTCACCTAAAAAGGTGGCTTGTCATTTCATATCAGCCATTAATTTTTTTTTGTCTTATTCATAAATCCCTATTTAAGCCTTTTGTGTCAATCTTGCAGAGTGCGTTACTTGCCCTTGCTGCACACACATCAGATCCTAGCGATGCTGAGCGACTTAAATTTTTGGCTTCTCCTGCTGGAAAGGTTTACCATTTTCTGGACCATGATTATGTTTTTTTGTTGTATATTTGTTCGCATGGAATTCTTACTCGAGCACAATTGGATTCATGCAGGATGAATATTCTCAATGTATTGTCGCTAATCAGAAGAGTCTTCTTGAAGTCATGGCTGAATTTCCCTCTGCAAAGCCTCCTCTAGGAGTCTTCTTTGCTGCAGTAGCCCCACGTTTGCAGCCAAGATATTACTCTATTTCCTCTTCTCCGAGGTGATACTCAATTTCGTAATCATATATTGTTGTTTCATTTCTGCAACATATATAATACATAACCGTCAATTGTTTGCTGTTCAGGATGGCATCAAGTAGAATCCATGTGACTTGTGCATTAGTTTATGAAAAGACACCAACTGGAAGGATTCATAAAGGGGTTTGTTCCACCTGGATGAAGGTACTTTTTTAGTGCGTTACCCTTTTGTGCTTGTCTACCATGATCGAGTAATTGAAGTGAGGCAATATTAATAAAATATAAAACATAATACTCTAGTGGAATTGATAATGAAGTAAAATTTCTAGACTATAAATATCTACTAATGAGGAAACAAAATCTACCCTAAACTAAACTAAAATAAACTATATTAGGGGGGTGTTTAGTTTAAATTTGTCAATCGGAATGGTAATGGAATTCATTGAGGGATCAATGGTAATGGGAATCATGATTGCATCGGTAGTGTTTGGTTCAAATCCTGAAATGGAAATTATTGTTATTGATAATGTTTGGTTCAATTCAACTTTAGTAATGGGACTCCATAAAAATTTTATAGTTACTTAAAATAATAGAATTACTACAAAATAGAGAAAGTAAAATAAAACGGGCTGAGAGATAAAGTAGAAAAATATAAAGAGAAATTATGAGAAGAGAGGTAGAAAAAGAAATTAAAAGAAAAAAGTAAAAGAAAATATGATGATAGAGAAAATGAAGATTAGAGGTAGAGAGAGAAAGTAAGATAGGATAGCTAGAGAGGGAAAATGATAAAAAAATAGAGGGAGGAATTATTAAAAAATGTAGAGAGAGAAAATGTAGAAAGAAAATAAGAGATGTAGAAAATAAAATACGATAAAATAAAAAGTGATATAGAAAATATAGTGAGAAAGTGAAAAAATAAAGAATTATGATAAGAGAGGTATAGAGAAAAAGTGATTTAGAAAATGTAGAGAGAGAAAGTGAGATAAATAAGTTGAGAGAGAATGTGATATAAAATATGTAGAGTGAAAAAATATAATAAGAGAAGTAGAGAGAGAAAATAGGAAATGTGTAAAGAGAGAAAGATAAAAGATAAGTAGAGAGAGAAATTTTAAAATGTAGAGAGAGAAAGTAAAATCAGAGAAATGCAAACGGAGATAGTAAAATCAAAAAATAAGAGTGTTTTGGATATATGAAAAATAAAGGAATGACTGAGGAGTTTGATTGATGAGGGGGGAGTAGAAAATGAAAAGAGGGGAATGATTCCAAAATACCCTTGACACAGACCAAACAATGTCAATACGAATGATTATTGTCGATTCTCATTCCCTATTACCCCAAACCAAACACCCCCTAGGATTATAAGCGTATACAGGCTCAAACCTTTGACCTTCTCAGTAGAACAGATCAAACTGAATATTATTAAATTGATTTGGATTTTTTTAAAGAACCAACATGTATTTTGTTAATTCAACTATGACAATCTTCTTTGACTTTTAGATTTTTCTTCTGTCATTTTCATCCCTGATCAGTGCATAGGTTTTGTTTTCTTTTAAGAAACTAAATTGAGTCCTCGCTCCTATATAAGATTACTATTGCATTTTTTTTCATAATCTAGTATCGAGTGAATCAGCCTTTCTAGGCAGTTTTCCAGACTAAAACCATTAAGTATGCTTCTTCCTTATTTTGGTGTTATACAAATGGAACTCTCTATTTGACAGGATTCCATTCCACTGGAAGAGAACAAAGAATGCAGCTGGGCTCCTATTTTTGTGAGGCAATCGAATTTTAAATTACCTGTTGATCCTTCAGTACCTATCATCATGATTGGACCTGGCACAGGGTTGGCACCTTTCAGGGGCTTCTTACAGGTTTCCACTGTTCTATTCAGCTTCACTTTCATTCAAAAAAATTTTGCCTGCCATTTGGAGCAGATTCATTCATTCTTAAGCAGTGCCAGTTCTGACTTCATGAATGCTTGCAATTCGCAGGAAAGGTTGGCATTGAAAAAAGATGAGGTGGAACTTGGTCATTCTATTCTCTTCTTCGGATGCAGAAACCGCAAAATGGTTGCGTTAACATATAGTGCTACTTGTTGATACATTTTCTAAGATTTGCCTTCCTGTCCTCATCTCAATTGATGCTGTTAATTTTGCAGGACTTCATTTACGAGGATGAGTTGAACAATTTTGTCGAAACAGGCGCACTTTCCGAGTTGATTGTGGCCTTCTCCCGTGAGGGTCCAACTAAACAATATGTGCAACATAAAATGACCGAGAAAGTTAGATAAAACTTCTGACATCCATCTCATGTTATATTTTATTGACTAATCTCTTATCCTCATACTTAACCTTTTAAGTTTGCCCGCCCCAGGCATCGGAACTTTGGAATATCATCTCCCGAGGTGGATATGTATACGTGTGTGGAGATGCTAAGGGCATGGCTAGAGATGTTCACAGAGTTCTTCATACTATTGCTCAAGAGCAGGTGCGCCAACAATCCTTAAACTTATTACACTCCGACCATGATTAAATTACCTTAATGAATTGGAATCAACCATGCATGACTCATGAAGGATTCTGAATCTTAGGCTCTGTATGTGAAAACACATTTTTCGATTAAAATTTACCAAGATGATACAAATACACTCATATATAAGGATAAACTGGCTAAAATGTAATATCAACTTTCACCACAACTAGCTAAATATTAATCTGTTTCAAAATTGAACTAGATGCTCTAAAACACAAACAACAATGATTATATGAGATTGAGTTGTCAGAGTGTGAAATTGGAAATTCTCAATCCATCAAGTTGTTTGTTTCATCATACAAACGGAAGATATCTCTATACAATGAGCTATGAGGGGCTTTGATTTCTCATTTTTTAGTCAAATAGAGTGTCGCAAACCTCGGCTCAGACTCTGCATTAGCAAGGGTCTGATCTAGTTTACAGGTTTTTTCGTTATAGGAGTGTTTTCTGATAACCACATTACCTATCGATAATGCTGTTGCAGGGAGGTATGGATAGCTCCAAAACAGAAAGCTTCATCAAGAGTTTGCAAATGGAAGGGAGATACTTAAGGGATGTATGGTGAGAGCTTCTCTTCTCCAAAAGTAAAAGATTTCTCCTCCCAAATTAATTTGCTGCTTGGATTGTGGTATTCTTTTAGTGCGATCTATAGTTTTTTAAAATAATTATTATCATATTCGTGTATGCATTTATATATAGCTCGTCTTGCTAATTTACATATTTTCATTATTTAGTATAGCAAGAAGCTTAAGGGAATGTCTTAATTATATGAGGCTATTACCCTTGTACTTACACTAGTCATTCTAAGGCACAATGGACACCTTAATGTATTATTTTTATTTTTGTTAAAATTGTCTTGAATTGTTAAACTCGTTTTCATTATTGTTTCATATTTAACAAGTGCTAATAAATTTTGAAAAAAAAAATACAGAAATATTTTTTCGTTTGTATTGGGTAAGTACATGTATATATCAAATGTTTAAATACAGCAAAGATCACTAGCAACTTAAATATCTATAGATCTACACTTGCACACTTTTAAATATTCTCTCAATATCAATCTTCCCCTCTCCAATCATTCAGAGATGCATAGCCTCAGGCCGTAGCACTCCTATAATGATGTCCTGTATCTATAGCAATCTTTTAATCAGGGGAATATGAGTGTGATGCTTGTCAGGTCTGTATATAAGGGGGGCACTTGTGATGTATCCATTTAATCTCGTCTTGAATCTTCTATAATCTGCTTCTTTTGCCTCCGGGTTATGGTGCAGCGGTAGTGCGACTATTCGCTATCCTAAACATCCGCGATTCAATCTCTAGCTACGGTGTATTTGTAAGAATTTTTCTTACAAATGGGACGCGAACCCTGGAATGTTGGATTTTTAGACCGTTCATTGTGAACGTTTTTCGATTTACCTTGGCGGTCGATGGGAAATTTTCATGGGATCGGATCGATTGTTCGTGTCACGCCCCGAGACCCAGGAGCCGCTGATCCAATAGAAAATCGGACATCACCTCCCCTGTCCGGCGGATAATTTACACATACACACAACAACTAACAACACCACGCAGTTTATATTTGGCCTCAGGCCTCCAAAATAGATAAACACGATATAAAACACAAGACAACTAAGAAGATCATACCTGACTGCGGACCGGTCCGACTTATGACGAAACAACAAATACAACAACCCCTTAAGGCTTACGACACATACGACATATACATATCGCCTAAAGAATTATAAAACAACACACTATAAAGTACAAAACGAAACCATGTCGTTGCGATGGGTAGGAACTGGCTGCTGGGCTCTTCTGGCGACTCCAAGTATCTCAATCTGAAATAAAAAACATATGGCAACGGTGTGAGTCCATAAACTCAGCGAATACTCAGTAGATATGTATAGTATGTTATAATAACAATAGAAGTCTACGCTGATACAACCTCATATGAACAATAGGAAAGGGTATACCGAAGATACTGAATAAAGATACATACCCGAATCCATCTAACCTGAAAAGAGGATAATAAGTACCAAGGGAATATCAATAGACATATAATCTCAGATAACAAGTCTCCAGAATATGCATGTCAAACAAGTGCAGCAATCAAGTGCAGCAAACAATGCACGATGCAAAATTTGCACATGGTGCAATGCCATGGTCACCCCCTAACTCCAGTCAAGCCACCGAGACAGACGATACTGTGTCGGCTGAGTGGGTAGAGCTGTGACACTGTCAGCACTCTGCCATCACTACTCCTGAGTGACCGAGTGGACAGGATGCTGGTGGAGTAAACACTCCGTCCCATATATATATGGGGGAGATATCTCTCTCATCTTCTCTGGTCTATGGGTAGAGAAGGGATCCCTGCCTGCTACCACGCTCCGAAACCACTACCCATGAGCGGACGAGCGGAGCAGTACAGAGCAAATGCACACACCCAGCGGTATCCACTAACCCATGAGTGGCCGTGTGTGCATATCATGTGCCGGAAGACGATTAGGCTCAACCACAAGGGAGTCGCTGATCGCCGGCATGCAACAATGCAAGGATGGTGTATGATAGATACACATACCTCTCTCCCAAGTCCTCAGTATACTAGGTCTCAGTCTGAAATCCTATAACAGGAAATACAGGTAACCTACAAGGTATACTGGCCGAAAACTACAGATCCCTCAAGGTCAAAGGCAGGAGATACATCACGATCTCTAAGCATACATATAGATATGACACTACCTGATACTGTATGGAACTAACAGCATAATAACTCAGGGATAAACCACAGGTATCCAGGACAGGCATAATAAACAGGGATAACCAACAAGTATCCAGAACAGGCATAATAACCAGGGATAAATAACAAGTATCCAGAACAGACATGATAACTCAGGGATAACTAACAAGTATCCAGGACAGGTATAATAACTCAGGGATAACTAATAAGTATCCAGGACAGGCATAATAACTCAGGGATAATAAATAAGTATCCAGAACAGACATGATAACTCAAGGATAACTAACAAGTATCCAGGACAGGCATAATAACTCAGGGATAAACATGTATCCGGAACAGGAATAATAAACAGAGATAACGTATAATCTTACTGCTATCTATAACAGTCTATGCATAACAAAATGACAATATCATAAGAGATAAGTCAAAGGGTACCCGCCTCAATTGAAGATGCTCGTATCACAAGAGAACCCCTCGTCCAATCATCAGCAATCAATCAGTGTCCTGTATCAAGGATATAGTTCTTTAGCTGTCATAACAATTATTAAGCAGCTAAACTAATTCCTACACCGTATTAGGATTAACTTAACCCTTTCATCCAATAAAACCCTCATCAACAATCTAACATCATTGAAAATACTCTACTGATCAAAAATCACCTCACCTCATCCAACTATAAATCTATCCAGAACCCATGAAGAAATTGAGTAATAATCCATCACCAAGTCAAAGAGCCAATACACAAGCCCACGGCACATGCTCATCCAAAAACTGAACTGAGCAGATTCAATCTAAAAAGTCATATCAACAATTACCTAAAGCCAAAACCGAATCAATATCCGCTTCACAGTTCATCCATACCATAATCTAACAATCCATAACCAAATCCATTCAATGATATATTTAACACAAAACCAATCTGCCATCATCCCTCCAAACTGAAACCAATCTATAATCCATACATATCAGAAAAACATACGGCCAAGAGAAAGAAATAAAAGCATAAACGAACTCCTATAATAACTTTGCCCATGAGATAAAACTCACGACAACTATCCAAAAGCTCAATAGATCAAAATCACATCTACCATAATCCAAAATTGAACAACTCATACAATCTCTAACAAGATCTGATCACTCATTAGTCCTTCTATTAAGCACCAATTCTACCCTTGAAATCTCAAAGGAATGAACCTAGCTCAAACTAATCGTACCTGAGATTTGAGCCAATGAAGTCATCCCTGTTCAGATCCGAGAAGAAGAAGGCCCAACCATCGAAATTCTTCCTCAGTCTTAAAGCCTACCTTTGCTGAGCACACAAATCGATCCAGAGGAAAACAAATCAATATCAATCTAAGGAAACAAACTCTAACCACTCACCAGCTGCGTTACGGCAGAAGAACACACCATCATCAAAACATACATCACAGATTCATATTGGAATAACTGGATCCTACCTCAGCTGATCACCAACTAGCACGTCCCTGTTCAGATTTGGCTATGGGTTCAGTGGAGATTTTGGACAGCCATTCCTCCTCAACCCTAGAACTACTCCCGAATAAATCATCCCCTGCCAAAGCAAAGTTGGCGTTGCAAAACAACCTGTGAATATTCCAACCAACAAAGCAGGGATTCGGCACATCATAGGCGAGACTTATACCTCACCTTGGCCACCAACAGAATAACCACAATTGAGAATGGTGCTAACAAGCAACACGTCGGGCCTCGCGCGAACCAGAGGGAGATGGATCAAGCTCCACGCGATCGAAGGAGAACAGGGAGATGCGCCTTTGGATTTCTCTCAACCAACTGTGGCATCGACGAAGGGGCCATGTGGTCTAGGGCGCGCGAAGGAGAAGAAAAGAAGAGGATCAGCGTGGGTTGCTCTGGCAGCTAGGTCACGCGAGAGGGGAGGAAGAAGAAGAGGCTGGCCGGGCTGTGGCTGCGGCTAGGGCTCGCGAAAGGGGAGAAGACGAAGTCGGGTCGGCTGCTTGGGTTTAGGGCACGCGAGAGAAAAGCGTCGGGTTGACTTTGGCTGCGGGCGTGTGAAGAAGAGGGAAAAGAAAGTATATAAGTGGCTGGTCATTTTTCAGAAAAACCCCTCCACTCTTCGAAATCTAAACTCTATCCTTAGGGTAAGGGTTTTAGCCCTTTGACCCTCCAATTAGTTATAATCCATCTCAATAAATTTTCTAGGATTAAAATATTTGCCCTCTCGTAATTTAAGAGTTTACTTGTAAACCCTTGATAAGTTTTACATTTTTACAATAAAGCCCCTTAGGCTCCTCCCGTAGGCCGAAAACCCTAGACTCTATCCGGAAAAATCCCGAAAAATATTCTGGTCCGGATTTTCAAATTGCCGTAGTTTACAGTTCGAGGATGAAAAAATCTCCTTAATCATTTTATAATATCCTTCTTTTATTATTGCTTTAATTTCCATTCTTTGGGGAAAAAATAAAAATTTAAAACAATATATTAAGAAAAGGCATTTCTACCGGCCTAAACAAAAATATTTCAAGCATATGAAAAAGGGAACTCATGTTGCTCGAATCACTAGAGAGATTATTCCCCCATGAAAAAGGTGTTTCTTCTTCTCTTGAAAATGATAGTTCTTGTTGCAACCTTTCATATCACGTCCCTTATATTTGTTTATAAAATACTAAAATCATGGAATTTGATGCAAGTGAATGATAATTTAAAAACAGTGGAGTTTCTCATGTATGTCCAGTTTGTAGTCTGTTCACAAAATAAATTGAAAAACAACACTAAAATTATGGAAAATCTAAATAAACTGATAGTTTTACATGAAATATTCAGCGCGGCAAAACGATAATAGTGTACCAAATGACCTCCTTTTCTTAGTTCATCCCTTCTACCAGTAGAGTAATCAGTGCCACGAGCTGTGCCTTTGTCTTGCGTTTGTAGTGATCTTGAATAGTCCATTCTATGATTCAAAAGTATAAATCGATTCTGGATTATACTAAATTAATTTTTACAGTATAATCAATAGAATTGTAATATGATTGGAGCAGGATCGATAAAAATTTTGAGAGGTCATAAATTTTTATTCGGATTGAATCATAAAATATATCCAATTGAAGCTAGTTTATAGATTTATAATTTAAATCTCTTTCTTAACAGTTCAGTTTTAAACAAAAAAAAACATCATTTAAAAATTTGTTTTTCATTTTTTTATTTTTTGCAAGTAAGAAATGTAAAATTATTTAACAGAATCGTAATATGATTGGAGCAGGATCGATAAAAATTGAGAGGTAATAATTTTTTATTCGAATTGAACTATAAAATATATCCAATTGAAGTTAGTTCATAGATTTATAATTTAAATCTCTTTCTTGACAGTTCATTTTCAAACAATAAAAAACATCATTTAAAAATTTATTTTTCATTTATTATTTATTTTTGTTTTTTTGCAAGTAAGAAATGTAAAATTATTTAAATATTTATTTAATTATTTTTGAGTTAGTTTTTATAATAATATTTTGTTTTTTTTTCAAAATAATAAATATTTGAATGTCTATTATCAAGTATTTTATGGAATCAACGAATTTTAAAATATTATTTCTAATCTGAATTAAATGATTTAATATCTTCTGTCAGATGTTTCGATATTTTTAAATTGAATAATCTTCTAGATTAAGAAAATATTCTTGAGATTAAATGTTATTATTATTATTATTAGTAATAATTTTATATTGTCACATTTTATGATATATAAATTAAATATTATTGAGTGTTACATAATGATACTTAAATTAATAGTTAATTTAAATTTATATGGTTAATAATATAATATGAGGTGTTAAGTATCTGCAGTTGTATATATGTACAAAATTAATAATTTATTTATATGTAAATGATTTTTTATATATTTTTAATTATTAATTATGTATCATAAAAGTTTAAAGATTTTGATAGGATTACACGATTTTAAGATCTGATCTTGACCGTTTTGATTTTGATTCCAAATCAATTCTACGATCATGATTCTATAAATTATAATTTGAATTTCTAATCGAGATACCCCTTATCGTAGGCAACGAGCTAAAAAGGCAGTACGAGGACAAGAATGAGACCACGACAGCTCGTTCACTTGCCACCATGCTCGACATGGAAGACGAGGACAAGAATGAGACCACGAGAACCAGTCTGAGACCACGAGCTCGTTCACTTTGCCGCCAAGTTCCACATGAAAAACGAGAGCCAGTATGAGACCACGAAAGCTCATTCACCCGTGACCGGTCATGCTCCACGTGGAAAATGAAATATTGACCAGGTAGCAGACGAATTTGGGATGATTGTCTTGGTCTCATGGAAATTTCTCATTGGTCATCAGGATAAATCGATAAGCGCTCCTGGTGGACGGTCTAGAATCCCAGCGTCCCACGGTTCACGCTCCATTTGGAAGAAAAATTCTTGCAAAATATATTGTAACTAGGGATCGATCACATGGAAAACGAGAACAACAATGAGATCGACATGATGAGGATTGGTATGTAGGAGTGACAATTTAAATTAATCATTCGATCGAAATAAAGATATTATAAAGAACATAATTTGAAAATCCTAAATCCTAAATCTGAATCCCAATATCCCCATCAACTCGAATAACCTGACCTATCCGATTAAAAATGATTATTTTTTTATAATCCTTCATTTTTATCTTAATATTTTATTATTGACATGCTAACCTTCTACTATTATGTACATAAAATATTTTAATTTTTTTAAAATAAAATTTGATTTAATCTTAAAAATCCTTAAATCCTAAATTCAGATTAATCCGGTCAATCCGAACCCAACCCTATCCTAACACAACCCAAAAACTCTCAATCTTAATTCAACCCAAATTCGATATTTCTAATCTTAATTCAATATTTTTTTGGTCAACTCGGATAGGATTGGCAAGTTCATTTTTTATGCCTCTAGGTAGATATGGCACCCCTCATCGTAGCCAATGAGGTTCGAAGCAAATAACAATATACTTTTAGATAGATTTTGAGAAGTTAGGAGGCCTTTATAGTTGTTAGATATAGTTGTAAGCATATATGTGTTCAACGGGCCCGAAACGAATAATAAATGGTGCAAGAAACATATCTAATTTAACAAATTTCATAATTCCTACAACAAGACCTATGATGAAACAAAAAGTGCGAGATTATAGCGAGAATCACTTCTTTCCCTTTTAAAATGGATAACAGTAATGATCGTAAGTCGCTCCAGTGAATGGTACATCACAAATAAGCCTGCTAACGAATGATCAATAGAACAAATATAAAACCTAACTAGTCATGTCAAAGAAGATGTTTAACTCGTAACTTTTGGATAATAAAAGGTCATTTTTTACTAAGAAAATCTCTCCAACACAGGTACGGCTTTGCCGATGTTGTGTGTGACAACCATCGCGCCATGCGATTAGATCACACGAGCAAATACTAGCCGGGCCGTGTCGCATGTGACAATCATCACGAGAATCAATGCGATTAGCTCACGCGAATGACTGTTGTTGCACAAATAAGACGCAATTAGTGTCACGTATTGCAAGACAAAGAAGATTAGGATAACCTCTTGTTCAATTGATCTATATCTTGGTGAAAAGAACGTCGGAGAAGAAATTATATGCAAAGAAGAATCGTGCATTGGTGTGTACCTCAGATTCATGAGAATAGGGTTTAGGGTCCGTGACTTTCGGAGATTTTTTAGTATAATTAAAAAAAATTAGGCCTCTCCTAGGTAGGACCATGAGGAGATTGCCTCTTTGGCCTCATGGAAAGGTCCGGCCATAGTTGTAAGCTAATTAGATGTAGAGGATGTTTTACCAATATACTTAAGTTAAAAGATCGTAAAGCCAAAAAACGATGATCCCTCGATAGGTTTAATGAATTCTATCTAGATTCTTATATGCACATAAGATGCTCTTGGGCTATGGTACAGCGACTAGTAGCTATCGCAGATATCTTTGGTTCGATCCCCAGCTACGGTGTATTTGCAAAAAATTTTCTTCCAAATGGAACGCAAACCCTAGGACGCTGGACTTTTAGACCGTTCACGTGAGTATTTCCCGATTTACCTTGACGGCCGATGGAAAACCTCCGTGGGATCGGACCAGTCGTCCGAGGTTGGAAAACATATCTTTTGGATTTGTTAGGTTAGGTTTCCTTTAGAGCTAAGTGAACACATATCGATTATTTGTTGCATCATTTTGTTATATTTATGTATTACCTCCAAATCCATCTATTTGCTCTACCATTTCCACACCAAAAATTGGAAAAATCAAATTGAAAAAATAAAATTATTTTATAAAAATTTGATTTCAGTTTGAAAATCAGGTGAAATAGTGAGTTCAATTCAGGATTGATTTGCAACGATGATGATACATCAACAGTTTGAACCCTAATTTCAAATTCACAATGCATTTACTCCAATACACTGTTGGTGAAGTTTTAACAAATTGGATTACATACAAAGAATATAACAATAGATTGTTGCGCGCCGAGATGCAAACTCCTATCGCTTGTTCGCATCAATTTGCATCAGTACCCTGTTCAGTAAATCAAAGGCGAAGTGTTAGTGATGGGGACAATATCGAACAAGCAATGATAAAATTGCAACTATAGTTTCGCGGGGACTGAAAATTCAAGGGTTTAACTAATTCTTCGCCAGTTGATGTCGATACAAAATGAATGGAACCATGCTTATGCGAATGCTGATACTGTTTCGATACAAAGAGTCATCACTAAAAACTTTGGATGCATTATCCTGTGCCTATTAGTGCTTGACTATGCAAGAATTTACTTGATCAGGTAATGTACCTTCTTCCAGCAGAAATTTTGGAGCTTTCATGTAGAGTACAGAACAAATGGCACTGCAAGAAAATGAAGCATTGTTTAGTAAGCTTGTAAAAATTTATAGCGAGTTCCATCAGAAGAAAAATTTGGATCGATGTAGCCGACACCAAATAAAGCCTTGCATAGGGTTCAAGATTCATGTAGCCGACATCAAATAGTTGGGACAAAGACCGACACATGACAATAACACGACATGAATGCAAGCAAGGATCGGTAAGAATATGACTAATAGCTTCTCGATCTCATCATATGGCGTAGGCATTAACAGTTATCGTGATCATGAACACCAACTCACTAAGAAGCAAATTTGGTGATAAACCTCACATAGAGTTCAAGATCCAAGTAACCGACAACAAATCATTAGGGACGATACAAATGATGTAGGAATACAAGCAATGATCAGTAAGAACATGACTAATAGCTTGTTGATCTCGTCATCGTATGGCATAGTCATCAACAGTTCTAGCTATTGTGAAGAACAACTCACCGATCAATATTATACTTAGCAGTAGCACGAAGGCGAGCCTTAGTGACGGACTGAACTGCATTTGGTATTGACTTCCCGGTATTTGTCTTTGGATGACTTCTATCCTCGCTGCAAATTGCTGAGAACTAGTAGCGTTAAAACAACCCCTACTTCTTTCTGTCAACCTGCTAATTCGCTGCTCAAACACACAAGGCATGATAATTATACAATAATCACAATGCCCGCATATGAAAAATATCATTAAACATCTTCGAACAAGAAAAGCTAAGAATGTGCTTATTCATACTAAAATGGCAACCTTCAATGCAAAGCAAAGAAAGTAATTGGCATAGCAGAATTGAAATGATTTCGTGTTTGTTAGACACATTTGGCAAACCGAATTTACATGTCCAATGATAGAATCTAACCTGAGCTAGACAAGCAATCCTCTTCATGTCCATGTACTTTAAGAACCCATGTCTGAATTGAAGCTGCTCTTCGGATTTTAATTTCTTGGAGCTATTCCTGAACAACCTAAGCCTCGAGGATTCAATACTTTTCCAAAGACGACTGAGAATAGATGGATTGATTCGCATCTCTGGTATTGGTTCGACTGATTGACGACTAGCTGCTTCTATGTCATCGGATACTTGAATCTTCCAAGAACTCTCATCCACCGAACTTGATGTCCTCCTCAGTCCACTTGACTGCTCCACACTTTTGTGTGGATTTCTGGTCGCCACTTCCATTGCTTGCCTCGTACCATTACTAGCAACAACTGTGTCCTTTGAGCCCTTTGCACATTCTGACAGAGAATTTCCTTGCGATGCATCTTGCAAATTCAGAGGCACCTCGGAGAGGAAAAGAGCAAAATCATCTTGCTCTTCAGCATTTAACTGTATCCATCGCAGAGGTTGTTTCCCTTCATTTCTAAGAGCCTTCTCTGTGCGAGAAATTTGGTTCCCAATCGCCTCAATGAAATGTTCATGTCTGGTTATTGTATTTGCCTCTGATGGATAGTTTTCATGGCTCAATCTGACAGCCTTCTCAAACTCCTCTAGCTGCAAATGCAACATCAAGTTTAAGTGTCGACAAAAACTACCACCATTTTTCGCTAGGGCGAATCAAGCGTTCATAAGCCAGCGTGTTCGGCTTGGTAAGAGCTTGTTTACATTCGTTCAATACACACAAGATCAATTAAATGAACAAATTTGAATAATTCGTTAAACTAAATAAACAAGCTTGAACACATATATATTCAACTCATTAATGTTTATGAATTGTAAACTCTTATCAACATTGGTGAATAAATAAAAAAAAATTCAAATTTGACAAACAAACTTATATTATCAAACTTAACAGTCAATCAAACCATTTTAAAAATATAAAAGTTTCAAACAACCAAATAAGCTTGAATTGAGAGCTCGATAACCTATAAACAAACTAAGTTCAAGCTTATAAAAAGAAACCAAGCTAAGCTTGAATAACCATTTCAATGGCTTGGTTCATTTTAGATTCGGCTTGGTTTGACTCGAGTAGTTTATCAAACAAGTGAATGAACTACCTTTTCGCAATTCAAATTTTGAACAAAAGCAAATAGTAAAAAGCTGAGGTGAAAGAACCACCTGCCACTTTGCGGTGCCAAGAGCAATATGAAGTTCCCTGTGCAATTCATCTTCTGCTCCGGAAGGAAATCCATCTTTGAGATATCGCATCCAAATTCTGTACAGAGACTCCAATCTGCAACGAACAACGATGACCACCAAATGCAACATTCACCAACAAATTGAAATCGCAAAACAAAAGAGTTTCCTTTGCCATCAGAAATCCATCGGTTTATTGTTGTCACGAATCAATCAACATGAAATCCAATAGAAGAACTCGAAAAATCCAAAATCAAGATAAGGGCATACGCATCGGCAGATTCCTGGACCTCCTCCGCGGCGGAAAAGAACACATCCTTCTGCCAATGATCGAAGCTGCTCCCCACCGCCATCAAGCACCTGATGAAGATCCCCAAACGAATCCCAACGCGCCGCCAAATCAATGTGCATGGAAAGAAACCCCCAATTCCACCTGCCTGCCTTCTGAATCCGAAACAGGAAGGAACCAAATAATAACCTCGAAGAAAACGTAAGAGATAGAGGGGAATTATAAAATCTTTTTCTTTACCTGGAATTCCTCCAGGCTTCCTCCCCGCCCAAGCGATCGAACCGCTGAAAAATCGAAGCAAGCAAAGGAAGCGGAGAGAGAGAGGGCGATCCACCACGAGGAATCAAACTCCGTCCCCGCTCTTCCTCGCTCCCAACACCCTCCCTTCTCGATTGGTCTCAAATCCTTGTCATGGCCTCGTCGCCATTGATGCGAGCGTCGGCGGTAATATGGCAGGTGAGACGCCAACCTCCTCCCACTGGAGAAAATTATACTTTACTCCTTCAATAATTTAACAAAATTTCCTCTTCACTAAGCGGAATTTAATTAATGTTAATACACACCCCCCAAGTTCTTGAAATTATTTCATTTCATCTCCTCTTTCATGTTCTTTTTGGTGAGAATTTAATGTTCCCATGGAAGTGTCTAATTGGTTAAAAGATGACAGATTTATTATAATGGAAGAGTAATGATATGTTCAAGGATAAAACTTAAGAAAAACATCAAGGAATGATGTGACAGTCAGCGTAATTGATTGCCGCTCAGACATTGTCGTCGTGGCCTTCGACCGCCGTCCTAAATCAAACTATACCCTAGGAAGCACGGTGAACCTGTCAGGATCGCTGCAATTACGATGTCACGTCATTTTTTGAGGTTTTCCTTAGCAAATCATTTTTCATAATGGAATCGGGATCAAATTCTGACTTGCACGTCCCACCCTCTAACCACTTAACGATCGATTATAAGTTGACTCCGTTATTTATCTCATTTCATATAATTTAGGATGGACTATGAATGGCTCCTGGGATGAGTATAATCATTTTTTGTTACGATTTGATGAGAATTTAATAATATACGATACAAGAGAAGAGTCTATTATATGTAATCTTACTCTATATTATAAGAGTAAGTTTTCGTGATTCAAACTCGTGATCTCTAAATCACACGTCTCCCCTTCAAGTTTGATTTCTATGTACAAATCATAAATTTAAAAAAGAAGATATTTTAAAAAAAATGTTCTTTAAATTTGTCTTCTTAAATTGGATATAAGATGAATGATTTTTTCTATAGTAATAGGTTTTTTTTTTTTTGACAAAGGATGAAAAAACTTAAATTTATTGTAGGAGTCATAGTTTCCTAACTATTATAATATGAATATTAGATGATCAAGTCAAATCCATATTATAATAATTCTAAAACTATAGTGGTTACATATATAATTATGACAACTACGATTTCATAATTATTACAATATAAATAATTAATGAATAAGATTAATCCATATTATAATAATTGTGAAAATTATAGTTGCTACAATATAATATTTTTGAATTAGAGGATAATTGAATAATTATACCTAGATTGTTCATGGAGTGAGACTTTTTGATAAAAAAAAATAGGATGCTTCGTTATTCCATGCTACTTTTGCCGCCAGTAAATAAGAGTGAAATGCAACAAATTTAGAATACAGGAAAAAACGAAAGGAGATTTGAATAAAATTATAGGGGCAAATTGAATATTTCCTTCACAGGGAAGGACAGGCTGTTCCCGGAGAGGGCCGCTCATCCACCCATTACCAACCAGCTGATCAGCTACTCCGCGACATCTCCCCTTTGTTCCACGGCCGGGATCTTCGGACGGCTGCCGACAATGGTTCGTTGCTTTGAGACTCGGAACAAAAAGATCTCACGGCTCGACGAGTCTTTTCTCACTTACCGCTGTGCGTGGTGGTGGTGGTGGTGTGGTTGGGATATGGTCGCACACCCGTGATGTATAGGTTGTATCGTATATGACCACCCCGCAACTTACCTAGCATTCGCATATTTCGCATTGATACTGGGATTGAAAAATGAAACGGTTAATTACCGATACTAGATAAATTTTCATATTACCTAGGTTTGTAAACAATTTTAAACAATTTTAAAAATACCCAATATCGTTTGTCCCTCAGAATCGATTGCTTCAATTCGTACAATAATATTCTGAATCAATTGGTATAATTATCGATTAAAAAATAACCCATTTATATTTTAAAAACTATTATTATTAATATAATATATCAAATTAATATTTTTGAACGGATATAATTAGGAAAACTCACACAAACATATATAACATAATTTCATATTATTCCAAACTTTATAAATCTATCAATCAATTTCAATATAATTACGAAAATTCACACAAACATATATAACATAATTTCATATTATTCCAAACTTTAAACATATATAACATAATTTCATATTATTCTAAACTTTATAAATCTATCGATCAATTTAAATAAAAATTAACTGATAGATTAAAAAAAACTCGAAATGATATGAAAACAACTTTTTCATATCTTCATTTAATTCTTTTAATTATATAGATGTTTCAGACATCGATTAACATATAACAATAATTTTTTAAACATCAATCAAGCATTTAAAAAAAATCAATTACTATATTATAACAACGAATTAAAGTATTATTCATAATCACATAATTTTGTCAATCAATTACTATAACAATCTATTAAAATTTTAATTTATATATAAAAAATCACTAGTGTTTCAAATTGATATTTGAAAGCTAAATATAATTTAAAAAAACTAAATTACATATCATTTTGAGCCCTATATATTCTTAATTTTTCTAATTATATTAGCCCTTAAATATCAATTTATTATACTATAATAAAAGCAATAATTTTTAACACGAATTAATCATTAAAAAAATAATTATTTATTATAATGTATCAATCGATTAAAATTATTATTCATGATCACAACTTTACCAAATCAATTGCTACATTACAAAATGTAGCAATCAACTAGGCAAGCTAAAGCAAAGGGCCAAAATTGATATCAGATATACGATTTGGATAATATAAAAATTTACCAATGTGATTAGGTAATTTGCTGAAAATAAGAACACACATCTTCAATATTGGCTCATACCATAAATGCCCACGGGTGGATCAATGGTAGGCCTTCGCTGAATCAGACATGTTCAGTCGACGATCGCAGGATAAACTTGGCTTGTTACAAAAAATCCTTGAACCGGCCCGCATCCAGCATTCACCTGAACTCCTCTGAACTCGTAAACCGCCGTCGGTGGCGGCATTTTTTGAATCTACCATGGAAATTTCTGGACCGGACCAATTCAATTGTCTGCTGCTTCATCATTTTTTTCATAGCATTCCAACATGAAGTCGAACAACTCAATGTGTAGTAGACTAGACTAGTTCAATGGAGCAAGTAGAGAGTGGATGAGTTGATCAGGATTGGTTCAGTTAAAGTGAGAAGTTAGGGAAGAATCGATGAACTAAGCATGGACCGACATGGGGAAGGGCGACAAATTGTCAGCATATTACGAGCCCTAACTGTTTCCATGTCATAATCTTGATACATGGAGTTACATGTAGCATGCACAATGTTGAACAAGAAAGAATATGATGGCTCGAAACCAATCATCAAAGCAAGGACTAACAGATTCAAAAATTCACCGGGTTACCGTGGATGCAGGTGTCATAAACATCTGAAGCACGAGAACTGTGGATGTAAAGTCTTCTCTCCTCTTCGGTTTAAAGTTGCTCCAAGAATATGTTTATATCAAAATTAATTAAATATACAGAAATAGAAGGAAAAAAAGAAGAAAAAGACATTGTTACTGAACAAAACCATTCGGTTTGGCTCCATTTTTGGTTGAATGCTTATGTTCTTCTGCATCGTAATGAGCAAACGCAGCATCCAGAGCCTGGAATGATGGAAAGCAAGGATAAGGGTGTAAACACTAATATTTAAACTGAAAGGATATGCTGATTAAGCAGAGAGCCAGAGATGGGATCGGATTAACATAATCGATCTTGAATGAGGAAAGGCTCCTGGAAATGAATATTAGTTGAGTGCAAGCAAAGATGATTTCATTTGCATATAGTTTTTCTTGCCAATTTGTGCTATTTTAGACCAGTGTAATTTTATATCTAATTCTTTTTAAGAAAAAGGTTTACTTGTCGCTGTCGATGAAAGTTTCTATCAACTACTTGAGTTACTATGCTCATATTCATTCAAAATTGAGTAAGACATTTTGGTGCTGATGTAAGAAAAAATGAATAAACAAATGACTATAAAGATGGGATTGATGATATTGCAGCCACAGTTATACAAATGTTCTCAGTAATCCCCTTAACCTTATTGCAATCATGAAGCAATGAAAATGCGAATCATTCCTAATAATTATAAATGTTTGTTTTTCTATTCTAAATTGAATTGCTTGGAATAAAGAGAGTTCGCCATTTACTTATTTTTAAAATATTCCTAATCTTTAGAAATATATGAAAGTTAATTCTAAGATGACAGAGAGCAATTCTAAAAAGCATGTACTTTTGTTTATTAAGATCCAGCTACAGAATGAGACTTGGCAACTATGAAGGACCGATGTACCTGAAGCATGGGCTGAATAAGAAGAGAGATTTGATGCCGGAAATCTGACTGCACGTCCTTTATGGCCTGGAAATGCAGAGAAAGGAAATATTAAGTGCAGATAGGTTTAGAAGACCGCATAAAAAAAGAAACGGAGAGAAATATAATCAATATCTCAAGATTCAAAGATGATATCAAAGGATCTAAATTCTGAGATGAAAATTCCTCCCAAATGTTAAAAGATTGGCAAAAAAAAAAAGGGCCTCTGTAAGTTGCCTCAATTTTGCTAACATAGTTTGCTAATATTGAGTATAGATTATGCAGAATCCTATCTTCTAACCCTCACCACAGATATCAAAGAAACAAGTAAATTGAGATTTTAGCAAAGTTCGCAAAGAAAAATGTATACATTTTCAGTTAATCTGTATTTCTTTTACTATATGCATGAATATAGAGAACATACACAAACAAAATCGTATTTTAAAANCTAAAGCTAAAGCAAAGGGCCAAAATTGATATCAGACATACGATTTGGATAATATAAAAATTTACCAATGTGATTAGGTAATTTGCTGAAAATGAGAACACACGCGACATCTTCAAATATTGGCTCATAGAATTCCATCATTTTATGCCACAAAGGGTATTATGCAATGGTGGGACAACTAATCGCTATCTCAGACATCTACGATTCGATCCCCAACTATGACATATTTACAAAAATTTATTCTTCAAATGAGACGCGAACCCTAGAATGCTGAACTTCTAAACCGCCCATCGTAAGCGCATTCTAATTTACACTGGTAACCGATAAAAAATTTCTATAAGACCAGACCAATTACTCTAAATTCGTCTACTATCATCTAATATTTTTCATAGCATTCCATCATGAAGTCGAACAACCCAATGTGTAGAGTTGTAGACTAGAATAGTTCAATGGAGCAAGTAGAGTGTGGATGAGTTGGTCAGGATTGGTTCAGTTAAAAAGTGAAGTTAGGGAAGAATCGATGAGCTAAGCATGGACCGACATGGGGAAGGGCGACAAATTGTCAGCATTTTACGAGCCCTAACTGTTTCCATGTCATAATCTTGATACATGGAGTTACATGTAGCATGCACAATGTTGAACAAAGAATATGATGGCTCGAAACCAATCATCAAAGCAAGGACTAACGGATTCAAAAATTCACCGGGTTACCGTGGGTGCAGGTGTCATAAACATCTGAAGCACGAGAACTGGGGATGTAAAGTCTTCTCTCCTCTTCGGTTTAAAGTTGCTCCAAGAATATGTTTATATCAAAATTAATTAAATATACAGAAATAGAAGGGGAAAAAAAAAGAAGAAAAAGACATTGTTACTGAACAAAACCATTCGGTTTGGCTCCATTTTTGGTTGAATGCTTATGTTCTTCTGCATCGTAATGAGCAAACGCAGCATCCAGAGCCTGGAATGATGGAAAGCAAGGATAAGGGTGTAAACACTAATATTTAAACCGAAAGGATATGCTGATTAAGCAGAGAGCCAGAGATGGGATCGGATTAACATAATCGATCTTGAATGAGGAAAGGCTCCTGGAAATGAATATTAGTTGAGTGCAAGCAAAGATGATTTCATTTGCATATAGTTTTTTCTTAATTTTATTAATCTAATTCTTTTTAAGAAAAAGGTTTACTTGTCGCTGTTGATGAAAGTTTCTATCAACTACTTGAGTTACTATGCTCGTATTCATTCAAAATTGAAGAGACATTTTTGGTGCTGATGTAAGAAAAAATGAATAAACAAATGACTATAAAGATGGGATTGATGATATTGCAGCCACAGTTATACAAATGTTCCAGTAATCCCCTTAACCTTATTGCAATCATGAAGCAATGAAAATGGGAATCATTTCTAATAATTAGAAATGTTTTGTAAAAAGCAAGTACTTTTGTTTATTAAGATCCAGCTACAGCAAGAGACTTGGCAACTATGAAGGACCGATGTACCTGAAGCATGGGCTGAATAAGAAGAGAGATTTGATGCCGGAAATCTGACTGCACGTCCTTTATGGCCTGGAAATGCAGGGAAAGGAAATATTAAGTGCAGATAGCTTTAGAAGACCGCATAAAAAAAGAAACAGAGAGAAATATAATCAATATCTCAAGATTCAAAGATGATATCAAAGGATCTAAAATCTGAGATGAATTCCTCCCAAATGTTAAAAGATTGGCAAAAAAAGGGCCTCTGTAAGTTGCCTCAATTTTGCTAACATAGTTTGCTAATATTGAGTATAGATTATGCTGAATCCTATCTTCTAACCCTCACCACAGATCTCAAAGAAACAAGTAAATTGAGATTTTAGCAAAGTCGCAAAGAAAAAAGTATACATTTTCAGTTAATCTGTATTTCTTTTACTATATGCATGAATATAGAGAACATACACAAACAAAATCCGTATTTAAAAGAAGTATTGATTGAGAAAAGACATATATACCTTGAGCTTCTGATAGATATCAGCCATAGCACTCTTTAGCCTAAGAACCTGATTCAAATATTGTTTCAGATGGTGAAGAATTTGTAGATTTTGAATGGGGTCAACAGGAAGGTAAATAAGATGAAGCCTAAATTTAAAAAACAATGGAAATACACATACAAAGCATAATATAATATACAGAGAAACCATGAAGCAAGTAGGTGTTCCATGTGAATTTGGTAACTAAGTTTTTGCCGTAGCATTATCATGTTAAAGGGAATACCTAAAATGCAATAGCTTAAACAATCTGAGCCGCCAAAAGAAGTCAACTTACGGAGGAAAATTAAACATGAGATGATTGGAAGTATGTAGCTGCCTTGATTAAGGAAGACAGTAGTAGCTAACTATATCAAATAAATCTTCATAAAAGTACAGCCAGATGTAACGATTACTATTCTTAGTTTGGAGCAGCAAAGACAACAGAAACCATTGAGTGCATGAATTAGTACAACTGAACTGAGCAACCATTATACAAAGACCATCTAAGTCTTGTATTGATTCACAATCCATACATCACCTTAAAAGTTCATGCAAAATTGTTGGAATTATCTTATAATGTTCAACTATCAATGCACATTGTGTATATGTACCATAGCGTCCTTGGCTAAATATTTTTTGAAAAAAAAACAAAATTATTGGTTTCAAATGTTGAGCAACAGAGCCCAGAACTCTAATTAAACATGGTAACAAAACCCGTAGGTGATAAAGAAAAAAGTAGCAGGAAATGAGATATTACTTTATTATATAGGTGGGCAGTCGTGATTGGATAAGATGACCAAAAGTGTCGAAGTAACTCCTGAATTGACATCCAATGCTGAAAAAAAAAGCCAGGTGTAAGAGTTCTTCTCTAAATTACAAGAAAGAGCCATAAAACCTTTGAATTGCAAAATTTGCAGCAATGAATTCTATGCAATAGCCTACATAATTGGAGAACTAAAACAATGCATGAGCAAGGAAATAAGAAATTTTCATGCAACAGCTACTTGTATAAAATCTTTCAGGAATTATTTTACAAATCTTCATGCAAGCCTAAAGTTCCAAGGGAAACTCACAAGCATAATTTCATCCTTGGTCCTTTTAGGTAATCTATCAAGGATGCTCTCCTGTGGATTCTTTCCAAGATTATATCTGGTACTCGAAATCTGCTGCGTAAGCCCAGTAAGAACCTAGCTCATACCAGTGAGTGAGTTAGGTTTTCCTGCTCCATACAATAGTCATAATTTATGAACATGTAAATAAATGATACAGACTAAAGCATTTCTCTAAAATAAAGGTCAACATCAAACATGATATTATTAAGTTTCTGTTTATGGTTAAGGAAGATCCAACTCTTGTAAGAGGTTATATTAGTATCATCACCAGATCTAGAAGAGGAAAGGTAAAGGATGCGTCTATAAGGATCATTCAAAAAATGAAGACAATTGAAACAAAAGTTGATCAGGAATGATATTGCGACAAGCAATATTTGGTAATTGCCAAAACATAGGAAGGAAAAAGGACGTGAGTAAAAGGGAATAGATAAACTTTGTCAATATAGAAAAGGCAGCCCGATGCACGAAGCTCCAACAAATACGGGGTCAAAGGAAGGGTCTATTGTACGCGGCTTTACCCTGCTTTGCAAGAGGTTATTTCCGAGACTCGAATCCGTGACCTCTAGATCACACGGCAGCAACTTTTCGATTGCGCCAAAGTCCCCTTCAAAGAAACTTTGCCAATATAACACCTTAAATTTTCTTCTAGTTCTCAAGCAAAACACATGCAACGAATTTCAAAATACAATGCACTTGGAGGACATGCTAGTAAAGCAATCTGAAAAAAAAATGTATGAAAAAAGTGATATGCAGAAAAGGTATATAGAAATAATCGAGAAATAGAACCAAGTAGTTAGGAGAAAAGATAGCTCCCAGTTTGAAGAAATCTACCTTAAGAGCAGTGTCAGATTGAACAACTGGATTATGTAAACCTTGGAACTTCACCTCAGAGATCTGTTGCACTAGATAATCATATGCATCCTCAGTATTTAGGCTGTAATCTATTGTTCTAGAACCAGTGCCACCTAAAGCCTTTAGTGCATTTACTTGTTGAAAATCAAAATACTCTCGTGGATCCTGAAACAACAAGCATTATTACCTGCTTGTGTTATCATAACAAATATTTCATGATTCACACAAGCAAAATACACCTTGATGCAAAGTGATGCATATGGAAGGCTATGAGAAGCCTGAAGATCTCCAATTTCAGTCATTCGAGCAACCCTTTCCTGCCTCTCTAGATTAGCTTTCTCATCGGATGTGTCAACAGATGAGGCTGCTTGAAGCAATCAAAACCAAACATAAAATTATGTAAAGTTGATAAACATACGGAGGGGACATTTAATAATGAAGAATGTGGTGCCCACCCTGTTTAGACCTTGCAAGTGCTTCAGCTACAGCCCGTGTGTCACCCAACTCGATATCTATATCCACAAAGCAACAGTAATGGTGAAGATTGTACCAGAGCGGGCCTAGTTGGCTTAATACTGCACTTACGGAGGAAATACTAACAGGAAATATTGAATATCTACCATATTACCATGTGGAATCACAGCTAGACCAGAGTTGATGTTGACTACCCTAGACCGCCTTGGAGGTAAGAAAGATTCCCAGAATCCCAGAGTTATAACCAATGTTTTTCACTTCGACACATTCTTATCACCCTCTCCCTCTAAATATGACATTCCCATCCACCTTCAATCCATCTGCCTGAATTATCACATTCCCCCCCACCTAATCTGATTATCAACACAAAAATCTTATTATCGATAATATTTTTAGTAATTAGATTTAGTACATTCTTTAATTATAAGTTATAGAGTTATATAATTAATAAAGAAAAAAGAAATATCAAACAATATCTTAACTAAAAACAATTACATACTGAAAATTCAGATTCAATTAACAAACTTAGACATAATTAATTACATTTGGCAATTATTAATGTCTTGTAAAGGATTAGTAAAATGAATTACGTTAATTAATCAACTAATATAACAAACTAAAATTATAATAATAAAATACAAGGTGATAATTAAGAATACAGAATATAACTAATTGATATTGTTAAAATGATGCTTTCTCTTTTTCATTGCCATAGAAGCAATTAAACACATTAAATGTTAATATTGTTTTGTATATTAGAAACTGTGCAAATTTCCAATTAATAAACGAACTCGGTGCAGGGACACTCCATTCTCATCTCCTTTCGGAGTTAGCAGTCCCTCAACTTCAAGGCACCAATTCTTTTTCCTTCTGAGCAAAGGTCTGTTCCTCTCCTTTCTACAAACACACAGTTATGAGGTATTTGAATCCTAGACGACTTTATTTTTCTTTTTCTACTAGTGTTTGCAACAACAAAAAGCCCATTTGGGGGAAAGAGTTAGCTCCTTCAATTCTCATAATTGTATCTGAATCTGAATTCTCCCAAAATCAATTCAATTCCCAGTTTTTTTTCTTTCCTGGATTTTTGCATACATCCAAAGATCAATAGCATTGCTCAATTTCTTGGCCAAAATTGGATTGGTTTCTGCCTATTCTGTGGCGGCTTGGCCGATCCATGCTGGGATCGGCTGAGTTTGCCATCCATATTTGCAGCAGGAGATAACTAGGATTATGTTTAAATTATATGAATAGTTTGTCTCACCTAATGCTCTCCCTTCAAGAACAACCGCTGCATGACGATTAACATCTTGTGCAAGAGTTCTCTTAGTAAAATCATTCTCGCTGTCAATAGTCTCCTTGTTGCCATCTCGAAGAATTCCATGATCCTGTAAATTAACAAAAAGCAAACTACAGTTTGGCAAATACAAGTGATTCGATGGACGAATGTAAACTTATTCAAGGGCACTAATTATTATTATTTACTATCAAGTGTAATTAAGATCCAGGAAACAATTAACTCAACCAAGGAACAGAATAACAAAGAAAACAATAAATTTCAATTTCTATAACAGAGAAAATTCCTGATCATGTGAAAAAAGTAACTTGGGCAAGTAATCCAAAACCAATGGAAAACTGGATGGAATTGGGTAAGCAAACATGCTCATTGTGCTCGTTGTCAGCAGACTTACTCCCAATTATCACATTAATGCAAATTTTCCAGTTTATCATTGGCTGCTAGTTTTAACCCTATGGAACCAACATGGAAATCAACCCAACAAGAAATTCTACAGAAGGAGAAAAGGAAAGGATCTCATACGTACAGAAAGATGAATGTAGTCGTCACTAAAATCAGCTTCCATGTCTAAGGTTGGATCAACCCGTCTGATCTGCATTACCATAAACTGTTACTCACAAAACTGCAGCATCCATAGTTCGCAAATCTTAACAACCCATGCAGTCGCAAAATTATCTGAGAGCAATGTAGTAGGCTGTTGTCTAAATCAGCCCAGTAAGTAATACCCTTCGCCGGGCTTCATTTGCCAGTATGTCATCACGCTTCAAAAAAACAGCAAGTTCTTCATCTTCAGCTGCCTCTGCTGCTGCAGCTACAGAATTTTTTGTCCTGTGGAGATACTCAGCTCTACAATATTTTGTCCAAAAATCCTTTTCTGTCATCTAGAAATCCCATAGAAATGAGTTAACATGCACTGCTAAAGTATCAAAGGGAAAAGGATAACATTATCCAAGCTTGAAATATTTAAAGCCATGAAAGGAGATCTGATGAACAACAAAAGGCTCTGAAGGGTATCAAGGTCTGACCAAAAAAATAGCATGGTACCTTGACTGGAACAAAATTCAAAAATGCCCGATGAACAGCAGGTTTTTCAGAAAAAATCTGTGACATAAAAAGAAGTCAGAGTCCATTAGTCTGAAAAGTATGGTAAAAATAAAAGAAGACAAATCATCTTCTTTACACTAAACATACTACTCAGTTTCACATCCACTCAATCTACTTCCTTATTCCCTATCCATTCAAAAATAAATAGAAGTTCCTCTCATAAACATAAACAGCTAAAGACAAATCTCTATCACCTGTTTCCATCTATTAAATAATTCAATTAAAAAAATGTATTTACCTGATGAATTATCTCCGGTGTCAGGCTAAATGTGACTTTATTGGTCTGCCAAGAATATCAACAAAAGTGGAATGAAAGTAAATCAATAGAATCTTTTACAATGAGTAATTAAAGAAGAACAGCAATTTTTTAACAGAAATTCATGGAGGGACAAGATCCATGTAGCCAATCCCAAATGGCTGGGGCATTCATGGCTTGAAAGCAGTAAGGAAGTAATTAAAACTAAAAAAAATAAGAAACAATTAGAAGAGAAGGTCCTAGTAGTACCTGACCATCAGTTGATGGTCTTATATCTGCAAGCATTGCACTTTTGAAGCCTGTCCGCTGCTTTAATGTTCTATCAGAATCATCATCAAGTAGAGCCTGCACCAGATAAGGCCAAGAGAATATTTCAATATCATCTGAAGCAAGACAAAATATTTAACTCATGGATTCTCAATAGTTTACCCACCTTCCTCGTGGCCCAAAACTCAGATTCTGTCAGCACATTGCCAAAGACAAGTTCCTTGTGCAATTTTTGCAATTCACTGCCGAATGCACAAGTTAGTATGTGTAGATCAGGTATTGCAACATATATACATATATATCTATAGAGGAAAATAGAAGATAAATAGATAGGTTCCAACACCAACAGAGCATTTCTCATTGTTCCAGATTTTAATTAGCGTAAATACAAGGACTAGTGAGTCAACACATTTAATGTAAAATTTGATACCAACTGCTACAGAAGTGAGAAACAGCCATAAAATTCAGGATATTCACACTTCAATAATATCAAAGAGAGGCAGATGAACATAAATCAACTACATCAGTAAAATAAATTATTTATTAAATTATTTTCTAAACTAGCAGATTGCTTGAAAGCAACCAGTGACACATTGAGACAACATTTGAGGATATAAGACTTAGATGAAGACTTTAATCAAATGGTCAATGAAAAGAAAAATCAAGAGAACCAAATACTTTCTACCTCCATGAGAAGATTGAGAAAAAGAGACTGGAAAGATTGAATAGTTAGACCAAACCATAAATATTACCTATCTTCTCGCAACAACTTCATTCTGTGCTCCATCTCTTTAGTGCTAAGTTGTTCGATTGAAGCAGTAACTTTCTCAGATGATGGCTGATCAGTTTGTTCGGATGTCAAAGTCTGAAACTTCCCTAAAACTTTCCCTGTTAAGGGGCAACCAGTAACTTTACAAGCCAACAGAAATGTTCAAATGTCAAACTTATCAATACACTGCATTTTCATGGTTGTTAAGGTAGCACATATAGAACCTCATGTCCTAAAAAAGAAACACATTTAATCAAACTATTTGGAGTAGGCTACATGAATATTTCCCTGACTCAACTCCATAGGTAATATTTTAACCTCTGACAACTCATTCATCCCAAAGACAATTTCCATCTAACAGAACCTGCAGCTGCAGCTTACTTTTATGATCTTTAAATATGTCATTTAAACTTCATTGCAATATTCAATATGGGCATTTCTGGTGTTCACTACAATGTTCATGTGGCATTTCAAAGAATACAAATTGTCAAGTTGATATGATTAGTGGATTGATGTCCTTGGTTTGCAAGGACATGTGCCTTCCTATAGGGATGATATAATTGGCATTGGATTTACTTGTTTGTAAAATGCATGTGGCATTTACAGTTTATGCGAGGAGTTAGTTATTTTTTATTTATTTATGTATAGACACAATTATGCAGACATTTGTTATAGTTCATGTGTTGCAAGTGGGATCTTTGAGAGTGAGAACCATACGCAACCGTAGTCTCATGCGATACTATACATTGGTCAATAGAAACGGTGCAGGAAGAAAGTTTACATCCACAGAAACTATAGTTGTATATCAACCAGAGATTTGATACAAAATCCAAAAAAAAAAAATGAATACTTTCTCTGAATTAATAACATAAGATAATACCAATTTTACAATCTTTAACGACAAAACAAATACACAATCAAATACATTATTTTGTATATAAAACAATTTTTATTTAATAAAACTTATACAATTTTTTCCAAGCTAAAGCATAAGTCAAAGAAACTAGATTTTACCCACAAAATCTCGACAATCATTGCGATCCGCAAAATTATTGAACTCAAAAATGTAGCCTCCACCCTGAAATAGTGAGGATACAAGTTGAATATGGAAATTGATATAGCAGCACATTATTATGATCGCAAACACTAACTATGTTACTGTATGCTAAAATTATCAGGATATTTTTAGCTTAGGTATAATACGAATTATAAAACACCTTTTCTGGATCTTGCGTAAGGTTCAACAATGCCTGCTTTGAACCATCTTTACTGAATTTATGACCTAGAAATCAAATGACAACATATAATGCATGAAAAGAACCAAAAACAACTTTGTTTCATGAAATTTGTAGGGCAAGCGAATCTAGAGGGGTGCAAAAACGAGGAAAATTACCTTACCTTTAATGTTTCTAAAATCTACTTTAAGCTTCTTTGCTGACCTCGGATCACTTGGAGTAAAAGCAAATACATCTTCCATCTAAAAGACATGGAATGATATTGATCATTACCATCAGAAATAACATGAGACATTCCGACACTAAATAATCTTCATTAAGATTATCAGAAGTAAAACCAGAACCACCATCTACTACAGATAGGGAAAGAGATTCACCAACAACAGCAGGTTTAACATTAATTATTTGGCAATGAAGGAAAGTTCATAAGCTTCCTCTGGTTCATAATCTTTCTCCAGAGAATGAAACATGGATGCTATGTGGTAAACTGCAAGTGTTTGGATTTGCCTAACAAAGCACTAAGCAATGAAACTAGACTGCAAAGGATATTGCAAACATATAGGAGACCTACTAACTAATTACACAAGTAGGCAGAAATGAAGATTCATCATGCCTAGAAACATTCGGCCAAAAAGTGAATTATCTACTGCAACCGAATGCCCAACCTAAAAGTAGCTTCTGAATAAAAAAAAAGTTGAATAAAACAGGGGGGAATCACCATCTTGAGCACCCCGGGAATCCCGGGCTCCTTGACAGTCGTCTTATACTTGGCAGCCTTAGTGATCACCGCCATTGGTGAGTAGATCGAGGTGAGCAGCGGAAATTAGGGCAAGAGTTGCAGCGTCCCCGGCGATGGCGGCGTGAGCGGGCGATCGAGAGGCCGGAGAGCGAGTATTTAGGGTTCCGATCGGAGAGCAAAGGGTCGGGACGGCGGAATCTGCGGAAGTAGACGGAAGAGGGAGAAGATCGCTCCGCCCTCGCGATCAGCGAATACAGGAATCAGAGACGGTGTGGGTCGGTTTATATAGGCGTTCGAACTGGAGCTGGGATTGAAGAAGGACGTGATGGGCCGGCTTTATGAGCCAGTCCATTAACACTTTGGTCTTAGTAATGAACGTTGGGTTCCAATTTTACCCAAACTAATAGGATCCATATCGCCTTCGAATGCCGAGCAATTATAATAGAAAGACAAATTATGATCACTGGAACTGTTAATTTAAAAGGAAATAACTTCTACAGTAAAAATGAATATCTTAATAAAAATTATAATAGTCAATTGTCAATTGACGGCATATTTGATGTTCGATCATCAATCGAACACTACTAATAGTTTTTGATCATCGCTCCGAATTAAACTATACCTTGGGAGGATGGTGAACTTATGGGGATCGTTGACAATGGTGAATCCGTCGGGACCAACGGTGAATGATGCGATATTGCAATTACGATGATCCCCAACGGGTTCACCGTGCCCCCCCCCCTCGATGGTATAATTTGGTTCGGGACGGCGGCCTTCGGCCAGCGACGGTGCTCGATCGACGATTGGATGTCGGACATACCGTCGATTAATGATCAAAATTATCACTTAAATATTCACTTTTACTATACGTATCATTACTTTAATTTGAATTAGAATGGTCAAATTAACTTATCCCATCAAATAATTTAAATAAATTGGATCGAAATTTTATATATTTATTTAAAAGCGAACTTAAACGGGTCATGGATTATGGATCTAGGCAGACTCGAGTCGTTCTAGTTGAGGAAAAAATAACGTTTTTTTATCAAACAACGCACGTGAGAATTCGTAATTATCAAAAAGCATAGTGTAGTTTGATTTTTACCAAAGGGCGCATCAAAATTAATGTTCTTCCTCTTATACCCATTCTGCCAACAAATCTCTTTCTCAGTTAGAATTCTGAGACATTTGTACCACTTTTTCAGACTTTTCAATTTAGAATAATATATTGTGGGAGCCAGCTACAAAAGTGTAAGATTTGTATTCCTATTTGTTCGATGGTTAATTGCATCTATGTCCTATACAGTTATATCTTTTAATTTTTTTTAAAAAAAACCATATGTTTGGTCAAGCGAAGGTAAATAAAATCTTTCATGCTAATTGGTAATATCAAACTAATTCGAATACTAGTTTATTTGGGAATTTGATTTGACGAGGTGTATAACCTATCACACCACATGATTTCAGGCCCACGTTGGGCCTGAAATCAGATGACTTCAGGTCCAACGTGGACTCAAATTTTTTCCATTTTAAAAATATTTTTTATAATATTTAATAATAATTTATTAAATTAATTATTTATAGGAAAATCTTTTATATAATTCTAAAAATTGTGACAATTCTCTCATTTTATTGAAATACTCATGTATGATCAAAGCATGCTTACATTTGTTTAAACTTGAAAAAAGAAGGTTTCATCTTGCTACTACCTAAATACACAATGCATAGCAAAATTGGGTTCCTTGCAGACCATCAATTCATATTTTCAGAATTTGTTACAATAAGACTTTTGTAGGTCCATAAGTAGGTTTCGGAGGAAATCCACTAATGGATATAGGATATTTGGATTTCTTAATACTCGATATCACTAGTTAGAGTTGAGCTAGGAGATGGTATTTGTGGTGTCCAAACTTAGTCATAATAAATATCAATTATGTTCTCATACCGTATCAGTTGACACAGAACGATGCAGCAACAATGCAGAATCATAACTTGTTTTAGTAAATCATCCTTATATCTTTAATTTTTCTCATCAATATATTTTATTATCTATCTTAATTATTTTTTACATTTATAAATTTTATTTACAAGGAATTATAAAGAAAGAAAGAAATATATAATATTAATAAATACATATAATTTATAAAGTAAAAATATAATAAATGAATATAATTCAAATATAAATTAAATTTATAAATGTAAAAAATAATTAAAATAGATAATAAAATATATTGATGAGCAAAATTAAAAAAATAAGGATGATTTACTAAAATAAGTTATGATTCTACATTGTTGCTGTATCGTTCTGTGACAACTGATACGGTATGAGAACATAATTGATATTCATTAGGACTAAGTTTAGACACCACAAATACTATCTCCTAGTTCAACTCTAATTAGTGATATCGAGTATTGAGAAATCCAAATATCCTAGGTCCATCAGTGGGTTTCCATCGAAACCTACTGATGGACATACAAAAGTCCTATTGCAACAAATTCTGAAAGTATGAGTTGATGGTCTATAATGAACCCAATTTTACTATGCATTGTGTATTTAGGTAGTATCCAGATGAAACCTTCTTGTTTCAAGTTTAAAAAAATGTAAGCATGATTTGATCATACCTGAGTATTTCAATAAAATGAGAGAATTTTGTCATAATTTGTAGAATTATATAAAAAATTGTACTATAAATAAATAATTTATTAAATTATGATTAAATATTATAAAAATATTTTTAAAATGAAAAAAAATTTGGGTCCACGTTGGGCCTGATGTCATCTGATTTCAGTTACACGCTGAGCCTGAAATCAAATATTTCAAGCCCTTATAGAGTGGGCTTGAAATCAAAGCCTAAACCACTTTTTACCGTACAACAACTTGAACTAGATGTGAGGATAAGGAACTCAGTACCCCTCCAAAGCCTGAAAACATGAGTTGATTGCCATAATAGCAACAAATTTTGTTGAAATTCCAAACGGCGCAGTGTGATTTCAAGATCTATATTACCACTTTTTACTGAAACTCACTGATAGACCTACAAAAGTCATATTGCAACAAATTCTGAAAATATGAGTTAATGGCCTGTAAGAAACCCAATTTTACTATGCATTGTGTATTTAGGTAGTATCCAGATGGAACCTTCTTGTATAAGTTTAAACAAATGTAAGCATGTTTTGATCATACCTGAGTATTTCAATAAAATGAGAGGGTTTTGTCACAACTTGTAGAATTATATAAAAGATTACCCTATAAATAATTAGTTTAATAAATTATGATTAAATAGTATAAAAAATATTTTTTAAATGGAAAAAAATTTGAGTCCGCGTTGGGCCTAAAGTCATCTGATTTCAGGCCCAACGTAGGCCTGAAATCAAATGATTCCAGGCCCAGCGTGGATCTGAAATCATGTCCTGTGATAGGTTATACGCCTCATCGAATCAAATTCCCAAATAAACTAGTATTCGAATTAGTTTTATATTACCAGTTAGCATGAAAGATCTTATTTACCTTCGCTTGACCAAACATACGATTTTTTTAAAAATTAAAAGATATAATTGCATAGGGCATAGGCGCAATTAACCATCGAACAAATAGGAACACAGATCTTATACTTTTGTAGCCGACTCCCACAATATATTATTTTAAATTAAAAAGTCTGAAAAAATGGTTCAGATGCCTTAGAATTCTAACTGAGAAAGAAATTTGTTGGCAAAAGAGTATAAGAGGAAGAACACTAATTTTGATACGCCCTTTGGTAAAAATCAAACCACAGTATATTTTTTAATAATTACGAATTCTCACGTGCGCCGTTTGGTAAAAAGTCGAAAAATAATTATTGCAAAACTTAAAACTAAAATAAAAAATTTCAAAATAAGCTTTCAAACGAAAAATTATAAATTTTTTTTGTCAATTACTTTGGTTAATATGTATAAGGGCATTATGGATGGCCTCCTAAAAAATATGAGATTTATATGTCACGTATATGATATATTAATATTTTTATTTTTTCATATTTATTTTAACATTAATACTCATTATTTACATTATTCATTTATCTTTATTTTTATTTTATGTTAAATAAATATAATTTCAATTTAATTTATAAATTTTAAATAATTATTATTTTAAATAAATAATAATAATATTTTTAAATATATTTATTAAGTAAATTATAAATAATTTAAATCTTATTTATAATTTTTTTAATAAGAAAAACTTGTGCATTTGTGCTCATGGGCACACTCAAATGCACGCCTCCCCTGCACATGAGGTCTTGTTTTAACGCTATCAATTCCTTGAACATCTTCAATGAGTTAGCATTTTTTTGAGTGTTGTAATATATTGATTTTAACTCCAATGAGGTGTTATAACACCCCTTTAAATCATTCAATGTGGATGCTCTAAGTGTGAAATCAATAATTAAAATTTTTATTATGATTTTTTAGAAATATTTATTTATGAAATGATGGAATTAAAATGAATTATATATATATATATATATATATATATAATCTCATAGTGACGTGCTCATATAAGGTTGTCAGATTAATTTTTTATATTAAAAAACTCTTTCGTTCTCTTTCCCCGTTTCCTCTTTTTATTATTAAAATATTACTTTAATTCTCTTTCTGCTTGTCCCTTCATTATAAAAACTCTTACACTCTTCACTTTTTCAAATTTTAAATCTCTCGCTCTCGCGCTCTTCTCCTTCGCCGCCGTCTTTCATCGCTCTTGTTCCTACCCTCGTTGTAGTCTTCTGTCGCTGCCACTCCTTCCTTTGCTAGGCGCAAAGAAAGTTACCTCAAGACTTTTCTCATCAGCCGACAAAAATCCCCAAACTGAAACAAAACTCAACGTCGTCGGCCCCACCTCTTTCATTCTGCCTTGCAATTTTTTAATTAGGATTTTCAACTACAACATTAACTACTACAGTACTATAGTGATACACATTGTAGCAGCTACCTCAAAGTTACTACTATAGCCTTGTTGCTGCTATAACCTTGAAACTGCTATAACAAAAAAAATATTGTAATTTTTTAGTTATCTTATTTGCAAGAAACTTGGCAACCGTCTATAGTGCTAAAATTTACAAGATGTTACAATGTAGAAGTCCTACAACACAGAATTGAAACATTTTATGTAGCTATTTAAGCAGAATCAGGTATAATATTTTTTATAGTTGGTTAACAGTAGATTTCATTTACTCTGCTGCTACAATGTGAAAGCAAACTAAATTTGCATAACTACGTTGTAGAAACCGCTTCAAACTAGCTGCTACAACGTTGTAGTAGATTTTATACAAGTGTTGGATATTATTATTATCTCTATTAGGTGGGCTTATTTGTAAGTTGCACATGTAAATACAATCTGAGCCTTTAAAGTGATCTAACTTATGTTTATTAGATTTCGGATTATTAAATGCGGGTTCAATGTATAGAACTCTTTAGACCAATCCGTTATTATCTATGGGCTGATAACAGATTGGAGTTCTATATAAAGGGGAGGTCCCCAAGGGTTTAGGTGATATTCATGACCTAGTTTCTTGTTCCCCGTTGACAAGAAACTTTACGACGCCGTCAAACCTAAGTCTCTTGGAAGATTCTCCTTCTTCTTTCCGCTACATCTTCTTCCACAGGGATCAAGCCGGCGACGCTATGACAAGGACAATAGTTCTTCAATCAGATTCCTTACTTTCGGTTTACATCTTTTATTTTGTTATGTCATGATTCAATGAAACAATAGATCCATGCTCATGTACATTATGTTTTCTCTTCGAGTTCTTATTTTGTTTCTAGAATTCATGCGGTTAGGAGAAAACACAGTGTTCTATCAATTGGTATCAGAGTCTTGGCTTTGTTTCATCGTTTTTTGGTAATAAAATTTAAATTTTTTTTCGTTGATTTATTGTATGTATGCTAGATTAAGTTTTCCTAGTATAATACAATTTTTTTTATCATTGAAAATCATGTAAAAGAAAATTCTAGGATAAACTTGTTTTCTAAGTTTTTCATATTTTATGTGAAACATATGAAAACGACGGAAGAACTATCATGTTTAATTTAATTTTTAGGTTAAAATGTGATGGTTCAATTGATTGAGGTCAATCAATTGATTATCAAGTCTAAAATGTGAATAGAATAAATTTGATTTAATATCATCTTAAATTTGTGATAAGATGAATTAGGAATTATATCGATTAAATTTTTTTTATCGATGAAAATTTCTTTCATGTGATTTTTTTTTTCACGTCGAAGAAAAAAAACAGTTTCAAACAGGGATAAAAAAAATTAATCGATTAATGCATTAATATCAAAAAAAAAGAAAAAAAAGGGACAAAAAAAAATAATCGATTAATGCATTAATACAAAAAAAAAAGAAAAAAAAAGTGAAACTGTTTCTAGAAACAGTAAAACAAAAAAAAAGATTAATGCATTAATACGTGAGTGAATTTTATAAAAGACATCAAATATTTGTTTTTCTTAATAAAGAGATTAAATAATATTATTTAATATTATTTAATTTTAGAACCATAAACAAACTCTAATTTTTAAAGGAGGGTTCTATATATGATATAGTCGTATATATTAAGCTCTTAGATCAATTGGGATAATCAATTGGATCATACCATTTGATTACCATATAGTGTCAATCGATTAATGAGCTTAATTTTGAGATGTCAAGACTAATAAAGAAATTATCTGTTCGATTAAATATCTAGAATTTTCTTGGTTTTATCTACACAACGTGCTACTAAATTGAACTATTGTGTCGGCCCAAAGGAATACACCTTAGGTCGGTCTAGCGTATTTTGTGTTGGTAGACGTATATATATGCTAAGAGTAATCGGCCCAAAGGAATGTTGCTTTTATGCCAGATATATGTTCAAGATAGTTTACAATTATTGAACATAATTTATTTTGTTCTGATCATGCACAAAAAATGTCGGCCCAAAGGAAGACATATTGCGTGGCAGACTAAAGTTGTTGTAAGCTATGGACCAAAACTACAACTCATATAAAGGTTCATATTATGCACACAATGGGTCGGCCCAAAGGAAGGCACATTGTATGGCCAATTAAAGGTTGAGTTATATCAGAGAGTACCGCTAATAAATTATATTTTAATCTACACATTAAAATGCAATGTTGTATTTGGTATCTCATAAGGAGCCCATTTATATGTATTTAAAATTTTATTTATTTGCATAATTTTATTATATATATATATATGTTCTTGGCTTTAGTTAAATCGTGAGCTTAAATAATTTTTTTTTTAATTTCAGTGCAATCTGTAACTGCCAACATTAATAACATCCCAACATTAACTGGTTCGAATTTTGCTGAATGGAAAAATACGTGATATTAGTCTTAGGTTGCATGGACTTGGACTATGCATTAAGGAATGATCGTCTCACACCTTTGACCAGTGCTAGCACTATAGAGCAGAGGGCTAAATTTCAGCTGTGGGAGAAATCAAATCGCATGAGTCTAAGCATCATGAAGCTTTCCATACCGGCACAAATAAAGGGCTCAATAACAGAGAGTGAAGATGCTAGGAGTTTCCTTAACCAACTGGCAAACCGATTCACCTCAAATGAAAAGGTCGAGATTACTACACTTCTTACGAAGTTGGTAACCATGCGGTACAGTGGTAAAAGAAACATAAGAGAGTACATTATAGAGACATCTGAAAGTGCTCACTTAGCATTTGATTCTCAATGTACGAGCAAGAAGCGAAAGAGGATCAATAACAAAAGAAAAGGAAAGCAAACTGCAGATTCTGGAGGCAAACTTCTCAACTTTGTTAGTTCAGAAGTCAATTTAGCTATTGTACCCACTGACACTTGATGGATAGATACTGGTGCTACTACTCACATAAGTGTCACTATGTAGGGTTGTCTTAGGAGCCAACTTCCGTTTGATGGTGAAAGATACATCTATACGGGGAATGGAAAGAAGGTTGTAGTCGAGTCTATTGGTGTTTTTAGGCTTTATTTAGGAACTGATATTTATTTGGATTTGGAAAATACATTCATTGTACCGTCTTTCAGACGAAACTTAATTTCAATTTCTTGTTTGGACAAATCAGGTTATTCTTGTTTATTTGGAAATGAAATGCCTAGTATTTTCTTTAATTCAATTTCGATTGGTAATGGTTCCTTGGTTGATAACCTTGATAAATTAAACACCATTACTCCTACAATGACAACGTAATAATGCATAGTATAGGTACGAAACGTAAATTGACCAACGAGAATTCTTCTATACTGTGGCATAGGCGTTTAAGACATATATCCAAACAACGCCTAGAAAGGTTAATGTCACATGGAATTCTTGATTCCCTTGACATGTCAAATTTTGATGTCTGCATAGAGTGTGTTAAGGGGAAGATAACTAACAAAAGGAATAAAGGGGCTAGCCATTGTAGTGATGTTCTGGAGCTAATACATACAGATATTTGTGAACCATTCCCTAAGGCATCTTGGATGGACACACATATTTTATTAGCTTCATAGACGACTATTCTAGATTTGGCTATCTGTACCTTATTTATGAGAAGTCGCAATCTTTGGACATGTTCAAAATTTTCAAAGCCGAAGTTGAACTTCAACTAGGTAAGAAAATTAAAGTCATCCGATCCGACCGTGGAGGAGAATATTACGGTCGATATGATGGATCAGGTGAATAACGTCCAAGACCTTTTGCAAATTACCTTGTTGAGTGTGAGATTGTGCCTCAATATACCATGCCTGGTACGCCCAGTCAGAATGGTGTAGCTGAGCGTCGTAATCGAACCCTAAAAGACATGGTGAGAAGTATGATGACTTTCACTTCTCTACCGGAGTCTTTGTGGGGTGAGGCACTCAATACTGCAGTTTACCTTCTCAATAGAGTACCTAGTAAGACAGTAACTAAAATCTCATTCGAGATGTGGACGGGTAGAAAGCCTAACATTAGGCATTTACACGTCTGGGGTTGTCCAGCTGAGGCTAGGCCTTACAAGCCTAATGAAAAGAAACTGGACTCAAGAACTGTTAGCTGTAATTTTGTAGGTTACTTTGAGAGATCAAAGGGGTATAAATTTTATGATCCATCTAATAGATCATTCTTCGAAACGGGAAACGCCAAGTTTATTGAGGACAGTGGGAGCGATAAAATCAGGGAAGTATCTTTTGAGGAAAGCGTTGGCAACCCTCCTATGGTCACTACTAGTGCAATCAGTAGTGGTATGATTACCATACCACACATTATGGATATTGCACATCCAGTGAGCGTAGTGAACCAAGATATTCCCATGACATCTCCAATACAATTGGAGGAGCCTACCATTGAAATTGAAGTATTGCCTCATATTGATGAGCAAGTACTTCAACCACCTCAAACACAAGTGCCCTTAAGGCGATCCACAAGGGAGCGGAGAAGCACGAATTCTCGTGATTATGTTTATCTCCAAGAGCATGAGTTTGATATAGGGTTGGAATGTGATCCTACATCTTTCCAAGAAGTCAAACAATGCTCTATCCCTGAAAGGTAGATTAACGCCATGCAAGAAGAGTTGAAGTCTATGGCAGACAATGACGTTTGGGAACTTGTCGAATTGCCTGAAGGTTCGAAACACGTTGGTTGTAAATGGATATTTAAAACCAAGCGAGATTCGAAGGGCAATATCGAAAGGTATAAGGCTCGTCTTGTTGCCAAGGGATTCACTGAAAAGGAAGACATTGATTATAAGGAGATTTTCTCACCCGTGTCGACGAAAGACTCCCTTAGGGTAATCATGACACTTGTAGCTCATTTTGATTTGGAGCTACATCAAATGGACGTGAAGACTGTATTCCTCAATGGAGACATAAAGGAGTCTATATATATTGTGCAACCGGAGAACTTTGAGTCCTCAGACTCAAAGCACCTAGTATGTAGATTAAAGAAGTTCATTTATGGTTTAAAGCTGGCATCCCGTCAATGGTATCGAAAATTTGATCAAGTGGTTACCTTATTTGGATTTAAAGATAACCCCATTGATCAGTGCATATATGTCAATTCAGTGGGAGCAAGTTTGTTATACTTGTTTTGTACGTGGATGATATATTGCTTGCGAGCAATAATAAGGGTCTACTGCATGAAACCATGTCATTTCTATCTGGTAAATTTGAAATGAAAGATCTTGGTGAAGCATCTTTTGTTCTAGGCATTCGGATCTGTCGTGATCGATCAAAAGGCATTTTTGGACTTTCACAACAAGCCTATATTGAGAAGGTGCTTATAAGGTATGACATGCAGAACTGTACACCTGGTGACACACCTGTGTCAAGAGATGACAAGTTCAGTTTGCAGCAGTGTCCACGACTTGAACTTGAAATAAAGGAGATGGAACAATTCTCATATGCATCAGCAGTGGAAAGTCTCATGTATGCACAAGTTTACACTCGACCAGATATAGCATTTGTAGTTGGGATGTTAGGCAGATATGTTAATAACCTAAGACCGTCGCACTGGAAAGCAATTAAAAGAGTGATGCAGCATTTGCAAAGAACTAAAAGACACATGCTTACGTATCGAATGTCAGATCATCTGGAGGTGATTGGTTATTCAGACTCCGATTTTGCTGGATGCTTAGATAGCAGAAGGTCAACTTCAGGCTATATCTTCATGCTTGCTGGAGGGGCTATATCTTGGAAGAGCGTCAAGCAGACGCTAGTAGCTACTTCTACTATGGAGGCAGAATTGGTAGCATACTATGAAGCATCCAATCATGCGATTTGGCTGCGAAACTTCATCACAGCATTGTATATCGTTGATGGCATTGACAGACCACTGAGGATCTACTGTGATAATAAAGTTGCAGAACTTTATGCCAAGAACAACCGTAGTTCGTCGAAGTCCAAGTACATCAACATTAAGTTTCTAGCGGTTAAAGAGAGAGTTCAGAGTCGTCAGATCATGGTAGAGCACATCAGCACATATTCCATGTTGGCCGATCCACTTACCAAAGGCTTGGTGCCCAAGGTGTTTCATGCGCATGTTGTGGATATGAGAGTTCTTCTTATGAAAGAAGAACTCATCTAGTGGGAGTCTGTATTTATTTTTATTGCTCTATGTTAATAATGACAAACATTTTATTTTGATTATTGTACGTACCTAAAGTTCAAAAATAATAATGGGAATTCATATGTTTGTTTGACGCTCTGAATACGAAATCATGATTTACTACTGTTGTTTAGCATTTGGTGTTTGTAAATATGATACAGATTCCTTTTGGAATCATAATATTTGGATCATGATTTGTTGTTGCAGTTTAGCATAAGGTATTTGCAAATATGATCAGACTCTTTTGAGTCGCTTTGGATCAGTTGGAAATTGACATGTATTGATCACATTTCATGTAATTTCTACTCTATACATCCGCATCTTGATCTATGTCGTTAATGACATTGGTATTGTGATTGTTGTTGGGGCTTGTTACGATCATATATAGTAGCTATGATCTCTTTAGTCCTATACCAATGAAGTTAATGGACCAGATTATTTAAAGGGGTATCTCGTGTTGATGCAGTCTGACCCTGATTATTATTTTGGTGTTGACAACGATTTAAGTTTTGATTTAAGTTTGGTTGAACGAATTGAGATTAAGTCCTAGTCGGGGACTGGGCACGAAATCCTTGCTTGGAGGGCTAGGTGTGAAAAGTCCTATCTTGGAGGGTTAGGCATGGAAAAATCCTAACTTGGAGGGTTAGGTGGGAAAAATCCTAGCTTGGAGGGCTAGGTGTGAAAAGTCCTGGCTTGGAGGGTCAGGTCCTAGCTTGAAGGGCTAGGTGATTGAAATCCCGGTGAGTGAAGCCGGGTCCTGGTGAGTGAAGCCAGGTGATGGAAATCCTAGTGAGTGAAGCTATGTTGAAATCCCGGTGAGTGAAGCCAGGTGATTGAAATCCTAGTGAGTGAAGCCGGGTGACCGAAACCCTGGTGAGTGAAGTCAGGTCCTAACTTGGAGGACTAGGTTGAAGTCCCAGTGAGTGAAGCTGGGCATGACACGAGTCAGAGATGGGCCGGAGGCTTGTTCTCGTGACTTAGAGGAGATTTGACCTTGCCTGGATCGGTCTGGCGACCGATCAGGGAAGTTGGCACGGTGTTTCTTCATGGATCGGTCTGGTGACTGATCCAGCGATGACTGATCGGTCTGGTGACCAATCAAGGAGAACACAGTGAGGTTGGGAACCTACTGCTCTGCTCCTGATCGATCTGGTGACCGATCAGGAAGTGTGAAGTTCACTCACCGCTCGGCTCCTGATCGGTCCGGTGATCGATCAGGGAGCATCCAGTAGGTTTTGGGAACCTTACTGATCTGATTCTGATCGGTCTGGTGACCGATCTGGAACATTGTCCAGACCGTTCTGGTGAACGATCAAGTGTCGCGGACTCCGTCTTATAACCGATCAGGCGGGAGCCTGATCGGTCAGGGAGCTTCTTGATCGGTTTGGTGACCGATCAGGTCACAGCCTGATCGATCTGGTGACCGATCAGGCTCGTGTGGCCGCGAAAGTTGGGAGTCCCAGCAAAGCGATGGATCGGTCCAGTGACCGATCCACGAGCCCTGGATCGGTCCGGTGACCGATCACTTTAATTCAAAATGCACTGTCAGACGCTCCACTGTCAGACGCTCTGATCACGTCTGAACACATCTGTTTTCTCTGCTGATTCATTGATATTATGTAATATTGTTTGATATTCATTTGCTAAGCTTCTGTTGGAGTGTGCAGACTTTACAGGGATGATTCAAACATTGGAGGAGAGTCAATGGGAGGCTTTCCATCTAGCAGGTTTGTCTGTTTCCTTGCTTCAGGTCTCAACGGCTTCTGGAGAGCAGCTGGCAACTGACGGAGGCTCAGCTGGAGAGGGTCTTCAGTGGACTGAGTGCTCAGGGAGTCAGGGGGTCAGGCTGTGGCTTCAGTGGATGCTGATGGAGAGCCTGATGAGGGGAGTAGAGGCTAAAGACAAAGCTGAGGCAGAGGAGCAACAACAAGGAAGACAAACAGAAAACTTGAGGAGTTTGGCTGGGCTGGGTTGTGTGCTCTCTGTGTTTTGTGCTTAAGTGTTCGACTACATCCTTGTGAGCTTTCCTTCTCAAGTGTCTCATGTGCTTATCTTGTATTCATCTACTGAGGCGATTGTGGAGAGGTTGCTCCATCGAGAAGGAGGCTATTACTATTCGGGGTTCATCGGGGCTTGATCTGTCATCGATCAAGGGATCACCCACCTTACGGGCACGCCAAGGAGTAGGAGCAAGTTATCCCCGAATCTTGTACATCGCTGTGTCGTCTGGTTTGCTTTCTTTATTTTGATTTCTGTTCTTCAATTCTGTTTCTGCATTCTGTGTTTCCGCTGCCTAATCTCTGAGTGCAGAAATTTGAAAGAGCAAGTTTTTATAAGTGTCTGCCTATATTCACCCCCCCTCTCTAGCCATCCAAGTTCCAACAAGTGGTATCAGAGCCTGGGGCTCTGTTCAAGCAGCTTAACATCCGAGAGCTTACAACAACGATGGCAACAAGAGAAGGGTTTAGCACCAGCCGACCTCCACTCTTCGACGACACTGATTGTTGGGATCCGGATGGCTAGAGAGGGGGGGGGGGGTGAATATAGCCAATCACTTAAACTTTGGCTCTTATCAAATTTCTGCACTTAAAGTGTTTAGTAGCACAGCGGAAAGAATAGAAACAAGGTGTGCAGAAATCCAAAACCCTAAACTAGAGCAAACACAAGAGCGCTAACAAGAGGATTTACAAGGTTCGGGGATAACTTGCCCCTACTCCTTGGCGTGCCCTTAAGGTGGGCGATCCCTTGATCGTCGGCAGATCAAGCCCCAGTGAACATCGGATAGAAAGCAACCTCCTTCTCGGTGGAGAAACCTCCCCATAGTGTTTCAATCAAGAATATAGTTTAAGCACAATGAAACACAAGAAAGATCTTACTTAGCACTTAGCAAAGACAAGAACACGGCAAGCTTCCTCCGAGCTTCACCCAGCGACGATCTCACGCAAGAAACCTTTCTCCGTGTCTTCTCGCTGTTGAACTCAAAGCCTCTTGTTCCTTCCTCCAAGTGCTCAAGCAAGGGACGGTTGCTTCACTGATTTCAGATGCTTGCTCAAGATGATGAAACTTCAGAACACGCAAGCAAAGTGTGGAGAACACAAATTCGCAGCAAGAACTCAAGCCAGAAAACGATTCAGCGAACTCTACTCTACTCTTCTCCTCTACACCCTTTTGTTTCTCCACTGAGCACAGATGACACCATCACACAGCAGCCTCCAGCTGCCTACCTGCCAACGCCAGCTACCACTGAGCTCTCCCTGGACTCCCTGAGCTTCCCTCAGCCAAGCTCCAGTCAGCAGCTCCAGCCGTTGCAACTTGAGATGGAAAACGAACAAACCTGCTCCAAGGAAAGAACACCATTGACTCTCCTTGAGTGTTTGAATCCTTCCCTGTCACCTGCAGCTTCATCAGATCATTAGAGCAGTATATCAAACAGAAAATCAAGCATCAGAGATGATACGCAGAGAATCAGATACGTTCAGATGCGATTAGAGCGTTTGACAATGCATTTTGAATTAAAGTGATCGGTCACCGGACCGCTCCAGAGCTTGTGGGTCGGTCACCAGACCGATGATCAAGGGATCGCCCACCTTACGGGCACGCCATGGAGTAGGGGCAAGTTATCCCCGAACCTTGTACATCGCTGTATCGTCTGGTTTGCTTTCTTTGTTTTGATTTCTGTTCTTCAATTTTGTTTCTGCATTCTGTATTTCCACTGCCTAATCTCTGAGTGCAGAAATTTGAAAGAGCAAGTTTTTATAAGTGTCTGGCTATATTCACCCCCCTCTAGCCATTCAAGTTCCAACATCTTGTACCTATAAAGTTTGATATCAACTAAAATTTTGCTTGTATTTACTATACAACTCACATATAGCTCAAGTGAGAGATTATTAGATATTATTATTATCTCTATTAAGTGGGCTTATTTGTAAGTTGCACATGTAAATACAATCTGAGCCCTTAAAGTGATCTAACTTATGTTTATTGGGTTTCGGATTATTGGATGTGGGTTCAATGTATAGAACCCTTTAGACCAATCTGTTATTATCTATGGGTTGATAACAAATTGGATTTCTATATAAAGGGGAGGTCCCCAAGGGTTTAGGTGATCTTCATGATCTAGTTTCTTGTTCCCCATTGACAAGAAACTTTACGGCGCCATCAAACCTAAGCCTCTTGAAAGATTCTCCTTCTTCTTTCCGCTGCATCATCTTCCACAGGGATCAAGCTGACGACGCTACGACAAGGACAATGACTCTTCAATCAGGTTCCTTACTTTCGGTTTACATCTTTTATTTTGTTATGCCATGATTCGATGAAACAATAGATCCATGCTCATGTACATTACGTTTTCTCTTCGAGTTCTTATTTTGTTTCTAGAATTCATGCGGTTAGGAGAAAACACAATGTTCTATCAACAAGTACTTGTTATACGTTATAGCAGCTACTGGACAAGAACTACTACGACGTCAAACATGTGTTGTAGCAATTATTGGTTAATAGCTGCTACAAGCTCAAACTAACTTTATTCGTCAATAGGACTGTTACACATTATAGCAGCTACTTTATAGTACATACTATACAAGCTTCACAATCGGGCGACAAAAACAAAGGTGACATTGTCTCTCTCAAACCTCCACACTCGATCATAAGACCTCCATATCCAGTATATATTTTTTTCTATAAAATAATTTTTATCGTAAGCATTATACTCTTTTATTAGAAATATTAATTTTTTATATTATATAATTTGTAGAAAACTTCGCAAATAGTTTATTCGATAGTAAATCGTTTCATTTTAAGTTGTAATTCCCCATAACATAAATGAATTATTTATACATGATTCTAAATGATGTTTTTAATATAGGAGAAAATATAATTGTCTTTAAAAGCCTTCAGGTCTGAAATTAAGACCATGGGCGGAGCTAAAGTAGGCCCAGTGTGGGCAGCCCACACTGGTCCCTAAAAAAAATGATACGTGAAATAAAAAAAAAAGAATAAAAACATAATCATTAAATGATGATTTCTTTAGAGAAAAGTGTATGCAATGAATCTTCAAGGTCTCGCTCAGTTCATGAAGATATTTATCAGGAGCTACAGACATACAATCATAAAATTGATTTTCTACTGATCTACAATGACCCATCAAAGTGACAAATTTGTATCACTATCATGTTGATTTATTCTATTGTGTTATTAATATGCAACTTCAAGAATTAAATGATTGCTCTAGGAGGCAGGTGCACAGTTACTTCTTTGTGTAGCTTGTTTGTGTTAGGATCGTTCCGTCCGCTAGAGGGGGGGTGAATAGCGATTTTCCGAACCCCCTTGTTCCTGCGTTGTTAGTAGCACAGCGGAATATACAAAAACAAACAAAAACAACGCTAACAACCTGATTTAGTTGGTATCCACCCCGGCCGGGTGACTAATCCAACAATCCGTCGGTGGATCACTCCCCGGATAACCTCCGGCTATCACGTGTCGCTCCTTGTGAGTGGAGAAACCTCACCACAACACCAAACAAAGCTCTGGACACGAAGACTATTAACTTGCCCTTAACCAAGACAAGTTTCGTCAAGAAACTCAGTCACCACGACGTCCTCTTTAAATAGGACTCGGGGTTGATTTCTCGCTGCCAGTCGACTGCCCGTTGACACTCCCAACGTTCGAATTTGCCAGCTCACCAGCCACCTACCAGTCGACTGCCCCCAGGGCAGTCGACTGGTCCCTAGCTGAAACCCTTCCCGAGTACATTCACACAGCACTCGATTCTCACGACTCGACTGACTCCTCATCCGCAGCCTCGACTATTGCCTTCACGCCCTCTTCATCTTCGGCCCTCGTCCCTCGGATGCGCACACAAGCCTCCAGCTTGCCTCCATGCCACCCTTCACGTACGCCTCGAAGTCCGCGCCCATCAGCTCATCGTCTCTGCTCACCAAAGTCCCTCAGGTGCGCACACAAGCCTCCAGCTTGTCTCCATGCCACCCTTCACCGAACCGAGGCCGTCCAGTCAAGTCTATATGTGTAACCTGTACAACCTGCACACTCAACATACACATATAAGAACACAAGGGAAAACCTAACTTAAACCCTTTGCCCAAACATCAAAACCTATGGTCACACCGGACCATCTTAGGGCCGATTGCTCCAACAATCTCCCCCTTTTTGATGTTTGGCAATCCGGTTAAGTTAGGAAAGCAAGATAGTAGTAAGTAGCAAAAATCATGTTAAATGAATGCATATGCAATGCATAACTGGATCCTATCCCAAGGCATCCCACACCTAACCCTCCAAGTTAGGAATTTTACACCTAGCCCTCTAAGCTAGGATTTTCACCACCTAACCCTCCAAGTTAGGATTTTCCAACCAAACCGGGCTTTTTAAAGCTTCTCCCAAGCTCCCCTACATTGGACTTACAAAGGCTTTTTAAGAACCTCTCCAAGGTTCCCCTTACGCCAAAAAGGGAGCAGTCATGCTCCCCCTCAAACTTAACTCCCCCTAAACCTAGGATTTCTTGCAAAGATAAGTTCGGTTTCCCAACTTAAACCAACACTTCTCCCCGTTTGCCTAACATCAAAAAGAGCTCAACAATAACCCAATTATTGATTCTTTTAATCCTAAATGGTCCTAAACAACGTGTACTAACCCCCCCATACACTTGTTTTTAATCACTCAGACCCAAGTCAGCTGCTGGATACCCACACCAACCCTGATCAGTCGACTGTCAACAGTGTCAGTCGACTGATACGCCTAAAGTCTGATTTTCAGGCCGAATTTCAGAAACCCGCCAGAAATTCCATAAATTTCCAAAAATTTCCAAACTTCGTGGACAACTTTGTGGAACCTATACCTACTTGGGAAAAATACATCTACCCATGTATCTATCACCATTCCCAAGTTTGACACAAAACCCAAAAATTTCAAAATGAAAATCAAGACAACTAGGAGGCAACCTCCCCCTTTACTCATGCCTTCTCCCAATTTTCATTTTTTCCAGGTCAAGTTCTACCCAACTTAATCTTCTAAACACCATGTTGAGTTATCCCCAACCCAACATCCGAGTTCTTCCCCTTTTGGACACCATTAAGGCTTGCTCCCAAGAAACCTTTCTTCTAGTGCCAATTAGAGCTCTACAAAACCTAAAATATTCTAAAGTTTGCAAATACACATGCTTGGATATACCCTATCCTAGAAAAATATGATATCATGAAAATATCAAGTGTGTTTGACTTTTGGTACACATCTAAATTCCTTAAAAGATTTGGCATTTTGAAATCAAGTCATTATTCCTTGTGTTTGCTTCCTCTAACCCTTTCAAATTGACACAAGGAATTGTCATCAACTCTAAGGTTCATCCATAATTCCAAATGTTTCTGAAAAACCCTTCTGAAATCACTTGTTAACACTCTGCCCTTACTGATCAGTCGACTGCCCAAATGGCAGTTAACTGCAGAAACATACAGTGTGCATTTTGGCTCGGACCAGTCGACTGCCCCCAGGGCAGTCGACTGATACCTGATTTTCAGGTTTTCAGGCCGAAATTCAGAAACGCCCTAAAAATTCTACAAATCTCCAAAAATTCTGAAATTTTGTGGGAAGACTTGTGAAGCCAATATATACTTGGGAAAAATACGATTCCAAACAAATGTACTCCGGATCCCAAGATTGGCACGAAACTCCACTTATCCTAAAGTGTATCATTAAAACCTTAGCTCAAAGTTCTAATTTGGACCTCACCTTGATGCTTCTTCCCATACTCATTTATAATCCATTAGTAGCATCAAGTTACATGCCATTTTCACATTAAACCCAATTTCTTTCAATTATAATACCATTTTCACTCTTTTCTCCCTAAATCTCCATTTTAGTGCGCCAATTTTCAAAGATTAAACCTTACCCAAGTCTTTCAAACCCTTTGGCACATTAAATCTAATTTCCTAAGGGAGAACCTTTTGAGATCCATCTACCATGGACCTCAAAGGCTTCTAGAGCTCCTCCTTGAGCTCTTAGCCTTAGCCACCTCCCTAGGTGACTCAATCCACACTAGGCCACACCGATGTGCCACCGATGACTCTTGGCCTACAAAATTGATCCTTTTAACCTTGGACACCTTGTCCTTGGTTAGGTCACTCTTTTTACCCTTGGATGACATCCCCTTGCCATCCTTAGATTTTTCCTCCTTACTAAGATTGTATGTTTTCCCAACATACTTCTTTCCATTATCCTTGGAGGTCTTAGATCGGTACCCCAATCCCGATCTATCATAGTTGGGTTTGATGCTACCCAACACTATGTCTAAGCCCTTAGATCCAACTGTGAATCTTTCTAGAGCTTTTTCTAATATATCAAGCCTTGCCCTCAAGGCTTGATTTTCCCTTTCTAGGCCTTGAACCCTAGAGTCCATATGTCCACTTTGGACATTTCTAGGTCTACCCATTTTCTTAGACATTTGTTTCCCTTCCTTGGGATTAATGTTTTTAGCCTTGGATACATAGGTCTTAGGCCTATCATGATGCATTCTTTTTCTAGAGTAGTGATCTATCTTGTTATCTTTATTCCTATCATTGTACTTAAATCCAAAGTTATGTACCATTAAGCAATTTTCATAATTTCTAGCATGCATGAATGAGTGATTTACATGATTTTTAGAATGCAAGGAAGAACTTGAAATTGAATTTCTTTTTAAACTAGGTTAGAAAATACCTCCCTTACCCTTGTAGTCCTTCCTTGTTGTGAGCTTTGCTTCCTTCTCTTTTCTTTCTCCCATCTCCTAAGGTGCTCCATCTTTTTTAGCTCTTTCTTCCTTGGGCACTTGGTGTGAAAGTGTCCCATCTCTCCACATGTAAAGCATCTAATCTTCATTTTCTTTTCTTGGGCTCCTCCATTCCTACAACCCATATTAGATATAAATTGAATGGTCTTGGGTTTAGGGATTACCTCTTTTTTACCTTTTGGGCACTTATCCTTATAGTGTCCCTTCTCATTACACCTAAAGCATGTAATGTGATCTTTCTTCTTTGCTTTGGTGGAGGTAGATGCTAGGTTGATTACTTCTTCAACTTTTGACGATGTGGAGGCTTCCTCTTGATCATGTGTAGATGAGGGTCTCTCCTCCCCCTCAATCCTTGAACTCGATACCTCTTCATCTTCTCTTGAGGAGGTTGATGATCTTCCACTTAGCTCCTCCTCCTCACTTGAAGAAGTTGACACTTCTTCCTCCTCGTGAGCTATTGAGCCCATTTCCTTAGGCTCTTCCACCACTTGACCTTGTGTAGGGTTTTTATGAAATCCTTTGACTTTATTCCACAATTCAAATGCATCTCTATATTCACCTACACGCTTCAAAATGTTATTAGGCAAGATATCAATTAAAATACTAATTACCTTCTTGTTTGCTCTCGCTTGATCTTGTTGTTCTTGACTCTAATATCTAGGCCTAAGTATCTTCCCGTGCTTATCCTTTGGAGTCTCATATGGCTCTTCAAGCGCAATCATTTGTTCCCACTACATCGCGAACCACGTCTCCATCCGTGACTTCCAATACCCGAAGTCTTCATGATCGTAGGCCGGCGGAGTGTAGATGTTGTCCCCAAGTTTATCTTCCATGATTCTTCACCTCTAGCGTATGCTCCCTCGGCGGTTAGTCCGATCAAGAGCGGTCCTTCGCTCTGATACCAATTATTGTAAGATCGTGTACGTCCGCTAGAGGGGGGGGTGAATAGCGATTTTTCGAACCCCCTTGTTCCTGCGTTGTTAGTAGCACAGCGGAATATACAAAAATAACGCTAACAACCTGATTTAGTTGGTATCCACCCCGGCCGGGTGACTAATCCAACAATCCGTCGGTGAATCACTCCCCGGATAACCTCCGGCTATCACGTGTCGCTCCTTGTGGGTGGAGAAACCTCACCACAACACCAAACAAAGCTCTGGACACGAAGACTACTAACTTGCCCTTAACCAAGACAAGTTTCGTCAAGAAACTCAGCCACCACGAACTCCTCTTTAAATAGGACTCGGGGCTGATTTCTCGGTACCAGTCAACTGCCCCCAGGGCAGTCGACTGGTGCCAGCCAAATTCGACGGTTGACATCCCCAACGTTCGAATTTGCCAGCTCACCAGCCACCTACCAGTCGACTGCCCCCAGGGCAGTCGACTGGTCCCTAGCTGAAACCCTTCCCGAGTACATTCACACAGCACTCGACCCTCACGACTCGACTGACTCCTCCTCCACAGCCTCGACTGTTGCCTTCGCGCCCTCTTCATCTTCGGCCCTCATCCCTCGGATGCACATGCAAGCCTCCAGCTTGCCTCCATGCCTCCCTTCACGTATGCCTCGAAGTCCGCGCCCATCAGCTCATCGTCCCTGCACTCCATGGTCCCTCAGATGCGCACGCCAGCCTCCAGCTGGCCTCCATGCCATCCTTCACCGTACTGAGGTCGTCCTGTCAGATCCATATGTGTAACCTGTACAACCTGCACACTCAACATACGCATATCAAATACAAGGGTAAACCTAACTTAAACACTTTGCCCAAACATCAAAACCCATGGTCACACCGGACCATCTTAGGGCTGATTGCTCCAACAAACTTAAATCGCTGTCAACACCAAAACAACAATTAGGGTCAGACTACATCAACAATCTCTCCCTTTTTATTATTTGACACCCCGATTTAAGTTTAGGCATTGATGATCAATTGATGACAGTTTAATTATCGTAAGGGAATCAAAATACTCCCCCTACAATAACCCTAAACTTAATCAATCATTTTCTCCCCCTTGTCAAACATCGAAAAGGGTATGGTTATTAAGTTTGAACATACCTCCCCCTCATTCACGGGTCTCCCCCAAAACCTAAAATAATCAAAGGATAATTTTTGAATTACCTATGAGAGGCATATACCATAAATGTATCATGGCAACAATGTATATGCATCATACGGCAATAAGTGTGAATTGCACAAGAAATCATATACAGAATTATATCATGGTCAAACATGTATATGTTTCATATGACAAGTAAGGAATGCATCTGTATCCAACACATAATCCTGAGTGGTCTCCGTGACCAATCAGGTTCGCTGATTACTTGATACAGAAATATTTCTTATTAGTCTGGGGAGCAATCAAATTTCAGAAAAATTCCTGAAACTCTGATACATTCCTGATCAGACTGCATTAACAATTTGCATTCCACAATAGGGGTGTAGACTCTATTAATATTCGACATTTTAGAAAATATTTCTGAAACACGACATCAAGAACAAGAGTCATGGCTCAACAAACTCTTTTTATGAATTTGAACATTCTAACATAGGTTTGTATCAAATCAGCATTTTAGGTTTTGTTTCAAGTACTACTTGAACAAATTTGTACTTCCTTAGTACCAATATTGTACCAATGGAGGATCAAATATGTTTCAATTGTAATTTGTTTGTATCAGATTTGTTAGGAGTATGATCAGGTAATCTGATACAACTTGACGAAATGGGATCGGACTGAGGATTAGTCTGATGCCTCTGATCAGTGTTGATCTGATCGGTCACCGGACCGATCAGTATGATTCCTGATCGGTCACCAGACCGATCAGGGTGAGTCCTGATCGGTAGGTGGACTGATCAGGTTCGACACAGACTATTTTTTGAACCTGATCAGTTTCAGAAATAGATTTGTTTCAACCCTTTACCATTCCCAAACTCTAATTCAATTAGTTTTAATCCATTTGATTCTAATCATGGGGTCCTTTAACCAAAAAGTATATTTTCACATCAAAGAATTTCTATGGATTAAAAAAAAACAATCCAAAAACAGATTTGTATCAAAACATCATCAATATGTTCTAAGCATGATCATGTTTATTCCAAGCAGTTTTGATAATCCAATCTACACTTAAGTACTGATACCTTAGTGATCCAATTGATATTAGGCATATGAGTGACATTGGATTTGATATCAGTTAAGTGGAAAAAGCAAACAAGTCATGGAACTTGAGTATTAACTTTTGAACCATCATAAAATATGTGAGCATGCTGTTCTTAACCACAATTTTCATGCCATAGATAAATGTTAATAACCTATACAGTTAAACCAGGGCATGCTCAACTAGGTTCATCTCCAAGATATTAGGAAAAACTTAAGCTTAACCCTTAAACTCATGTTCTTTGTTTGGTGACATATTGTGAGATTTGCATAGTGATCATCACAAATCATGTGTTCTTCATGTTGGCATAATACATACAAGAAAATCATGGCATACTTGATCATGGAAGAACTTAAACACTAAAGTAGATTATACCATGACTAAGTACTTTAACACATGAATACCATAAAAATCACTAGCCAAGGGATTATATTGTCATAAGATCTAAAACAATGGAGCTCAAAGCATTTAATTCGAATTTTCCATAACCATCCATATGAATGACAATTCTGCCTTTGGTCATGGGTTTGGAGCACCAAATATCAACCTCCCATGTTGATAGATGCTCCCCCTCAAATAATGCTTATACAATTCTAAAGATAGAGGTTTTAGGTACCCAAATTTTGGGACCTAAAGAACCTTCAATCAAAGACTTTGGCACCCATGCCTTAGTCATTTTCTTTTTAACCCTAGGAACATTTGATGATCTAAAATGTGTTCTAGATATTAATGACACAAAGGTCGGTTCTTTAGGTCGGTAACCTATACCGGCCTTGTTGTAAACCACCCTTTGGGAGTTCAAGATCATGTCTAGGGTTTTGGAGCTTGTTGAAAATTTCTCAAGAACAATCTTGAGATTTTCAATTTCACCCTTCATGATCTTATTCTCATTCTCAAGGGTCTTAACATGCGAGTCATCATGAAAATCATTAACATCCTCATCCTTAGAGGTTTTTAATTTTTTTACCTCTAATCTCAAGGATTTAATCTTGTTCTTAGACCTTTTGAGCATGTTTGTCAAGCAAGCTATTGTTCTATAGCACTTGTCTAGCTCGGGAGAAATTATCTCTTCATCATCCGAAGATGATGAAGGCGCGGTTGAGGAGTCATTTGATTCATCACTGCTTCCTTCACTTGAATTCTCTACTGCCATGAAAGCAAAATGATGAGAGTTCTTCTCCCCCTCTTCTTCCTTCTTCTCCTTTCTTTTGTTACCTGCCACGCAAGCAAACCCTTTCTCTTTTGGGCTTGTGTTAGAGATCTCGTGTTGCTCCATCTCACAAAATAAATCCTCTAACTTAACAAAGGAAAGATCCTTGGAAACCTTGTAGGCATCCACCATGGATGACCACAATGTATTCCTTGGAAAAGCTTTTAGAACTAACCTTACTAGATTCCGGTTTTCTACCTTTTCATTGATGGAGTGGAGGCCATTGAGGATCTCTTTGAATCTTCCATGGAGTTCACTTACCTTTTCATTTTCTTCCATGGACAGATTTTGGAGTTGACTGTGAAGGAGGTCCTTCTTGGCTATTCGGGTGTCTTGAGTTCCTTCGTGGAGCTCAATGATTTTGTTCCAAAGATCTTTAGCATTTGTAAAAGGACCCACCTTGATCAACTCCTCCTTGGTCAACCCGCATTGCAAAGTGACCACCGCTTTGGCATTTGCTTCACTCTTTCTTAATTGCTCAGCCGACCAACTTGAGAAATCGAGATCCTTTCCTTCAACATCTTTTGGAGGGATGAAACCTTCTTTGACCGAGAACCATATGCTCATGTTTGTCTTCAAATAAAACTCCATCTTCGATTTCCAATATTGAAAATCTATGCCGTCGAAGAGTGGAGGTCGGTTTGTGCTCATTCCTTCTCTTCCAGCCATCTTGTTGATAACTCTCGGATGTTAAGCCGCTTGAACAGAGCCCTAAGCTCTGATACCACTTGTTGGAACCCGGATGGCTAGAGAGGGGGGGTGAATATAGCCAGACACTTAAGCTTGAAGTTTTTAAAATCTTTCTGCACTTCAGAGTTAGGCAGCAGAAGCAAATGCAGAAACAGAAAACTAAAAACAACAAACCAAAGCAAAAGGAAAGCAAACCGACGCTAACACCTCGATATACAAGGTTCGGGGATAACTTGCCCCTACTCCTTGGCGTGCCCTTAAGGTGGGCGATCCCTTGATCGTCGACAGATCAAGCCCCGGTGAACACCGGATAAGATAGAGCCTCCTTCTCGGTGGAGAAACCTCTCCACAGATCACACAGATGATTGAACTTGAATACAAGAGATCACACAAGAAGGAACACTCACAAAGATCTCACAGGAATGCAACAAGATCGCTCAAGCACAAAGCAACAGAGAGCACGAACACAACCCAGCCAAACTTCCCAAGTTTTTGTCTTGTTTTCCTCAGCTCCTCTGCTTCCAGCTTCGTCACTTAAGCTCCCTCTCACCATCGCAAGATTCATTAGCATCCACTAAGCCAGCCTGAACCCACTGACCTCCCTGGGCACTCAGTCCACTGAAGACCTCCTCTCTAGCTGAGTCTCCGTCAGTCGCCAGCTGCTCTAGTTGCCGTTGAAACCTGAGAAGGAGAAACAAACAAACCTGCTCTAAGGAAAGCCTCCCATTGACCCTCCTTGAGTGTTTGAATCACCTGCTATCACCTGCACACTCCAACAGAGGCTTAGCAATACATATCAAAAAGAATCGGCAATGTATCAGAGAATCGGCAGAGAAAACAGACGCGATCAGACACTTCTGACAGCGTATTTGAATTAAAGTTCTGCTCCTGATCGGTTACCGGACCGATCAGAGAGCCTCCTGATCGGTCACAATACCGATCAGGCTGGGTCCAGACCGATCAAGCTTCGTCCTGATCGGTCCCCAACGCTCAATCAGAAATCGCGATTTCTTTGGGACTCATCCTGGATCGATCACCAGACCGATCCACCCCTTTACTGGGCGATTTCTGAACTTCGCAGTCTAAACCTCCTGATCGGTCACTGGACCGATCAGGGATCCTCCTGATCGGTCACCAGACCGATCAGGTCATGACTAGACAGATCAGGCTTCGTCCTGATCGATCATAGTGAGGAACCCGTGACGCTGGATCATTCTCTAGAACGATCTGCACAGTGATCCTAATCGGTCACCAGACCGATCAGGAGCAGATCAGCAAGGGAACTCAACCTCACTGTGTGCTCCCTGATCGGTCACCAGACCGATCAGGAGGCAAGCAGTGGGTGAAACGCATACTCCCTGATCGGTCACCAGACCGATCAGTCATCGCTGGATCGGTCACCAGACCGATCCACGAAGGAGCATCGTGCCAACTCCCTGATCGGTCACCAAACCGATCTAGGCAAGCTCAAATGCACTCTAAGTCACAAGAACAAGCCTCCAGCCCTTCTCTGACTCGTGCCATACCCAGCTTCACTCACTGGGACTTCAACCTAGCCCTCCAAGCTAGGACCTGGCTTCACTCACCAGGGTTTCGGTCACCCGGCTTCACTCACCGGCACCCGGCTTCACTCACCGGGATTTCAACCTAGCTTCACTCACTAGGATTTCCAAACACCTGGCTTCACTCACCAGGACCCGGCTTCACTCACCAGGATTTCAACCTAGCTTCACTCACTAGGATCTCCAAACACCTAGCTTCACTCACCAGGACCCGACTTCACTCACCAGGATTTCAACCTAGCTTCACTCACTTGGATTTCCAAACACCTGGCTTCACTCACCAGGACCCGGCTTCACTCACCGAGATTTCCATCACCTGACTTCACTCACCAGGACCCGGCTTCACTCACCGAGATTTTCATCACCTGGATTCACTCACCAGGACCCGACTTCACTCACCGGGATTTCCATCACCTGACTTCACTCACCAGGACCCGGCTTCACTCACCAGGATTTTAGTCAACCTAGCTTCCCAAGCTAGGACTTGGCTTCACTCACCAGGGTTTCATGCCCAGTCCCCGACCAAGACTTAACCCAAATTCGCTCAACCAAACTTAAATCAAAACTTAAATCGCTGTCAACACCAAAACAACAATAAGGGTCAGACTACATCAACAAAAGCAACCAGGAAATGATATAGACGTACACTTAGAACCCTTAGTGGAGGAATTAAACGAGTTGTGGTACACAGGTGTGGATGTGTATGATGCATTTAGTAAGTCAATATTCAATCTGAAGGCTATTTTGATGTGGACAATCAATGATTTTCTAGCTTATGGAAACCTAGCTGGATGTGCTACGGAAGGTAAATTTGGTTGCCCGATATATGGTGAAGACGCATGTTCTATGTGGCTTAAATACAGTAGAAAGTTTACATACTTGGGACACAGGAGATTCCTTGCTCCTGATCATCCATATCGTCAGAAAAAGAAGTGGTTTAATGGGAAAAAAGAGAGAAAAGGAAAACCTAGACCTTTGAATGGGTTAGAAATACTCAATGTAGTTAAAGACATTGAAAATAACTGGGGTAAAAAATAAAAGGGTGAGACTATCAAGGCTGCAAAGAAAAAGAGGAAGGGGCAAAATAGCTCAATAAATGTACAACAACCAGTTCAATTAATGGAAGAAAAAGTCAATTTTTTTCAAATTGCCATATTGGAGTGTAAGTTATTTGGCTCTATATTATTCTTCTTTTAATGAATTTGTTATATTAATGAACTAATTATACTTTGAAATGCCTTGATGGTTACTTGTAGGGGCTCTTATTACGTCATAACTTAGATGTGATGCATGTTGAAAAGAATATATGTGAGAATATCATAGACACATTATTAAATGTAAAGAAAAAGATAGTGTAAATGCCCGCAAAGATTTGATGCATTTAAATATTAGAGAAGAATTACATCCTCAACAAAAAGGAGAAAATATGTATCACCTGCCAGCTGCACCTTACACGTTGTCTAAAAAGGAAATGAATATATTTTGCTCCAGGTTGAAGAAGATAAAATTACCAGATGGCTACAGCTCAAATATTGGCAATTGTATATCTTTAGAAGAGTGTAAGCTTATTGGGTTGAAATCTCATGATTGTCATGTCCTAATGCAACAATTGCTATCAGTTGCATTGAGATGTCTTTTGCCAAAAGGTCCATGCAATGCTCTATTTTTATTGTGTGCATTTTACAATGAATTATGTCAAAGAGTCTTAGACAGGTTTAGAACAACTCGAAGAGAATATTGCTGAAACTCTTTGCATGTTAGAAAGGTATTTTCCACCTTCTTTCTTTACCATTTCGGTTCATTTGACAATTCATTTAGCAAGAGAAGCTCGCTTGTGTGGACCAATTCACTTCCGCTGGATGTATCCATTTGAAACGTAATAAAAATCATTCAACAAATTAGAATTTTGCTATCAACAACACTTGATTAGGGGTGAGCAAAAATTCAGAAAAACTGCATTAACCGAATTAAACCAACCGAATTTTGGAATTCGGTTCGGTTAATTCGGTTTTCATTTTTTTTTTCAAAATTCAGTTCGGTTTTCGGTTAATTCGGTTCGATTTTCGATTTTCAATTTTGTAATCTGGTTAAACCGAATAAACTGAATAAATCGAATAACAATATTAATTTAATTTTTTTTATTTAAAAATACAATTAAATAAAATAAAATCTTGATTTTTTAATTAAAATCGAATAAAATGTTAAAAGTTCGGGCATATCGGTTAATTCGGTTAAAAACCGAATTAACCGATATTTTATCTGTTCGGTTTTTTCGATTTTTATTAAGAAATTCGGTCGGTTCGGTTTTGTTGAAAAATTTCAGTTTATTCGATTTTCGGTCTATTCGGTTCGGTTCGGTTTTAACCAAATACTCACCCCTACACTTGATTGTGAATTTTGATTTGTTATTTAGATTTATGAAAACACTTAAAGGTTATGTGAAGAACCGAGCAAGGCCAGAGGGTTGCATAACTGAGTGTTATCTTGCTGAAGAAAGAATGAGATTTTGTAGTGCTTATTTTAAAAAAGCTGCTTGTATTGATGTCCATTCTAATCGGAACGAGGATGTGGATAATAGATTAGTTGAAGGTCGCCCAATTTCTAAAGGAAACGAAATGATTATGGAAGACTATTTGTTACAAGCAGCACATCGATATGTGTTATTCAACACTACAGAAGTTGAACCTTACTTTCAGTGAGTGTAATTAATTACAAACTCTATTAGATAGGAATAGTCTATTACATAATTTATATATATTTTCTAACTATCACCCTTCTATTATTTTAAATAGGATGCACATTGAGGAGCTTAAACAAGAAGATCATCGTTTCATAACTAATGAAACATTGTTACAAAAGCAACATATGGAAACATTTGCTCAATGACTATCAAAGCATGATCTTGATAACTCATCAAGACGAATCCAGTGGCTAGCGCATGGTCCAAGAAAGCAAGTTATGTCTTATACGGGTTATATTATAAATGGGCATCGATTCCACACAATTGATGTTGAAAGAACAACACAAGATAGTGGTGTTTCTATTGAAGCTGATGCTATTTATCAATCTAGTGCTAATGATTATTCACATACAAGAGAAAGAGTTTCATACTACGAGGTTCTACGAGATATTATTTTACTAGACTACTATTCTTTCAAAGTGTCTATTTTTAAATGTGATTGGGCTAATACTAGAACAGGAATTAAAATGGAAGATGGTTTTATACTGGTCAACTTACACCAAGAATTAAAAACTTTTGAAAGTGATCCTTTCATTTTAACATCACAAGCAAAGCAAGTATTTTATTCTAGGGATAATGATGAATCAAATTGGTATGTGTTGCTAAAGGCGCCGCCTCGGGGTATTCATGATATGAATTTGATTGAAGAGGAAGCCTATATGTTATCAACACCTCTTGATGTGTCTAGACTTAATATTAACATTACTGAGAAAGAACCATATATAAGGGATGACTGTGATGGAATTGATGTGACAGATCTATGACTTAACTTTTAAGGTGTAGATTTTATAGTACTATTAATGCAAGAGTTTATTTTTAACAATGTAACATGTAATAATATTGTTTATGGCAGGTCATTATATATCATTCAAAAGATGAGAAAAATGAAGAAAAAATGCAAAAAAAGTAATCATTGATGAGTTCAGGTCATTTAAAATCTTGATCTATTTTAATAAAACATAATTATATGTTTTGATCTATTTATCATATTTTGTAGGAAAATACAGGTAAGAGGTTATCAGAAGTGGACTCTAACTCTTCACCTAATATTTCACATGATGCTCATGGTAAAGAGATAATTGATGAGGCCAAAAATGCTAACAAAAAAGGATGGGGTTCATCGAAGTTGAATTTATCTAGTGGTCATCAAAAGCCTAAAGACCTGGAGCGTAATGAGTTTGGACAACCAATTGGAGTTAATTCTGTGAAGTATGCATCTTTTCTTGGTTGCATGGTAAAGGAATTTGTACCATATACATTAGATGGGTGGAATGATGTAGATGAAGAAGTGAAGAATAGAATGTGGAGTTGTCTTCAGGTAATGTCAAGAGTTGTTGAATATTTTAAGCCTTATTCTATAACATATAGTAGATATAATTTTATGCTTCTTAATATACAGGTAAATTATAATATTGAGGAGTGTGAAAAAAAGTCATCTTTCAAAAGTTAGCTAAGTTGTGGCGTGATAGAAAGTCTAAACTGCAAATACTTGTACGAGAAGCTGATGCTGGTAAAGTAGCTTCACGAAATCTTAATTTTTTGAAGCCTGAATTTATGGATCAAGAGCAGTGGGAATTATTTGTGAAGAGGACATTATCACCTGAATTTCAAGTAAGTATTAATTTTCATACTGTCACTTAACGAAAATTGTTATATTAGAAATATTTTGTGGATTTAAATAGATAATCAATTTTATTTGATTATGTTAAATTTATTGTTCTTATCAGGAAAAGAGTAAAAAATTTAGAGAATCAGGGAAAATCAAGACCACCTTCATATGATGAGTCAGAGAGATTATGCTCGTTTGGCTAGCATTATGGTAAGTATTATTAATTTTTAAAATGTTATGAAAAATTTGACATTATACTTAACATTGTTATTTTTTTCTAACTATTTTTATAAAACATTATATATTTAGGAAAAAACAAGTCCTACAGATACACCAATTACAAGATCAAAAGTTTGGATTGAAGGTCACACAAAGAAAAATGGACAACCTATTAGTCAAGTTGTTGCTGAGAAAATAGTAATAAAGTTATCTCTTGTTATTAATATAAATGTTATTATTAAACTAAACTTCTTATTTACAAAATTTGTATCTTGTTATTTGCAGAAAAAATAGAGGAATGTCCACCCGAATCTCTAAAGACAACTAACATTGGTGATGATGCAATTAGCCTTGTATTTGGCAAGGAATCTCGAGGTAGAGTGCGAGGAATGGGATTTGGAGTTACACCATCAAAAGTTGGAACGTCTGTGCAGAATGGAGTTGTTAAACATCTTGAACATATGGTGTATAATCTTCAACAAGAAATGCAAGAAATGAGAACCATGTTTTTACAAAATCAAAGGCAACAAAATGAACAAGAACAAGTAATTAAATAGCATACATTTGGTCCTAATGATTATGATTTTTTTTATATTCATGTTAGTGAAATTATATTATGGTGATATTAATTGATATAATTGTTGTAAAATTAGGTTGCTAGTGGTGGTATTGGTAGCAATATTGGCAATTATATTCATGGTGGTGTTGATATCCATGGTGCAACAAAAATTGATAATATTTGCAATGTTAGCCAACAACAAACAGCAACTCAGGTAACAAGATACAAGCTCCTTGGTATAATATTTTCAAACTCATCAAAGTGACACATCTATTTTAACAATTTCCATAAAGCATCCCATCTATTTTGGCTATCAAATCAATCATGGTTGTTAAATTCTGTAATGATCAGTTCTAATTAAAACCACTTTATTGCCTTAACAATTTGTCTTTTTGAAGGTGATATACTCTCCTGTGCTTTATATCTAGTTCTGGATGTCATTACGCCATCAAGAGGAACAATCCCTTTAACTTTCTAAATTAAGCATGTTTTTACTCATTGTACTGAATTGTTACTTACAATGTAGGGTCCATATTTGTTAGTTAGGAAACATATATTAGTTCCCAAGTCAATGATCTAGTGTTTCAAGTTCTCAAATGATTTTCGAATTCAGTGTACAAGGGTTCTTAGCAGAGCATGGATTCAGATTTCAGTAGTCTCATGGAGTAAAGCTTCGGAAATTTCTTCTTCCTCGGCCCTGGATTACATTCCACAACCGTGGATAATATATGGGATTTCATTCTTCAGTTATAGACAATTTACCGATGCTCCTTTTATTTGAAAGTTATTATGAAATATGCAAGCTAAGGCATTTCACCTGGAAATTTTGTTCATACTTCAATATTTGTTGACGCATTAGATACAATTTATAGTTTGTTTATTGAGTACTCTAAAGAATTGAGTGGTTTGAAATGATGGCATCGTCAGCACTGAACAATTTTACAAGAGCCTAACAAAATTTGGTCTCAATACTGAGCTCAATACCGTCAGTAGCCAGACAAGTAACTAGAACAAGATTGAGAAGACAAACATAAAAACCTAAATGCAACACAACCATTTTCATTGTTAATTTTGTGAGGGTCACAACAGTGGAACTTGCCGTCATTAATAAAAGAACAAGCAGCAGTAAATTACTGAAGTGACACATCTATTGTCTGTGCTTAAATGTAGGGTCTTATGAGAAAATTTGGTGCTTAAGTTTGTTGGTAGGAAGAGGATATGAATGTTTTTATGTTGCATTTAATTCATTTTAGTTGATAAGGGGCTTGTTTTTGTTGTTGGATTAAGTTGCTGTTGTTTTAGAATTACAACCAGGCAACTTTATATTTCTTGGACGCTATAATTTTACACTTCAATGCAGCAGTCTAATTTTATTATCAAGTTCAAGCCGCTATAACTTACAATTTTTTTTGATTATACAGTTACAACTAAAGAACTTGAGTCGTGAAGATATCATTAATAATACTAAATGTAAGCTGCTTCATTGGAATATTGACGGAGTTGTTGTAGAAGGTCGAATTGCATCCACAGATCCCAAAGTAAAAGTGCATCACGTTCCTCTTGGTGGTGCTTGTTGGAAAGTTTGGATTGATAGGGTGTTTGTGAACAAGCTGGACCTCATTCGACCAAATGATGAAATGTTGTTTCTCGAAGATGCAATAGGAAGCACAGTTGCTCGGTAATCTAAGTTTATAGTATTTGACTGAGTTACTTACTTTAGACTTATGATTAGTTTGTAATTTTTTTTGCTACTCAGTTATTTTAGACTTATGACTAATTTGTAATGGTTTTTGCTAGTAAGTGAAATATTATTTTGGTAAAGTGTGGTGTTGATGATTAATTGTGATATAAATGTTTTATTTTTGGATGTTGTTAATTGAGAGATGTGATATGGTATATTTATTGTATTATCAAATTGTGTAAGATGTGTATATGTGGGATTATAATTATATTGAATATATTAGTTTCCGCAGCGTATAAATATACACTGCGGATATGTACATTCGCAGTGGTCGGCCGCGCGTTGTGCTTATTTGCGGATGCACATATCTGCACCACGCAGCCACTCGCTGCAGATGTAATTTTCCGCAGTGTATATTCGTGTGCTGCGGATACACTTATCTGCAGCGTGTAGCCGAGCGCTGTGGATGCAACTTATCCGCAGCGCGCAGATGCACGCTGTCGAAATGTTGTGACTTTTAACAGCTTGGAGTTATGCAGTATTCGATGCGCACTGCGGATACAATTATTGCGTGCTGCGAAAAGACATATTTGTTGTAGTGGGTGAACTCGTCGGGATCACCGGCAACGGTTTACTCATCGGGATCGATAGTTAATGATGCAAGATCATAATTGTGGCAATTCCCAATGGGTTCACCATACCCCCGAGGGTATAGTTTGATTCGGCGCGACGGTCGGAGGCCACCCAGGGTGTCCGATCGAAGATCAAACGTTGGACATGCCGCCGATTAACGGTCAAAATTTTTATTGAGACATTCACTTTCACTGTGCGTATCATTACTCTTGATTAAATTGACCAAATTTAATCTAAGGGGTATTGGTTTAATCAATAAGTTTGAGTTTAACTTAAATGAGTTCAGGCTAAACAATAATAATATATATGGTAAACTCCAATTAGATTAGTTTTAACAAGAACAATAAATCAAGCTAATGCTCAGAATCCTGTTTCCCAAATCAACGATAGACTCGTTGATTAACATAGCAATAATCAGTCGACCAGTCTAGTGTGTTTATCGACTGGAGCTCCTCAAATAAAGAAAATTTATTTTTTTATTGCTTAAGTAATATGTGTATTGGTTCGATGCAAATGTGTGAATTGAATTAATTGATTTTGTTACTGATTTGTCAGTTTTATACTGACATCATTTTTTTTTCAATTCTAGATGTCGCAGATGATATACACGATGGCTCGTTGTGATATATGAAAAAATAAGTTGTGGGAGGTAATCCAAGATATTGAGTATTACCCAATTTTTGGGGTCAGCGGACACATAGGAAGGCTCGATCGATTATTCTGAAACTAGAGATGGAAGATTTTCTAATCCTGGATAATTATACGATCTGTGCTTTGATTCGATCATTGTCGGGGCATCCCAAGGTGGTGGCACACTATGTATGGGAGCATTATGAAGGGTGTATCTCATATTTAGAGTTATGTATAGAACTACTTAACCATGTGGATCAAGAGGATCCTGAAAAGATTGAAGAGAATCCACATGTGGATCTAATAGAGACTCCTAAAGCTGGCCTACCTAAGATTGCCCTAACTGAGTCTATGATGAAAAAGATCATATTGACCACTGGACTAGTATTTGTCTTAATAGGAGTGATCCTAGCTTATCTAGTTTATTATAGTTCTATTATTGTTACTGTCGTTATGTACAAATAATAATAGCCCATTTAGTTTATAAAAGTTATGTAGTAGATACTGTCGTTATGTACAAATAGTGTTATTTTATGAAAAAGTTATGTTATGTGTTAATAAACTATGAATATGTTATGTTATGTGGTGACAAATTATTTAAAGTTATGTTATGTGTTAACAAACTTGGGAAAAAAATATTCTATGTAAACATTCTTAAAAGAATGATTAGTTCATTTAATGGAATGTGTATAATATAATTGATCAATGTTGGTTAAGTTGGATCGTACAAATGATGGGTGGAAATACAATTGTCACTTCATTTTATAAATTAACTCTAATTAACATTGAGTCAATCATTAATTACAATTATATAAATTACTAAATAATGTGTTTATATATGTTAGATCACGAAAAATAAGAACATAATAGTTGAACTCAATAAGGGAGACAAATTATATGAGTATAACTACAAGATATACCACCTAAAGATACAATATATTTTAGAGGAACAAGAAATTTTAAAAGTTGTAAATCAGTTTATGGAAGAACCTGCAGATGGTTCTATAACACAGCATAAACGTAATCATGATGTCTATAAGACAAGGAAGAAAAAAGACTCCACTACTAAGAGAATATTGATTAATTCAATGGTACATGACTCGGTATATAAGTATGTGTCATTTCCATCAACTCGTGTTGTCTGGTTATCCTGAGAGATAAATACAATAGAGTTAGCTTAAGTAAGCTTTGTCAATTGACAATTAAGTTTGATGGCTATAAAAATCGCTTGAATGTCTCCATGGCCCAATATCTGAGGGAAATGGAGAATATGATTAGGGAACTAAAGAATGTTGGTCATAAGTTGACTGGTGAATAATAAGTTCATACAGTAATTTGTTTCCTTCCTAATTCTTGGGAAACAATGAAAAGAATCTTGCACACAATGAAAGTATCGAGACCTTCACTTATGTCTCACGCCATGTTGAACTTGAGGCAGAGAGAATTGAATCCACAAGGATATTTGGACAAGCTTTAATAGTTGAAGGTTTTGTTGAATTATCTGAATCCAAGAGTAATGAAAATGGTTCAAGAAAGGAAAGAGAAAGGTAAAAGAAATTGATGTTGCTGTCGGGCAAGGTCCAATCAAAAAGAATTTTAAAGGAAAGAAGTATGGACAAAAATCTAAAAGCAAGTTGACTTGCTATAAGTATGGTAAAAATGGTCACTTAGGTCGGGAAATTGAGTCAAAAAAGATTGATCCATGTTAATCTTCTTTTCATGAGTATTATGTTGTTAGTTCAGTGTTGTTAGTTGATTCTTATCCATTGTGGATTATAGATTCAGCAGCAACAAATCATGTAGCTTGTGATCGAGCTATATACATGGAGTATAGTAGGATACCAGCTACCAATAAATGAATATATCTGGGAAATAATGCAAGAATTGAAGTCAACGAAGTTGACACTTGCAATCTCAACCTACATACCAGGTATATCTTATTTCTACATAATGTCCTTTATGCTCCTAAGATTCAACAGAATCTAGTTTATGTTACTTGTCTTGTTAATTTGGGTTATTATATAAACTTTTACAGTTGTTGTGTGAAACTTAGTATTAACTATGTGTTAATAGGGTGAGATTATGTAACGAATGGTTTCATGATTCTTGGTGTAGAACCAGATATTAATTATGGTATTAATGGTTGTTGGAACTTGGATGACTAGAGAGGGGGGTGAATGTAGCCAGACACACAACTTCTTTCGCTTTTAGGATTTCTGCACTTGAATGTTAGCAGCAATAGCGGAAGCAAGAACAAAACAGAGTATAAATACAGAGATGGAAAGCAAACTACAAACGCTAACAAGGGTCGTTTATAAGGTTCGGGGATAACTTGCCCCTACTCCTTGGCGTGCCCTTAAGGTGGGCGATCCCTTGATCGTCGGCAGATCAAGCCCCGAAAAATTCGGATAGAATGCAACCTCCTTCTCGGTGGAGTAACCTCTCCACAGAGTTTCAAGATAAATGAAGTATAAGTACAGGAAACACAAGAAGAAGCCTTACTGAACACTTAGAACCGCAAGAACACAAGCAAACTTCTCACCGAGCTCCACTCAGCACAGATCTCATGCAAGAACTCCCTTCTTCGTGTCTTCTTGCTGATGGACTCGCCAAGCTTCTTGTTTCTTCTTCCCAAGTGCTCAAGTAACAGTAGGTTGCTTCAAGATTTAGAGTGATGCTCAACCGATCAGAGTTGTCGCAAGAGCAGAACAAGAGATGTCACGAGAATTCTACAACTCCTTCTCCACTCCTTGGCTTATCCTGCTTCCTTCGCCAAGTCACACGCTCCTCTGCAGCAGCTCCTAGCTGCTCACCTGCAGCAGCCAACTACCCCTGACCTCCTCTGGACTCACTGAAACCCCTCCAATCGAGCCCCAAGTCATCAGCTCCTCAGCCGCTGCAGCTCGCGCCAGAGGACGTTACATCTTGTGAAACAAACGGACAAACTTGCTGTAGCGAAAACCTTCGTTTGACTTCCCTTGGATGATCTCTAAGTCACCTGCACACTTACCAACACATTAGAGTAGCAAATCAACAGAAGATCAAGGCATCAGAACATATCAGTGGTGTATCAGTGGAGATCAGAACGTGATCAGAGTTCTGACAGCTCTTTCGAATTAAAGCTGTCAGCTACTGATCGGTCACCGGATCGATCCACAACTTTGCTGGGATTCCCAACTTTTACAGCCACAAGGGCCTGATCGGTATGCAGACCGATCAGGAAGCTCTCTGACCGATCAGGATCCAGCCTGATCGATTATAAGACGGAATCCGCGACACTTGATCGTTCACCAGAACGATCAGAACAGTATCCCAGATCGGTCACCAGAACGATCAGGATCTGAGCAGGAAGTGAACTCTATGCTCCCTGATCGGTCACCAGACCGATCAGGAGCTAAGCAGTAAGTGAACTCTATGCTCCCTGATCGGTCACCAGACCGATCAGGAGCCGAGCAGTAAGTTCCCAAACTCACTGTATGCTTCCTGATTGGTCACCAGACCGATCAGACACAGCTGGATCGGTCACCCGACCGATCCACGAGGGAACTCTATGCCAACTTCCCTGATTGGTCACCAGACAGATCCAGGCAAGGCCAAATCCACTCTAAGTCAAGAGAACAAGCCTCCAGCCCTTCTCTGACTCATGCTTGATCCCTCGGACCAAGACTTCATGTCCAGCTTCACTCACCGGGACTTCAGTCAACCTGGCTTCACTCACCAGGACTCGGCTTCACTAACCGGGATTTTCAATCACGTAACCCTCCGAGTTAGGAATTTCCACACCTAGCCCTCCAAGCTAGGATTTTTCCACACCTAACCCTCCAAGTTAGGATTTCATCCACCTATGTAACGACCCGACCCCTTAGCCCCTTGGGCGGCCCAACTGGCGGCCCACTTGGCGGCCCTCGGCCCCTTGGGCGGCCAAATCCCATTTTGGCGGCCCCTTTGGCGACCTCTTGGGCGGTCGTTACTCACAAGTACTTCCCACCCCTGGCTAGTGGATTTTTGCCTTCCCCAGGATTCGAACTCTAGACCTCCAGGGTCGACCGTCGGCTGTGCCGTTACTCACTAGGTCTTCCCACCCCTGGCTAGTGATTTTTTTGCCTTTCCCAGGATTCGAACTCTAGACCTCCAGGCAAAGTACTAAAGTTCCTGAATCCTGGTACCAATTGAGCTATAGCCCCCTTTTTGTTCCTGAATCCTGCATCAACAATCTCCCCTTTTTTGTTGTTTGAAAACCCGATTTAAGTTTAGGCATTAATGATCAATTGAAGGCAGTTCAATTATCGTAAGGGAATCAAAATCCTCCCCCTACAATAACCCTAAACTTAATCAATCATTCTCTCCCCCTTTGTCAAACATCGAAAAGGGTATGGTTATTAAGTTTAAACATACCTCCCCCTCAAACATAGGTCTCTCCCCAAACCCAAAATAATCAAAGGTAAACTTTTGAACTGCATATGAAAGACATATACCATAAATGTATCATGACAACAATGTATATGCATCATACGGCAATAAGTGTGAATTGCACATGAAAACATATACAGAAATATATCATGGTCAAACATGTATATGTTTCATATGACAAGTAAGGAATGCAGCTGTATCAGACACATAATCCTGATTGGTCTCCGTGACCGATCAGGTTCATTGATTATTTGATACAGAAATATTTCTTGTTAGTCTGGGGAGCAATCAGATTTCAGAAATATTTCTGAAACTCTGATACGTTCCTGATCAGACTGCATTAACAATTGGCATTCCACAACAGGGATGTAGACTCTATTGATATTCGTCATTTCAGAAAAATTTCCGAAACACAACATTAAGAACAAGAGTCAAGACTCAACAAACCCTTTCTTATGAATTTGAACATTCCAACATAGGTTTGTATCAAATTAATATTAGGTTTTGTTCCAACTATAATTGGTTTGTATCAGATGTGTTTGTATCAAAATGATCAACAACTGATACAATTTGATGAAAAGAGATTGGTTTGAGGAGGTTTTGGATCACTTTGGAACGATTTGGGAGTTCCTTGATCAGAATTGGTCTGATCGGTCGCCGGACCGATCAGAGGGATCCCTGATCGGTCACCAGACCGATCAGGTTTGACACAGAGAGTTTTCTGAAACTGATACGTTTCAGAACAGATTTGTTCCATCTGTCAAACACACCAAACCCTAATACCATTAGATTTAACCCCTAACAGAGTTCCATTAACCATATTCATTTCCCTTAACTAAAATGATCAACATGATTTGTGTCCCTTAACTAACCTTTATTCCCCATCAAGGATTTCTATGGATTAAAATATCAACACTAGGTTTGAATGGTCAGTTATGTTCTAAGTATGATCATGTTTATTCCAAACAGTTTTGATAATCCAAATAACATTAGGCATATGAAAACATATCAGGTTAGATATCAGTCAAGTGGGAAATCAAACAAGTCATGGAACCTTAGTTTGATACAAAGAAAACATTAACCCTAGACCTTAAGTTCATGTTTTTGTCTATCAAAGCCTTATGAGTGATCAGTTCGAATAAAATAATGAGGAAGTTGAGAAGTAATGTGTTTATCTTGTTCAAAATTTTCATGCCATAGACCAATATTAATAACACATACATTAAAGTCATGGCATACTCAACTAGGTTCATTAAAAAAAACTTAAGCCTTAGATATATCATAAGTTATTGCAAAAATCAACTGTTGTTTTGATATTTTGGCTAACTTTTAGATTTACAATGAACTATAAATTGCAGCAAGATAACTAACCATCCTAGGCAATGCATAGTAGGAAGTGTGTATCAAGTTCATGATTCCAATCAAGTTTGTATCAAAACAAAGCATAGTATAATGTCAACAGGAAACTACTCATGCTCCTTTGATCACAATGAGTTCATCATCAAAAAGTTATACTTTACTAATAAGAAAGTTCACAAACATGTATCTACATTGTGTAGGCAATTCAAGTTTTCAATTGATGTAAATCTAATCGCCTACATTTGAGAGGGAAAATCCATTTCTCACGGGTAGTGTATTATCATCCATCAAATGGGAAAATATTAGGCACACTCCTAACTAGGAATGACCATGTGTTTGGAGCACCAAATATCAATCACCCATGTTGATAGATGCTCCCCCTCAATCAATGCTTATACAATTCTAAATATAGAGGTTTTAGGTACCCAAATTTTGGGACCTAATGCATCAACAATGAGGGACTTTGGCACCCATGCCTTAGTCAATTTTTTTTCTAGCTTTTTGAACCCTAGACTTATTTGATGATCCAAAATGTGTTCTTGACATTAATGATACAACGCTCGCTTCTTTAGATCGGTAACATATACTGGCCTTATTGTAAACCGCCCTTTGGGAGTTAAGAACCATATCTAGGGTTTTTGAACCAATTGAGAATTTCTCAAGAGTAGTCTTGAGATTTTCAATTTCACTCCTCAAAGTCTTATTTTCATTTTCAAGGGACTCATCATGCATAACATCAATTACCTCATCCATAGAGGTTTTCAATTTTTCTACTTCTAATTTCAAAGATTTAACTTTGGCCTTAGATTTCTTAAGCATGTTTGTCAAGCAAGCTATTGTTCTATAGCATTTATCCAATTCCGGAGAGATTACCTCTTCATCGTCCGAAGATGATGAAGGCGCGGTTGAGGAGCTACTAGCTTCGTCTTCACTCTCCTTGGATGACTCTTCTAAGGCCACTAGAGCCACATGACAGTAGGTCCTCCATTTTCTTCTTTTTGTCATCTGCCACTAAAGCCAACCCTTTCTCCTTTGGGCTTTGGTTAGAGATCTCATGTAGTTCCATTTCACAAAATAGATCTTCTAACTTAACAAAAGAAAGATCCTTGGAAACCTTGTAGGCATCCACCACGGATGCCCACAAAGCATTCCTTGAGAAAGCTTTTAACACATACCTTACAAGGTCGCGGTTCTCGACCTTTTCGTCAATAGAATGAAGACTGTTGAGGACTTCCTTGAATCTACTATGAAGCTCGCTTACCGTTTCACTCTCCTTCATGGAGAGGTTTTGGAGTTAGTTGAGGAACAAATCCCTCTTGGCGATTCTCGAGTCTCGGGTTCCCTCATGGAGTTCAATGAGTTTATTCCACAAATCCTTTGCACTTGTAAAGGGACCAACCTTGATGAGTTGATCCTTGTTCATTCCACATTGCAAAGTCACCACCGCCTTCACGTCGGCTTCACTTTTCCGAGTTTGCTCAGCCGACCAACGCCAAGATTCCAATTCTTTTCCTTCATCATCCTTTGGAGGGGAAAACCCCTCCTTCATAGCGAACCATGTGTTGATGTCCATCTTGAGATAGTACTCCAACTTTGATCTTCAATATTGAAAATCTGATCCATCGAAGAAGGGAGGTCGGGTAGTACTAAATCCTTCTCTCAAAGCCATTGTCATTGACTCTCGGATGTTAAGCCGCTTGAACAGAGCCCCAAGCTCTGATACCACTTGTTGGAACATGGATGGCTAGAGAGGGGGGGGGTGAATGTAGCCAGACACAACTTCTTTCGCTTTTAGGATTTCTGCACTTGAATGTTAGCAGCAACAGCGGAAGCAAGAACAAAACAGAGTATAAATGCATAGATGGAAAGAAAACTACAAACGCTAAATGGGGTCATTTACATGGTTCGGGGATAACATGCCCCTACTCCTTAGCGTGCCCTTAAGGTGGGCGATCCCTTGTTCGTCGGCAGATCAAGCCCCGAAAAATCCGGATAGAATGCAACCTCCTTCTCGGTGGAGTAACCTCTCCACAACGTTTCAAGATGAATGAAGTATTTAGTACAGGAAACACAAGAAGAAGCCTTACTGAACACTTAGAACCGCAAGAACACAAGCAAACTTCTCACCGAGCTCCACTCAGCACAGATCTCATGCAAGAACTCCCTTCTTCGTGTCTTCTTGCTGATGGACTCGCCAAGCTTCTTGTTTCTTCTTCCCAAGTGCTCAAGTAACAATAGGTTGCTTCAAGATTCAAAGTGATGCTCAACAGATCAGAGTTGTCGCAAGAGCAGAACAAGAGATGTCGCGAGAATTCTACAGCTCCTTCTCCACTCCTTGGCTTATCCTGCTTCCTTCGCCAAGTCACACGCTCCTCTGCAGCAGCTCCCAGCTGCTCACCTGCAGCAGCCAACTACCCCTGACCTCCTCTGGACTCACTGAAACCCCTTCAGTCGAGCCCCAGGTCATCTGCTCCTCAGCCGTTGCAGCTCGCGCCAGAGGGCATTACATCCTGCGGAAACAAACGGACAAACCTGCTGTAGCGAAAACCTTCGTTTGACTTCCCTTGGATGATCTCTAAGTCACCTGCACACTTAGTAGCACATTAGAGTAGCAAATCAACAGAAGATCAGGGCATCAGAACATATCAGTGGTGTATCAGTGGAGATCAGAACATGATCAGAGCTCTGACAGCGCTTTCGAATTAAAGCTGTCAGCTACTGATCGGTCACCGGAACGATCCACAGCTTTGCTGGGATTCCCAGCTTTCGCAACCACAAGGGCCTGACCGGTCACCAGACCGATCAGGCTGTGCCCTGATCGGTCTGCAGACCGATCAGGAAGCTCTCTGATCTATCAGGCTCCAGCCTAATCAGTTATAAGACAGAGTCCGCGACACTTGATCGTTCACCAGAACGATCAGAACAGTATCCCAGATCGGTCACCAGACTGATCAGGAGCCGGTCAGTAAGGTTCCCAAAACCCACTGTATGCTCCCTGATCGGTCACCAGACCGATCAGGAGCTGAGCAGGATGTGAACTCTATGCTCCCTGATCGGTCACCAGACCGATCAGGAGCCGAGCAGTAAGTGAACTCTATGCTCCCTAATCGGTCACCAGACCGATCAGGAGCCGAGCAGTAAGTTCCCAATCTCACTGTATGCTTCCTGATCGGTCACCAGATCGATCAGACACAGCTGGATCGGTCACCCGACCGATCCACGAGGGAACTCTGCGCCAACTTCCCTAATTGGTCACCAGACCGATCCAGGCAAGGCCAAATCCACTCTAAGTCAAGAGAACAAGCCTCCAGCCCTTCTCTGACTCGTGCTTGATCCCTCGGACCAAGACTTCATGCCCAGCTTCACTCACCGGGACTTCAGTCAACCTGGCTTCACTCACCAGGACCCGGCTTTACTCACCGAGATTTCCAATCACCTAACCCTCCGAGTTAGGAATTTCCACACCTAGCCCTCCAAGCTAGGACTTTTCCACACCTAACCCTCCAAGTTAGGATTTCATCCACCAAGCCCTCCAAGCTAGGACTTTTCCACACCTAACCCTCCAAGTTAGGATTTCATCCACCTACCCTCCAAGTTAGGATTTCATCCACCTAGCCCTCCATGCTAGGACTTTTCCACACCTAACCCTCCAAGTTAGGATTTCATCCACCTAGCCCTCCAAGCTAGGACTTTTCCACACCTAACCCTCCAAGTTAGGATTTCTCACACCTAGCCCTCCAAGCTACGACTTTTCCACTGTCAGCATGTGATCTTCCAATCCACCTGGACTTAATCGGAATTCAACCAGACTTAAATCAAACTTAAATCGGTGTCAACATCAAAATACAATCAGGGTCAGACTGCATCAACAATGGTTATTTTTCAAACATTGTACCTACTAGTGATGCTGATATTAATGATAAAATTTGACATGCTAGATTGGGACATATCAAACAAGAACGAATTAATAGCTTAGCTAAGGAGGGTCTATCAGACACTCATGCTAAGTTTAACTTGTTTATATTTGTGCATTGTCTTGCTAGAAAAGCAATAATTAGAAAATCATTTGGTATGGCAATTAGAGATGAATCACTATTGTAATTAATTCATTCGGATATTTGTGGTCCAATGAATGTGAAGGCTCTATATAGAGGTTCCTATTTTATTACATTTATTGATAACTTCACACTTTTCGATCATGTGTATCCAATATCTCATAAATGTAAAACATTAGATTGTTTTAAATGTTATATGAACGAAGTTGAGAATCAATTAAATCATAAGATTAAAATCTTATACACTCATTGTGGGATGAATATTTATCTGATAAATTCAAGACAATATGTAATGATAAAGGAATTATTAGACAACTAACAAACCCTAAAACTCCACAATAAAATGTGATTACTAGATTGAACTCGTCTAGATATGGTTAGGTTCATGATGGCTCAAGTTAATTTATCAATTTTCTATTGGGAGATGTATTATTAGTAGCAACCTATATACTTAATCGAGTGCTTTCTAAGTCTGTTCTATCTACTCTATATGAACGTTGGACAGATAGAAAAATATATTTGAGTAATCTGAGATCTTAGGAATTAGTTGTTTACGTTTATGATAAGACACAAATATGGAAAATAAGGATCCAGAGGTAAAAAGTATATCTTTGTAAAATATTTTTATACTTCCAAAGGTTATATTTTTATTGGTGAGCAACAAAATGAAACCATCTCTAAAATAAAGTCAAGAGATGCAATTTTTTTTCAAAACTGAGTTCTAAATAAGAGGTCAAGTTGATAAGATAATTGTTCTATTTGCAATAAAGAAGGAGGATAATGTTCCTTTATCAATGGATGAGATATCACGAGGGATGCATAAATCTAGTTACCCTAGTCGGAGTGATTTGTCGATGAATAGGTTAGTTTCTCAACAATCTAATCTACGAAGAATTAGTCATCAGATATTATTATTCCTCAGAGAAGGTTTAATATTGAGAATGAGGTATTAATGATTCTTCCAGTTAACAATGAGGAACCTCGAATAGTTGATGAAGAATTGAGATGCTCAATTAGAGAAAAATGAAAAGTTGTAATAGATGAGGAAATGGAGTATATGAGAAAGAATCAAATTTGAGATTTAGTTGATCTTTCTCCGGGCCAAAGGGCTATTGAGAATAAATGGATTCTCAAAATTAAGAGAAAAATAGATGAGTTGATTAATCGATACAAAACTCATTTAGTTGCAAAAGGATATACCTAAATGAAGAGTATTGATTTTGAAGATACATTTTTCCCTATCATAAAATTTATATTAATACGTATCATCTTAGCTATAGTAACACATTTTAACTTGGAATTACATCATATAAATATAAAAATAACTTTCCTTAATGGTAATCTTGGCAAGAAAATAAATATGGCACGACTATAAGGTTACATTACTGAAAGCCAAGAGAATAAAGTATGTAGACTTAAAAAGTCTATATATAGGCTAATGCAAACATCAATATAATGGAATATAAAATTTAATGAAGTCATTTTATCTTATGATTTTGAAAACATCAATGAGAATTTGTTTGTAGGATCATGTCAGGTAGGCTAGAGGGGATGAATAGCCTTGTAAAGAAAATCTTAATATTTTACCTCTCACTTAGCAAAGATGAACATATTATTTAAGCAAACAGAATAACATAAATAACTAAAAGAAAAAGAGGCTTTAAGTTTACTTAGTTTGCAACCTGGGTAGTTAATAATCCAAGACGATGAATGCTCACCAGATTTTCTCCTTTAATGTAGGATGAGAAGCCTCTTACAAGCATTAATAGTACAAACAGTTGAGCATAGAATTAGAGAAGTGATTACAATCAATGAATGAATAATTCTAAGCTAAAGGGCTCTATTTATACAACCTGGAAGAGTTTATCCGTTGCTGACATGGCACATCTTGGGTGCCTATATGAGATATAGGCACTTGAGTTTGGTCAAACTTTATCTGTGTCCAACGGTCGTAAAAATAGCTCTTTTCTGGATAACATAGTTGAACTCGAGCGCTTGTATCATTCTCGAGCACCCCCCTCCCATTGAATACGGGTGCCCCAGACAGCTTCCTGAGCGCCTTGGACCTCTATACGGGCACCCCTGACCTCAATACGGGCGCCCACATACTCTGGTCCTAGTCAACTTCTAGTTGACCAACCTTCTAACGCTTTCTTTTGGGTGATTTATGATTGTCCGAAGTTGAGCTCACTCGAACCCAACTTCTTATCTTCTCCTTAAGCAGTCTTCCTTCCTGACTTTTCATCCCTCGAATGTCATGCATGCCCTTTTCATCCACCGGTGTACTCCTCCACAATCTTCTCATCCCTCGGAAGCACCAAGCTCATCGGCTCTCTTCCCGTGTCATACTTCTCATTTACTGCTTCTTCCGCTTGACATTTTGTGCTCCTAAGCTCCTGTACACTTAGACACAATTAAGATCAAACTAACATGACCTAACTTTACTTGGTTGATCACATCAAAATTATCCCCTAGGTACTTATAATTTCTCTCTTTTTGATGTACATCAACCCAAGTTAAGTTAGAAAAAAAACAAAGAGATAAAAATAAACTATTGCAATTTAGTACAAAAAATATTATAATGAAAATCTCCCCTTAACTTAATTCTTATTTCTCTCCCTTTGATTACTTTAAAAAAAACCTAAGGGAAAAACTTTAATGTTAAAAAAATTGAAAAAATGTTGCTTTTAGAAAAAACTTCTCTTTAAAATTTGGATAGGAAAAATATTTTTTTTAAAAACACAAAAATAGCTTCTTTGTCTAAAATAAGTTGTTATTATTTTGAATATGTAACATTAGTTAACAATTATTAAAAAAATTATTTCGTCAAAAACAATTTCAAGATATTTTCAATTTAAAAACATAGTTTTAGGTAGAAAATTAATAGAAAATTATCCTTTTATCTAAAATTTTTGAAACTTTCTAAGAATATTTCAAAATAATAGATCAAGTTAAATAAAATTTTTCAAAATAAAATACCTTTTCATTGAATGTTTGAAAATAATTTCTTAATAGATGCATAAAATTTAGAAAATAAATATTTAAAAAAATTACTTAAAAAATCTTAATAATTTTTTAGACAAGTCAAAATCATGTTAGAAATATGTTTAAAATTAAAAATTCAACTTTTAATCAAAAATTTGTAAAAATACTTTTAAAGGTCCAAAATATTTTTTTTAAAAAATCTCTATATAGATATAAATAGTTTCGATCATAAAAAAATAACAAAAAAATTACTCCAAAAAAGACTCTGAAATAAAATTTTCCAAGATGACAACAAAAAAGAATTAAATTATCATATTTTAAAATTTTAATTTCCAAGATGATAGCAAAAAAATATTTTAAAAGTTCAAGATAGCTATTAGATTTATCAAAAATTTAAGTGGAATATAATTTCTAGACACTTATATAATTTAGGCCTTATGATTCCTAATATACAAGTTTAGGCCTACATAAAAATTTTCATAATTTGAACTTTAAAAATTACTTGAGCATACAGAGTTCTTTAATTTTTATATTTGTTCCTTTAACTGAACATTTTCAATTTTCAATTTATCATATGAATTTAATGGGCATGCATCTACTATTTTTTTTTTTTTAAGATCTAAAGTTTTTATACTTAATTTGTATAATGATTTGGACATTAGTTTAACACTATTATACAATTGATCAGGAGATAAAAAATACACCTCACTTACCAAGTCAGTTCTGAAGTTTGATTCCCCGTCTTCTAACATAGCTCCTCCTTCATTTATGCATTTTTTGAGGTTGCTTCGTCGTTTGACTCTTGGTGACTAGCCATCAGTACTAGTCTGGCGTATTCCTTGACTTCGGATTCATCTGATGATAATTCATCTCATGTTGCTTTGAAATTTTTGACATTGTTGCCCTTTTGTCCTTGTTTTTTTAACTTTCGATAGTTAACTTTTACGTATCCTTATTCGTCACAGTTGTAGCATCTGATTTTCCTTTTGCTTCTAGGATTCCTCTTGCCTTGCATCTCATTAACTTCCTTACCGTACACACTTCTTGATCCTCATCAAAAGATGACTTTGATTGTGATTCAACTTTTCTCGTGTTTAGGGTGATGTTGTTCGTTCCCTTTTTGGCCGAGCATATCTAGATTCATGAAGCTCAAATGTATAAAATAAATTTTCCAATATACGTTCCTCGAGGTCCTTGGAAATGTAGTAGGAGTCGACTAATGTCATCCATTTTGGTGTTCTGGGAAAAACGTTCAGGGCATACCTTAACGAATCTTAGTTTATCACCTTTTCTCCGAGATTCGTGAGACTAGTGATCAGCTCTTTTATTTTTGTGTGAAGTTCAGACATTGTTTCTTCATCTTTCATTCGGAGATTGGTTAGCTCGTTTCGGAGTATATCTCGTCGTGCTAGCTTTACTTCTGAGGTCCCTTCATGTAATTCTAGGAACTTTTTCCAAAATTCCTTTGTTGATGCATACGTGGCAATCCAATTGTCTTTCTGAGCCAGTAACACGGTTAGCAAATGAAACTCTGCTTTTCCATTGGCTATGAAGTCGGCTTGCTCCTTCTTTAACCAGAGATGTTCTTCCTTGTTTTCGAGCACTACAAAACTATTTTTCATGATAAGTAGTAATTCAAAATCCATTTTAAAAAATACCTCCATCCGGCGTTTCCACATCGCAAACTCCCCCTCGAACTTTGGTGGGTAGATGCTTGGTCCGGCCATTATCTTCTTACTTTAGGTGTAGTTAATCCTCCTAGAGCAAATGGGCTCTATACCAATTGTAGGATTATGTCGGGCCAACTAGATCTGAAAAGAAAATCTTAATCTTTTGCCTCTAACTTAGCAAAGATGAATATATTAGTTAAGCAAACAGAATAACATAAATAACTAAAAGAAAAAGAGGCTCTAAGTTTACTTGGTTTGCAACCTGGGTAGTTAATCCAAGATAATGAATGCTCATTACATTTTCTTCTTTGACGTAGGCGGAGAAGACTCTTACAAGCATTGACAGTACAAATAGTAGAGCACAGAATTAGAGAAGTAATTACAATCAATCAATGAATGAATAATTCAGAGCTAAATGACTCTATTTATAGAGCTTAGAAGTGCTTATTCACTGCCGACGTGGCACATTTGGGCACCGGTACGGGATACGGGCACTTGAGTTTGGTCAAACTTTATCTACTACACAACGACTGTAAAAATGGCTCTTTTCTTGATAGCACAGCTAAACTCTGGTGCCTGTATCATTCCCGGGCGCTCCATTGAATATGGGCGCCCCGGACATCGATACGGGCACCCTAGATATCTCGGGCGCCCTAGACATCAATATGGTTGCCCCGAACCTCAATACGAGGGGTCAGCCTTCTGACATTGTCTTTTGGGTGACTTTTGATTGTCCGAAATTGAGTTCACCCAAACCCAACTTCTGACCTTCTCAAGCATTCTTCCTCCCCGATTTCTCATCCCTCGGACATCGCATACGCCCTTCTCCTTCACCGGTGTACTCTTCTGCAGTCTTTTCGTCCCTCGGATGCACCAAGCCCGTTGTCTCCCTTCCCATGTCATCCTTCTCGTCTGCTGCATCTTCCGCTCAATTTCTTGTGCTTCCAAGCTCCTACACACTTAGACACAAGGATCAAACCAACAGGACCTAACTTGACTTGGTTGAGCACATCAAAACTATCCTGGGGTACTTACACTGTATACCTAGGAAAGGAAAAAAGGAAAGTTTGTCATCTTATCATTATATGTTGATGATATGCTAATAGATGAAAATGTTATAAAGTTTATGATATTATTCAAATCATTGCTTTCATCACAATTTGATATAATAGATATAGAAGAAACTGTTTACATCTTAGAAGTAAAGATCATTACAGATCGATCAAAAAAGCTTTTAGATTTGTCTCAAGAGGCTTATATCACTAAGATGTTATAACACTTCAAAATGTTAAATTGTAACATTGAACAAATATCTATAGTAAGAGTTACTATTCTGAGCAAAAGTATGTATCACAAGACTCCTGAAGGAATAACCAAGATGAAGAAACAAATTATATGCCAGTACTATTAGTGTTTAATGTACACTATGTTGTGTACATGCCCTGATATCAGCTATGCTATTAGCATAGTTAGTCGTTTCTTGTCAAATCCAAACTTGAGACACTAGAAAGTAGTGAAGAAAATATTCAGATATCTTAAAGAGACAATAGATTATTGTCTATGCTTCCAAGGATCTATATTAAGCCTAAAGGGCTACACAAATACAGATTGGGCAAGAGACCTTGATAGAAAATCCACATCCAGCTATATCTTCTTGCTAAAAACTTGTTTAGAAAAAGATAATTCTTGAATATATCTCTACACGTACTATACTTGTAGATCCTTTTACTAAGCCATTGACTAAAGAGTCATTTCAAGAACGTGTGAAGTCTTTGAGACTTCCTAAAATATAACACAGTGTAAAGATAATTAAATATATGAAATGTCATGATCTATTCAATGTAAATACTTTTGTTACATTTGGATAAAATTTCGGTGCGCATGTTGGCAGGTTGAGATTGGTTTACTCATATGGAAAATCGTTTCTATTTTGTTAAGTACAAATAGATGTAAAACTATTACTGATGGGGTAGCTAATGAAGATGTGCATGTATAAGTTGGGGTCACCTTGATTGTTATATTAAAATGAGATCAATTGTGAATTGATAAAGATTGGAGTAAATGTATTCACCATTTACTGAACTGTTGGAAGCCAAATTTGAATTCATGAGTTGAATTCAGGATTAGGCATTGAAAATGTCTAAATCAAAAATTTATATGATGTTAAAATTGATTAAAAAAAATATGCACTCTTTATTAGTAAGAGAAAAACATTGTAATGTGTGATTCATAATACATGTGTAATAGTGACAATAAGAGTTAATCCTACCCGAGAATGCCGATGGCCAACTCATCAACGATTGTACACTAAGGATGACTATCGAGGTGATAGTCTGGCCGCGTGATTAAGGGCTTTGTGTTATGTGTGCATTAGAGTGGCTACTCTAGGAAACCCTTGACCACCATTCTAATATGCTCTTCTTGGCATGTTCGTCATCCTAGGATCCTTGGAGAAGCTGCACAAGATCGCGTGGCTAGGCGATCACCTAGATAGTCAACCTTAACATACAATCACTGACAAGTTGACCGTCAACATTCTCAGGCAGGATCAAAGGTAATAGAAGAATGGATCTTTGCTTCTGTACTATGTGAAACCCATGAGATTATAAGTTGATCTTAGTTTACCCTATGTGACTATTTAATTATCTACTTGAAGTTCTAATCAATGACTATTACTTTAACATGTATCTTATTGACTATAGATGATTCGATTTATGGAGCATAACTAAGAAAGAAACTGATTAGAATGAATAGATTCTAACTAAAAAGAAATATTAAAATAGATTTACATCTTTTGCATTTATTCACTGGTCGACCAATTATATTTACTGTTGAATAAAATGTGATCGTAAATAATTATATTAATTGGAGATATTGAGCATTATCCCGACATAATAGTCATTATAAGAGATTAGAGATGTCCATATTGATATAAGGATAAATATAAGATATTAATGTCATTGATTTGTGTAATTGTGCGGCTATGTAAAGTGTGATAACTTTTGTAGCTTTAATTGCTCAGTATGCTTACTGTCACATGAATTATTTTTTTCTTAAGTATGAATTGGATGTTTTAATATGGTCTTTATAACGTGACTCGGACAAGTGGAAAATATTGATAGTGGGAGACATGGGCAATTTCTATAACTGCCCACTTACCTCATTGCTCCATTTACCCATATATGGTGCATGAGATATATAAACGTCCAAGATGATAGAGAGAAGGGTTGGTTGTGGTTATTGTCCTTTTCCTCCATGTGAAGAGTACCCAAGCGTGAGGGATGTGCTTTGTGAAAGTTCAAGAGCAATTTGTCGTAATCGTCTTTGTGATAGCAAGCGTAAACGACAACAAGGGATATAATTAATTGTAAGTGTTTGAATCAAATGAATTGCAATGTTCATGCATATCAATATCTACAAAGTCAACTCTTAGTCGATGTAGTGACGGATCTAGGATTATAAATTTGAGGAGGTCAATATAAATAATTATTATAATAATAATTAAGAAAATAATTATTATAATAATATATTCTGTAATCCTTCAAAGATATATAATGTATATTTAGTTAAAATTTTAAAAATAAAAAAATATTTTTAAAAAAATTTAGTCATCTATGGGATTTGAACCCTAGATGTATCTTGGATTTGAACCCTAGATGTATGCTAAAATAAAAATTAAACTTACCATTAAACCCACTACAAATATATATTTTTAAGGGAGTCAAATTATATATATACTAAGAAAATAAAAATTTCTATATTAAAAAAGTAAAAAATTCTATATAAAAATAATATTATTAAAAATTTGGGAGGGTCGTGGCCCCCCAAGTCCCCATGTAAATCCGCCCCTAAGTCGATGTAAAAAATATTTCATTGGACGTCTAGTCTTTTTCATACAAAAGGTCACTGTGCTAGAGAAAAATGCCCCTAATAATTTATCTCTCCGAGAGTGTGTTGGCTGCCATAGAAGGGTCGCTAAGATGACAACTTCACCTTTAGCTATAAATAGTTATATTTTTTATTTTTATTTATCCAAGTATTTGGGTTTTCAGTCTAACTAATTTTGAGATGGACGATCCGACCGAATAAATTAGCCTTTCGATAAATTCGAGAACTACATATAGGTTTGACATGACATTCTAATGTCACTACTGGTTCAAACTCAACCGATTACTCAGTATGAGATTTGAAATCTTATTAAAAATCATTATTCTCTCACCACGCACTGTCCTCCATGGGACATAAATAATTATCTTTTTTTATAATTCAAGTATCTAAAAAATAATGATGATGAATCAGGCAGTAGATAAATTAAACTTGGGGTGATCGGTCCGGTCCTACGGAAGTTTCCTATCGGTCACCTGGGTAAATCGGAAAACGCTCGCAGTGGGCAGTCTAGAAGCCTAGCGTCCCAGGATTCGCGCCCCATTTGGAGGAAAAATTCCTGTAAAATGCGCTGTAGTTGGGAATTGAACTGCGGATACCTGGGTTAACGACTAGTTGCCCTACCGCTGCACCATAGCCCCTGGGGCTATAATTCAAGTTCTAGTTCTTACAATCCGACTAATCTTAGAGATGATCGATTTAACCTCACAAAAATTTCCTACTAACCAGCATGATAAATCAAGAAGCGCAAATGAGTCCCGGCTCGTACGTGAGGTGAGGCCTAGGAGGCGTTCGCCTCAGGCCCACTTTCTAGAAGGGCCCAAAAATTAGATAGGTTTAGAATTTTTAATTTGTTGTAGACTTTGTTAAATATTAAATTGTAAATTAAATAAATGAATTGAATCATTATACTCGAAATACAAATGTAGAATTGAAATTGGGTTAGGTCTGGTCTAAATCCATCGAATAGGTATGAAATAAGAATTACATTGGTTTAAACTATGGTTGATTTGAACATAATTTGGCTAAGGTATGACCAAACCAAGTTAATAAATCAGTTCAATCAATTTAAAATGAGTTAGGGTATTTTTGAGATGATTGTTTTTCCTCTTTTTTCTCTCCTCACGCAGCAACCCACTACCTCGCGACATTGCATTCTCCTTTTTCCTTCTCCCTTTATTTTCTTCCTTCTTCCCTTCGCTTTATTCTTCTTCGTCTTTTTGTTCAATTAAGAGATATTGAAGTTTGCTAATGATGATAATCTAATAAGATCTTATAAAAATCTCAAAGAAGCTTTGAGATATAATGGCAAGTCAGAAATAGATAGAGATAATCTATATATGAAGTTATCAATATTGAAATAATTGTTACCATTAGAAGCAAAAAGAACATTAGATGTTATAAATTATTTGAAAAATATAGATGACTGTTATACAAATACTCATTTTGCCTATAGAATTTCGTTGATTATACCTGTTACGGTGACATCTATAGAAAGGAACTTTTCCAAGTTGAAGTTATTAAAATATATCTTTGATCAACCATGTCACAAGAAAAATTAAATGAATTGGAGAGGTTGTCTATTGAAAAAAATAGTTGAGATGTTGTCTATTAAAAAAAAATAGTTGAACATTTCGATTATACAAGCTTAATTGATATTTTTTAAGCCAAAATAGGAAGACAGATTTAAATGATTATTGATAATATTGATCTTTGTTTATCTGATTATATTTTACGATATTAAATATTATTTAAGTTCATATTTTACTTTGCATGTTATAGGCGGCCTAAAAAAGACAATAATATATATTATATTTTTTAGCTAAAATTTAAGCAAGACATATTGCATTACTAGTAATATTTATTTATTTTATTATATTTTTGAAATATTTATGTTAATAACTCTTTATTTTATTGTATATTTTGTAGATTCGCTAAAAAATTTTGATCACACATCGAAAGGAGGATCATATTTTAAAATGTGGATGATTTTTTTGTAATGGAGTTTTTTTAGCTCGACTCAGGCTACTAAAATCTCAAGTACGACTCTTGATGAGTCCTAATGGATAATGCAACATCATAAGTTTGATAAACTTCCCAAATGTAATATGTCATGAGTGAGATTTAAATCTTCGTTATCTAAGAAGCTCATTCAACCACTTATCATCATAGCATCAAAGACCTAGGGGCACAAATAGTTGTACTATTATTTTTACTAGTACTAGGTATCCGATTTATATTGGCTACTCGTAGGAGTGACCAGCCTATCGACCACTAAGGTAAATCGGAAAACGCTCGTAGTATGTGGCATTAGCCCAACATTTTCAACCACCCATTAAAAGAAATTCATTTATTAATTTGCCAAACTTGAGATTTGATCCTTAGATACATGGTATACTGAAAATGGGTCATCATTGCATTATTACCCTTAGGGCCCAAGGCACAAATAGTTTGGCTATTAGAGCAAAAAATGATAACGCTCACAGGGATGGATCAAGGAATTAAAGATAGACAGGGCTATATTAATCCTAAATTGACTAAGTCGGTTAAGGATGTTGTAGAAGTGGTCTGAGTTGAATTCACGCGAGCACATTACTATCTCACCTTTTCCTATATTTCACTAAAATTTAAATTTTTATTAAATAAGTTTTTGTTATTTATAAAATTATTAAATTAATTTATCAGTAATTATATCTAATTCATAGACATTGAAAAATTTAAGGGTCATGACGGAAGGTCTGGTTGTTGATATCGGTGTTAGACAGTGAGGTAGAGCTAGTTGATGCACCAGCGCAGCGTGAGGCCATGCTTGAGCTTGAGCATCTCACATAAGATCTCAATTCACATCGCATGTGATCGCCTTTGGTGTCGACATAATAGTTTGCCGGTGTGGAGGACACACCGATTCAGCCATGGTAGCCATGGCCAAGGGTGACCATGTCAATAACTATGCCTCCGAGGGTGAAGGTCTGGCCATGGAGCGAGTGATTGTGACCGCGAGCGATAGGGATGACAATTTCATCCGAATCCGACGGAGAATCCGATATCCGACCCGAATGGAGGAGGATATGGAGGGACTATCAATACCCGATATCCGACCCGAATACCCGATTAAATAAAAAATACATATATACATTAAAGATTTTTTCCCCAAAACCTATTAATAATTTGTATTAATGTTAGAAATAGATTATATATATGTTTAATCTATTTTTAAAATTATAGATATATATTTTTTTAACTTTAATGTTAATTATAATATATTTTTGTTCAATGATGTATTTTTGTTCAATGATGTAGTTGGATATAATGAAAAAAAATTATTAGTATACAAGATATCCGATCCTTTAATGGGTATGGGTATACCCGATGGATATTCGATACCCGATGGGTATGGGTACGGAGAATATAAAATCTGATCCGAACCCGACCCATTGTCATCCCTAGCGAGCGACAATTGGGAAAGGATATAAGGATGAGTAAGCGAGGCAATATCATCGAGGGAGGACGCGGGTAGAGGGCGATGATGGGAAGGGTGGGGGAGTGTGGCCACCAAAGTCAAGGAAATTTAGAGTTCATGAATAGAGCTAGCCAGTAGCTAAGGAAATAGCAAATAAAAAAATATGGCAATATCTTTCAAATTACCAATTTAATCTAAATGAATACAAGAAAAAAAGAAAAGTTGATCCATATTTATAAATATAATAAAATGAAAATAAATAAATTAAATAAATGTATAATTGAACTAAAAAAAAATTATAGGTTCAAGAAAAATTTTGTCTAGGACAAAGGACAGAGATACACAAACAAAATTTATGTGATCACATCATAAGAATTTATTAGTAAAACAAAATTTTTTGAATTAAAAAAAAATCGAATTGATTAGTCTTTCTTTGGTTTTTTTTTTCTTTTTGATTTGGTATTTAAGAGAGCTGGGCTATAGCCCACCATAGCGCTTGAAAAGCTCGGTCTTCGAATGCTCATCCTAGGTGACTCATCGATCCTTTGTTGGATATTTGATCCTGTCGCGATGTGATATGGTCTTCTCAAAAGTAAGATGGTCCTCCGGAGATTATGAACCACCGAGGCTAGCCACGAAGCTCACTATTGACATGCAAGACAGGGACCGTTAGAACCCGCTGGGAAAAGTCCCTGACAAGGCACTCCGACGGTCAAGTCAGTCCTCGAGAGTGACAAGCAGAAGGAAAGCAATAGAACAGTAAGAATAATACACTATTGCGCGTACCTGCGAGATGCGGAGCGAAGAGGTTTATATAGCCGGGGAAGCTGACAGCTCCTGCCCCGCCTGCCACCCTTTGTCCTGTAGTGAGGACAAGGCGTTGCATGCCCAGAGGTGGCAGGATACAGTAGTGCATGCCGGAATAAGGAAAGGGGCACTGCCAACTTAAATGCTAGGGTCGTTCCGCGTCACTCGACATGATACCAGTGTATGTGGTCGTAGTACGGGAGGGGGGACAGGGTATGGCAGGAAGATCAATACATCAGCGGGATATTCGTCGCTTGGGTCAGAATAGTATCAGACCTGCACCGACCTCGTATTACTTCTGGTAGTCTTGTGTCAGGGAGTGGTTGTTCTGTATGCTAGGACCGACCGAAGGCCTAGAAAGAAGGTGCCGACTGAGGGCACTGACTGATGAGGTCGGCTGAGGGCCTAGAAGGAAAGTGCCGACTGAGGGCACTGACTGATGAGGCCGACTGAGGGCCTAGAAGGACTGTATCGGGTAAAAGCCTCCTCTAGTTTGGGTTTACCCTAGGAGCGTGGGCCGCCACACGTCGGCTGGGCCGAACCGAGAAGGGTAATAGATTGAGTTAGGCTTTATCTGTATGCAGAGGATCTCAAGGAGCGTGGGTCGCCACGTGCCCGATCAGGAACCCCCCGAGAGAAATGCGGGGGCACGCCCGTGAGAGAGTCTAGGTGCCCGATCCGGCTGATACTGAGGAGCGTGGGTCGTCACGCCCCCGATCGAGGCCACTGAATCGAGCAGTGTGTCAACATATAGCTGCCTATGTCTTTAAGAGGCATTGAGTTTGAGCATCCCCGTCCCGGGAGAATCTGGTGATACTGCACAGGAGTCCTCTTGGACTCAGGATCTTTCTGGGGGCTCTGAACCCCTTAATCTTGATGATGATCCGGGCCCATCCCTTCGCGTTCCTGAGGGGGCTAGGCCAGGTCGCCCATACGGGCCTTACCTCCCATGGGCTCCCGAAGCCCACCAATCTATCTTTTGCTGACGAGGCGCCAGGCTGCCGGACCAGACTACACCTAAGCTGACCTGGGATCATAAGCATCCCCCTCAAGTCTAGTCGAAGGAGGCACATAGTCCGACTGACTATACCATGATTCTGGCCTGAGCCTGGCGCTTCTGAATGGTCTGGCCTTGTGACCAACCGTCATGATCGACCCTGAATGGACGACTCGCCCTCTGGGTAACCTGTCTCGTCTAACGCCTTTTCGCCTTCCTACTGTGAAATCATTGCATCCCTTTTTCTTAATTGCAGTCTTGATGACTTGGGACACGAGTCCCCAAGCCATTTGTGCTCCGAGTAACGAGGGATATGCTATCCCTCTTCACGAATGTTCGACCCACACGTGTGATCTGCCCTTTCGAGAACCGTCCGTGCTCGATCAAACGGTTTGGACACGGTCACACTCTTTTCCCAGCCCGTCATCGGACAACTGGTATTCTTCGTCGGACCTTACAAATAGGCTTCTTACATCACAATTTCATCATCGCGTTTTACCCTCATCACTGTCTTCTCGTCACTTTGAGTTCTGCCAGGGTTTCGGCGAGTCATTCCCTTCCACCTTTCTTCTCCGGTGATTCCTTCCTCCGGTGAGTTTCTTCACTCTTTCTTATTTCATGGACTCTCCTTCTTCATCTTCCTCCCCTGCCCTGCCTTGGTACTCGGTCATGGCGACTGACCTTACTGATCACGACCTGGACCAACTCCGGTCGGACTTCTTAATCCCCTTCGACCACCATACGCGTCTGCCAAAATCAACCGGCCGGCCTAACTCGGCCCCTACAGGCTACTTTACCCTGTCTTGGGACCACTTACAAGTCGGTTTTCGCTTCCCCATCCATCCTTTCCTCTCCGCTATCTGCACATATTTCCGCATTCCCCTACCCCAACTGTCCCCGAATGTCATACGCTTGATGTGTAGCTCGGCAATTATCTTCACTCTGTACAAAATCCCCCTGCAACCTCAGTCCTTCCATTACATTTTCTACCTGAAATAACAAGAGCTGGGCGACTTCTTCTTTCAAGCCCGAGCCAAAGCCTCTTTCCTCCTGAAACTTCCATCCTCCAATAAAGGATGGAAAGAACGCTACTTCTTCGTTAAGCCCACCTCGACTCCAAATTGGCCCACAGCCTGGGTCGAGGAACTTCCTTCCTCCCCTCCCCTTGACAAGTGCTACCGCAACTCCACAGCCTACCAGTCGGCAACATCCGAGCTGGAAGATAGGCATTTCCATGGAGTGCATTTGCTGAGGGAGGAGATTCTTTCCGCCTTCGGCCTCAGCCCCATGCCGACTCCACCGTTGCCCTTAGTCGGTAAGGCTTAAGATATCTCCTTCGATCATTCTTTAACTCTGACTGAGTTTGCGCTACTCTTGCAGTTTCCACTATGCTGGTCGCCTCCCTGAAAGCAGGCTTCAGATTGGATGATGTCGAGCTGCAAGCTTGGATCGCTGCCGAGATGAGTGCAAGGGAGGGCGCCCCGCCCGAGAATACCCCAACAGCTCCGACTTTGACCATTCCTGAGCAGACGCCCGATGCCTCCGAGGCGGCGCTTCCAACAGCAACTGAACAACCCACCCCCTCAAAACGCCGACAGGTTTCTTCCCCCTCGGGGTGCTTAGACCCTCCTTTTTCTAGCAAACACTTGGAGAAGAAGAAGAAGAAGAAGAAGAAAATGGCTCCCGACTCGGGAGCTCCTCGCACCTCCACTGCCATCGTATTCGTCGCCAATCCTGTTGCTGACCTCCCTGCCACTGTATCGACTGTCGACCCCTCCGTCTCCTCTGTCGCTCCTAATTTGCCATTACCCAAGGGGTTAGAGATTCCGGTTACTAAGGATGCACCTCCTGGTGCCCACCCGATCGGATTGCCGCTTGAAGATGCCGCAAGGCGAGCTACCAGACCGACATCGAGATCTTCGTCTGTATGGGTCGGTGGCCAACTGTTATGAGCAAGGACTCGAGGAGTCCTATTTTCGGGGGTGTCGCAGCAAGGCCGACGGCTTCTTCCTCAAGGACACTCAGGTATGTATAAGATCAATCCCTTCCCTCCTCCAATATTCCGTTTTCCAACCTTAAGGTTTGCATCTGTTTTGCAATTCTGGGGGTCATTACATAGCCTGTCTATGGCACTCCTGACCCATGTCTCAGCTCGGGAAGAAACCGAGAGGATGGTGGAACGTTTGGAGACCCAGCTGAGGCAAACTCAGCTCGTCTCTGACGAATCCACTTTGAACGACCTGCGAGCCGAGATCCAGGCCCTCCAGGACCGCCTGGCTTATTCCGAAGAGCAGCTAGAAGCTGCTCGCAGCCTGGTCGAGACGGCGATCCTGGATGTATCCCAAACGAACCTCAGGATCTCCGCCTTGAAGCATAATGAGCGGAAGGCCTGGGCTCTTCAAGAGAAGACCCAGGATAAACTGACTCGAGCGGAGGCTCAACTACAGGAGGCATTTGCAACCACCGATTCCTTCAAGGCTCAACTGGAAGCTAAGGACGCAGAGGCCTCAGCTCAGTCAAAGAGGGCAGCCGAATTGTCTGCTGAGCTCTCCTCTAAAGATCAATCATTGCAAGACCAAAAGGAGGAGCTCGAGCGGCTGACAAAGGCGAAGGATGAGTGGGAGGCAGCTCGGGCAGAGCTGGTGGAGCTGCGCTCTTATAAGGAGACGGAGGCTGATCGGTTGGAAGCCCATAGGCTCAAGTGTATCAACTCTAAGCCCCATTCCGATCAGATCTCTGAGCGAGTCCAAGCCATGCTAATGCATCAAGCGATCAGCATTATCCGACAACATAAACAAGGTGGGTACCTATCCCTGACATGCCCCCCACAGCTGTCCAGTTGCGAGATATGTCCAAGGATTTGCTTGACATAACCAGCGAGCCTTTTAAATGAGGGCCGGGCCTCATGCTTTCTTCTTTCTTTTCATGTAGAGGCGGCTGACCTCAAATTTTGTAATGTTCCTACCCTTTGAAGGTAACTTTTCCTCTTTGCTCAATCTTTTTCGAACGCAATTGCCTTTACTTTCAAATGTTAATGATCGGAGCACTAGCGGAAGTGGCTCGAGTGAGAGGTCGAACGACCGACTCAGTTTCTGTGAGCCACTGAACCATAGGATGTAGCGTCCGAAAAACCTCTAAGTGTCTGTCACTCGAGGGAGAATATATTCGGGCTACTGGACCTTGCAGGTGTCCATGTGGAATACTCAGGTGTTATAGCCTCAGATTGTAAGTCCCTCCGGTCAGCTGACTGGGAGCTAGGCAGCTGGTTAAGGAAATCATGCAGGCTCACCTACTGATAAATCCCACTGAAAGATGAGCTCTTCAATCGGCTAGCGCTTAGAGAGCGTGGGCCGCCACGCGTCCACCTAAGGACCGAGCCAGGGATCTTGCCCGTCTGTGGGAATTTAGCAGCTTGGTCGAGTCAGACCCGAGGGGCGTGGGCCGCCACGCGTCCGACCGGGACCCGAACTAAGGGATTTGCGGGAGCTTGCCCGGTTGTGAGGATTTGGCCACTTGGTCGAGTCAGACTCGGGGAGCGTGGGCCGACATGCGTCCGACTAGGACCCGAATCAAAGACCTGGTGGTTTACCCAGGGTCTGGACCAGGCAAACCCTTTCTGTCTCGGCTGTTCGGCTGACCAGCCTATGTCTCTTCGATTGTCACATTGGGCCAATTCGTATCCCGCTTTATGACGACTGTATTAATTGGCGAGGGGATGTGTCATTGGGTGAATGACGTGTCGGGCAACGAAACGTCAATCACCGGTCATTGATGCCTTCGGGAAGCGAACCGTCTGTCACCGGCATCATGCTTGCGTCCTGTCGAGCCTTGGGATTCCCCCGTGCTTCTATCGAAGGACTTCCATTCGATCCCACCCTGCACCAAGACTTTCCTTGAACGACCAAGATCGGCTACTCCCCCCCCCCCCCCCCCCCCCTATATATAGGTGCGGGCCATAAATCTTGCCATCAACTAAAACTCTAGCAGTCTAGTGCTTCTTGCTACTCCTGTCACTATCACGGTCATCTTCCTCGGCGATCCCTAATCACCAGATGTCGACCATGGATTTGGATGAAGAACTCTTAGAAATTCTCCTTCCCTCCGGCGAAAATTCTCCCATTAAGACAACTGTACGTCCGGCAACGACTCCTGCCGCTGCGGTCACTTCGAGTAAGGGGAAAAGACCGGTGAGGGAGCTACTAGCTTCCAATCTGGAAGTCATGGATACGGATGATCAGCTGCTGAGGACCAGGCGACGGATGCTTCGGTCAGCAAATTCCTTACCGTTACTCGGAACTGCCGCCTTTTCCTGCCCGAAGGGGAGGGTTAGGGTTATTGCTCCTGTAGAGCGCTCTGCCGTGGCCTCGATCACATCCAAGCCTGTGGCTCCCACTCGAGTGATCTCTGTTAAGAAGATCACTCATCGTCCGCCAGCTCGCGAGGCCACTCTTCCTCCACCGACTCGCGATGCTTGCCCCACTGTGCCCCAGCCAGGGGCTTTCATTCCAGTGACCTCTACTGCAGAGGGAACTACTATTTGCTCTCCTCTGACTTGGGAAACCCCTCCGAGCATACCGACTCGTGGGGCTTCCTCTTCTTCTACCTCGGCATTCTCTGTCCACTAGCCTCTACACCTAGTCATGCCATCCCGTGCCGACCCCACCACGGGTTACCGAGTGGTGCCTGCCACCAGTGTTGGGACCGGGTGCATGTCGACAAGGATACGAGTTCGTAAAATTCAAAATTTTTACGTGCAGCGGAAGAGTTTGCATAAAATAATTTCCTAAATTATTTTAACTTCGTATCTAGCATGCAACCTTATAGTGTATCGACATAATCATAAAATAAAAGTTTGCGAAAATTAAACTAATTTACCAAGTACCTCGCGTAACTCGAAGTAAGGGACGAGATCCAACCGTAGCGTCCCTTGGAAGCTTCGCCTCTATTCGCGTCCACGCCGAGTTCTCTTCGGGATGACTTCGCAAAGTCACGAGTTTTGTGCCGACGAGAACTACTAGATTCTCTATAGGCACAACTTGAAAGATCAAGAGAAGAGTTAGAAACTAACCAACAAGAAGCAACGGAATCGAATTCCGAGAGGAGAGGAGTCGCTATCCGCTTCTTCTTCTTCTTGTTCGGGTTCTTCTTCTTCTAGTGGCTCACGGCAACACCTCCTTGGTGTTGTGATTGGGCGCCGGCCCTAGAGGAACTAGGGTGCGCCGGCCCTAGAGAGCTAGGGTGCGCCGGCCCTAAGGAAAGAAGAAGAGAAGGAGGAGAGAAGAGAAGAGAGGGAGAGAATAATTAATCTCTTGATTACTCAATTGGAATTAAGGGCTAGCCTTTGGTTCCTTTATATAGTAGCAACTCCTTTGCTAAGTCTCCCTCTAAACCGAATTAACGGAATTAGTTATAAGAAATTTATCTTATAAATTTTCTTATTGCTTATCCCATTTAAGCCTAGTCTTATTATAAATAATTTATAATAAAACAAATTAGTTACCATAAGAGATTTATCCTATAAATTCTCTTATGAATTTTATTATAACTAACTTTATAATAAAACTAATTATTTATCATAAGAAATTTATCCTATAAATTCTTATGAATTAATTCCGTTTAAACCAAGTCTTTATTATAAACTAATTTATAATAAAAACTAATTCTTCTTCTCTTTAAATTATGGAATAAATTTTATAAGAAATTTATAAACTTTCTTATTATGGATAAATCAATTCATAATTGATTTTATAAAATTAAAATGAACCAACTCATGGATTATTTTAATCTTCCATAAAAGAATAAATTTCCATAAATTTTATTTATATAAATTTCTTTATACAAATTTATTTATCCATAATTTATAAAATAAATCGCGCTATATTTATTTTATTAATTAAACCAATTAAATTGGTTTTCTCCTTTTATTTGGCTGGCCACCAAAGAGGGGTTAACACCCTCTTTGGTCGGCCAAACCCAACCCGGACCGTCGCGAATTAAAATCATTTAATTCGCCCAAAAAGCCTTCAAAAGACTTAGCCATTTTTAGCTTCTAATGCGCCTCTGACTAACTCAGATTCGACTTATTTCTCTTGATCGGAAAATCTAATTTTTATCTCGTTTTAAATCCCTCGGATTACTCGTAGTGCGTGTGACTAAATAGGCTTTCGATTTATGTTGGGCGTCTTTAATTAACTAATTATAGAACGATCATGAGTGGCACCTAGTAGTACATCATGATCCCCAATTAATCGAAAGATCAACGGTTTGACCTCAGAAGAAATTATTCTGAAACCCTTCAGCAGCTCTAATGAATCGTACCCCATTCCCTTCACCACCTTCTACCCACTTGGTTCAGGACACGGTCAATGGTGTCAGTCCCCACTAGGCTGACTACGTCACGCCTAGCCCAAGTAATGTCTTACTCGTCCTTCGGATTTCTAATTACTCTCATGTATTTTAGAGACTCTCACTCTAAACATGATATGCTCTGGCCAGAGGCTTTGAGTAACAATCCGACGATAGGCCTGGGTATACATCTCCTCGCAAGGAGTGGTGAATCCTTTGTAGGCTGTTCAAACATCTTCGGGCACTTCGGCTTATACCCGATCATCCTGGGTCCACACCTCCTTGGAGATGCTTGCTTAAGATGTCAAAGTATAAGTCTCCATGACCAAGATGACTTGAACACCGCAAGTCAAAGGAACATCGCACTTAAGCCGCAGTAAGATCTTCATTGACATATCTACATGTAGATTCCCATATGAAGTCTTACAGCTAGTCACTCCAATGAACTAGTTCCCTTAACTAGCATCCATGTTTATCTCCGGACATCCCAATGTCACCAGCCAGTGAGAATCAGCTGATTAGAGAATAACCCATGCTAGTCTCAACAGAATTGATAGTGTCCGTTTTTATCAATTCATCGACTAGGGATATTTTCAATACTTCACATTTGCGCATTTAGAGATAATCACTAGTTGTGATCTCATCACAAATTCTCTTATGCTGTGAGTTGTATTGCGGACATTCAGTAGATGAGTTTAAGATCCCAATCAAATACACAAGCATGTATACTCAAATAGTGAATTATTATTTATTAATATAAATGTTTTACAATCATAAGGCGATTGCCTTAGGACACTTCTCTCATATCACTAACAAACTCCCACTTGGCCTAATGCCAATCGCTACGGTATCCAATACCACAGGCTCTAACATGACCCTCAAACTTGCTTTGAGGCAAGGCCTTAATTAAAGGATCCGCTATATTCCTTTCAGTGGGAACTCTCTCAATTTGTATGTCATTCCTACTTATAATCTCTCTGATCAGATGATAGCGACGAAGCACGTGTTTGGATCGCTGATGAGACCTTGGTTCCTTTGCTTGTGCAATAGTTCCATTGTTGTCGCAGTAAACCGGCACTGCATCATCAATGGTTGGAACCACACCAAGTTCGGAGACAAACTTCTTAATCCAGACTGCTTCCTTTGCTGCTTCCGAAGCTGCGATATATTCCGCTTCCGTGGTAGAATCCGCTACGGTGTCTTGTTTGGAACTCTTCCAACTTACTGCGCCTCCATTCAAAGTAAATACGTATCCAGACTGCGATTTGGAGTCATCCTTATCTGTCTGGAAACTGGCATCTGTATACCCACGTATTACCAAATCTCCTTCTCCATATATTAGGAACACATCCTTAGTTCTTCTTAAGTACTTAAGGATTGTCTTAACAGCCGCCCAGTGATCCATTCCTGGATCCGACTGGTATCTGCTTGTGACGCTCAAAGCATACGATACATCAGGCCTAGTACATAACATAGCATACATGATAGATCCTATCGCGGATGCATAGGGAATCTTATTCATGCAAATCCTCTCGTCTTCTGTGCGCGGACACATAGACTTCGAAAGGTTGATCCCATGCCTAATGGGAAGGTAACCTTTCTTGGATTCCGACATGCTAAACCTTTTTAGCACTCGGTCTATATATGTAGACTGCGAAAGACCGAGCAACCGTTTTGATCTATCTCTATAGATTCTAATCCCAAGGATATAGGTTGCTTCTCCCAGGTCTTTCATGGAGAAAGTTTTGGATAACCAAATTTTAACTGTCTGTAAGACTGAAATATCGTTTCCTATAAGTAAGATGTCGTCGACATATAATACTAGGAATACGACTGCACTCCCACTAACCTTCTTGTACACACAAGGTTCGTCAGGATTTTGTGAGAAATCAAACTTTTTGATTGTCTCATCAAAACGGATGTTCCAGCTCCTAGATGCTTGCTTCAGTCCATATATGGATCGTCGAAGCTTGCATACCTTGGTTTTATCAACCGATGTGAAACCTTCAGGTTTGTATCATGTATACATCCTCAAGCAGGTTTCCGTTAAGGAAAGCTGTTTTCACATCCATTTGCTATATCTCATAATCATAATGAGCTGCTATGGCTAGGAGCATCCGAATGGATTTAAGCATAGCTACTGGCGAATAGGTTTCGTCATAATCAATTCCTTGCTTCTGACGATATCCTTTTGCCACTAATCTAGCCTTAAAGGTAACAACATTACCTTCCATGTCGGTTTTCTTCTTGAAAACCCATTGCACCCTATGGGTTTAATCCCTTCAGGTGGGTTAACCAAGTCCCATACTTGATTTTCGTACATGGAATCCATTTCCGACTTCATGGCTTCAAGCCATTTGTCCCTTTCTGAACTTTTTAGAACATCTTCATAACTGATAGGTTCGTCATCGCCAATGAGCAACACGTCGTTCGATTCACTTACGAGAAATCCGTATCTCTCTGGAATATTGCGTGTCCTATCAGACCTACGAAGAGGTGGTGTAGTTTTAGGTTCAACTGATAGCTCATCATTATGAATTATCGGTTGTGGGCCTAGACTCGGTGTCTCTGTAATGTCTATTGGAGTTTCTTGAACTTCATCAAGTTCAATGTCACTCCCACTGTTTTCTTGTAAAAGAAATTCTTTTTCTAGAAATACAGCATGCCTTGAAACAAACACCTTTTGTTCCAAGGGATGATAGAATTGGTAACCCTTCGTTTCCTTAGGGTATCCAATAAATAGACATTTATCAAACTTAGCATCCAATTTGTCTGATACAACCCGCTTCACATAAGCAGGGCAACCCCATATCTTAAGGTGAGTTAAGTGAGGTTTCTTACTATTCCAAATCTCATATGGAGTAGTAGAGACTACCTTGGTCGGGACTCTGTTTAATAAATAAACAGCTGTCTTAAGTGCATAACCCCAAAAGGATTTTGGAAGAGTTGCATGATTCATCATCGACCTAACCATGTCCATCAAGGTTCGGTTGCGCCTCTCAGATACACCATTATGCTGTGGTGTATATGGCGGAGTCCATTGGGATAATATCCCATTGTCCCTTAGATAATCTTGAAACTCTTGACTTAAGTATTCACCACCCCGATCGGATCGAAGTATTTTAATACTTTTGCCAAGCTGTTTCTCTACTTCATTTCTGAACTCTTTGAATTTATCAAAAG
>JAGFNQ010002233.1:299086-341891 GCA_024364735.1 Boesenbergia rotunda | reverse complement strand
GGTTTTTCAGTCTTTTTAGCCTTTTTCTTCTTTCCCTTATTCTGTTCTTGGCCTTCCTCTTAGAACTTTTCTTCGAGGAACCAACTAACAGAACTGCCTTTGTTCCTGCTTTACGAAGGCTCTACAGTCCTCAGTAGGTTGACTAACTCAGGAATGGTAGTTTCTAGCTTGTTCATCCGATAGTTCATCACAAATTGTGAATAACTTTTGGGCAAACAACTCAGAATTAAGTCAATACTTAGTTCATGATCCATTGCAAAACCGAGTGTGTTCAGTCGCTCAATGTACCCCAACATCTTTAGCACAAACTGCGAGGCAGAAGTGCCTTCTTGCATCTTAGTTGTGAAGAGGAGTCTGGAGACTTCGAACCTTTCGGATCTCGCTTGCTCTTCAAACAACTCATTAAGATGGAAGATGATGGTATAAGCATCCATATGCTCATGCTGCTTTTGCAGCTCAAGTACCATAGAGGCTAGCATGATGCAACTTGCAAGTTCAGAATCGGTCACATGTTTCTGATAGGCCACCAATTGGTCTGGAGTTGCATCTGCTGGAGGGTTTGAGGGAAGTAGATCTTCAAGGACATAAGCAATCTTCTCTGCCTTGAGGACTATCCTCAGGTTTCGAAGCCAGTCTATGAAGTTAGGCCCAGTTAATTTGTTGGTGTCCAAGATGGAACGTAAATTCAGAGAAGACATGATCGAGTGATTAACCTAGAAATACAAATTGAGATTATGTGAGAAGATTTATTAAAGAATGTATCAACATACATAAATTAAATCCTATTTATTTTACGAATTGATTCACCCTTATTATCAATTCGGGAGATCGTAGGAACATCTCCAAATAGGTTGATATCCAACCATAGATAAGACCAACCATGGCTGTGGCCATCAAGTTCTTCTTAGCTATGAAGGTAGGTGATTATACCGATTACACATCACATATATGTAACTATCACATTATGCTATCAACTAATTGAGTGTTTGCATAAAACATTGGGTTGTTAACTCATTAACAAGTATGTATCATTATACATAACACCCAACTGCACCTCTCTTTACATCGACCTTGGCTGTGGCACAACAAATCGATGCTCCAAGCTTAAGGCTGACCCATTAATCAAGAAATAGTTTTAATATGGTTAGAGCTCATTCAACCGCTTAGTCAGGCTTGAATGTGTCCAACAACCAAAACTAATGATTGACCTCTGACTCGAACTATATTATTCATAAACTAATTCCATGGTTTGAACATTAGAGGTTCAAGTCGGGCATGGATGTGTCCATCAACCCAAGAGAGAAACAAAACTCCGATTCTAACCATATTAATGGAAGGTGTTGGCCTTAATATTTTTGTAAGGGGTTTTGGGTCTCATTCCTTTTAAGTACATTCATGACATAAAATTATGTCATGACTAACGATTTCCTTAATAAAGTATGTATGTGACTTAATTTATCAAGTCTCATGAATTAAATTAGGAACCGGATTTCCTAATTACAATTTCATACTTTATTAAAGGAATTGTTTTGGGAAACAATTTCCTAAATTGTCATAATTAATTTCGAAAATAATATGTTCAAGACTTTGATTTCTCTAAATCAAATCTTGTTAAATTAAGAGACAAATCCCTTAATTCAACTACATATTATTTTCATGAAAATCTCATTTAAGAAGTCTCTATAGGAAACCATTTTCCTAATTAATTTTGGAGACAACAATATGTAAGAGCATCACCTCTTCAAACATATTTTATTCATGGATTTAATTAATTACAACAAATTGTTTTCTAAGGGTGGCTCCCCGAGGCTCAGATACCCAAAGAAAAGTAATGTGTTGTAAATCCAATTGGACGGCTCCCCGAGGCTCAATCCAATCAAACATGACAATTTCAATTAAAATTGGGAAATTAAATTACAACAACTAACTTTAAATTGGACGGCTCCCCGAGGCTCAATCCAAAATAAAGAATTTTGTTGTCAATTTAAAAACCAATTCAAATTTAATTGTCAATTAACTGTCCATGAATTTGTCTAGACTTTCTTAAAAGAAAGTGCCCAAAATTGCGAGATTTCGAAAATTGATTTTCAGAATAATTGTAAGTTTCTGTTACAAAGGAAACTTACATATTTCCAAAATTGGAAAATTTCTAAAATAGAAAAATTTCCAAAATTGGAAAGTTTCCAAAGATGGGAAGATTTCGAAATTATTATAAAATTTCAGAAAATAGAAAATTTCAAACGTTTGCGAAATTTCATGAGGATTTCCAAACTTTGAAATTCCTAAATCTAAAATTTATTATAATTTGAAAGTTTCCATAATTGGAAAATTTTTTCCGAAATTAAGATTATGACAAAGTTTTTCACAAAATAATTATATGATTAAGTCGAACACTAACCGGCTCTGATACCACTGTTGGGACCGGGTGCATATCGACAAGGATACGAGTTCGTAAAATTCAAAATTTTTACGTGCAGCGGAAGAGTTTGCATAAAATAATTTCCTAAATTATTTTAACTTCGTATCTAGCATGCAACCTTATAGTGTATCGACATAATCATAAAATAAAAGTTTGCGAAAAGTAAACTAATTTACCAAGTACCTCGCGTAACTCGAAGTAAGGGACGAGATCCAACCGTAGCGTCCCTTGGAAGCTTCGCCTCTATTCGCGTCCACGCCGAGTTCTCTTCGGGATGACTTCGCAAAGTCACGAGTTTTGTGCCGACGAGAACTACTAGATTCTCTATAGGCACAACTTGAAAGATCAAGAGAAGAGTTAGAAACTAACCAACAAGAAGCAACGGAATCGAATTCCGAGAGGAGAGGAGTCGCTATCCGCTTCTTCTTCTTCTTGTTCGGGTTCTTCTTCTTCTAGTGGCTCACGGCAACACCTCCTTGGTGTTGTGATTGGGCGCCGGCCCTAGAGGAACTAGGGTGCGCCGGCCCTAGAGACCTAGGGTGCGCCGGCCCTAAGGAAAGAAGAAGAGAAGGAGGAGAGAAGAGAAGAGAGGGAGAGAATAATTAATCTCTTGATTACTCAATTGGAATTAAGGGCTAGCCTTTGGTTCCTTTATATAGTAGCAACTCCTTTGCTAAGTCTCCCTCTAAACCGAATTAACGGAATTAGTTATAAGAAATTTATCTTATAAATTTTCTTATTGCTTATTCCTTTTAAGCCTAGTCTTATTATAAACAATTTATAATAAAACAAATTAGTTATCATAAGAGATTTATCCTATAAATTCTCTTATGAATTTTATTATAACTAACTTTATAATAAAACTAATTATTTATCATAAGAAATTTATCCTATAAATTCTTATGAATTAATTCCGTTTAAACCAAGTCTTTATTATAAACTAATTTATAATAAAAACTAATTCTTCTGCTCTTTAAATTATGGAATAAATTTTATAAGAAATTTATAAACTTTCTTATTATGGATAAATCAATTCATAATTGATTTTATAAAATTAAAATGAACCAACTCATGGATTATTTTAATCTTCCATAAAAGAATAAATTTCCATAAATTTTATTTATATAAATTTCTTTATACAAATTTATTTATCCATAATTTATAAAATAAATCGCGCTATATTTATTTTATTAATTAAACCAATTAAATTGGTTTTCTCCTTTTATTTGGCCGGCCACCAAAGAGGGGTTAACACCCTCTTTGGTCGGCCAAACCCAACCCGGACCGTCGCGAATTAAACTCATTTAATTCGCCCAAAAAGCCTTCAAAAGACTTAGCCATTTTTAGCTTCTAATGCGCCTCTGACTAACTCAGATTCGACTTATTTCTCTTGATCGGAAAATCCAATTTTCAACTCGTTTTAAATCCCTCGGATTACTCGTAGTGCGTGTGACTAAATAGGCTTTCAATTTATGTTGACCGTCTATAATTAACTAATTATAGAACGATCATGAGTGGCACCTAGTAGTACATCATGATCCCCAATTAATCGAAAGATCAACGGTTTGACCTCAGAAGAAATTATTCTGAAACCCTTCAGCAGCTCTAATGAATCGTGCCCCATTCCCTTCACCACCTTATACCCACTTGGTTCAGGACACGGTCAATGGTGTCAGTCCCCACTAGGCTGACTACGTCACGCCTAGCCCAAGTAATGTCTTACTCGTCCTTTGGATTTCTAATTACTCTCATGTATTTTAGAGACTCTCACTCTAAACATGATATGCTCTGGCCAGAGGCTTTGAGTAACAATCTGACGATAGGCCTGGGTATACATCTCCTCGCAAGGAGTGGTGAATCCTTTGTAGGCTGTTCAAACATCTTCGGGCACTTCGGCTTATACCCGATCATCCTGGGTCCACACCTCCTTGGAGATGCTTGCTTAAGATGTCAAAGTATAAGTCTCCATGACCAAGATGACTTGAACACCGCAAGTCAAAGGAACATCGCACTTAAGCCGCAGTAAGATCTTCATTGACATATCTACATGTAGATTCCCATATGAAGTCTTACAGCTAGTCACTCCAATGAACTAGTTCCCTTAACTAGCATCCATGTTTATCTCCGGACATCCCAATGTCACCAGCCAGTGAGAATCAGCTGATTAGAGAATAACCCATGCTAGTCTCAACAGAATTGATAGTGTCCGTTTTTATCAATTCATCGACTAGGGATATTTTCAATACTTCACATTTGCGCATTTAGAGATAATCACTAGTTGTGATCTCATCACAAATTCTCTTATGCTGTGAGTTGTATTGTGGGCATTCAGTAGATGAGTTTAAGATCCCAATCAAATACACAAGCATGTATACTCAAATAGTGAATTATCATTTATTAATATAAATGTTTTACAATCATAAGGCGATTGCCTTAGGACACTTCTCTCATATCACTAACAATCAGGCCCCAGTTCAAGCTTGGGAGGTTCATCTGTATGGCTCGCTCGGCGAGCGCTTCCATGATGGCCTCAACGAAGCCAGCTACTGGAGTCCCATCCAGCGAGCTGACGCCTTCATCTCGGCGGCCAGTCAGGTTTGATTCTTTCTTTGCCCGTGCTTCTTTCTTTAATTTTTAATGCTTGCTATCTTTCTCGCAGTTCTACAGCTCGACCTATGATTTAGGCGTCTGCCTGATGAGCTATGCTCGGGCTCTGCAATGAACAGAGGCCCGAATGGAGAGATTGGAGACGCAACTCCGCCACGCGGAGATGCAATCTAACTAGGAGACTCTGAGCCGACTGCGCACAGAGAACTTGAACCTTCTCGACCATGCCCTGGGCTCTACGACTCATGTAGACGAGTTGATGTCTGAGCTGAACTCTACTAACACCTCGGCCACTCAGGCGCAACGTCGAATCGCTCGCTTGGAGCAGACGGAGCGCGTAGCCCGGGACCTCGAGGGTATAGGATGCATGGCACCTTTGTTGTATAGGATGCATTGCACCTTTGTTGGTGCTTGTTGTGTTTGAGTGTTGTATATGTTTGATATGCACTTACAGGTGACATACTCATTTGGATTGTGTATTATTATTGAGGTTATATAGGGAATTGATTATACCTATCTGCAGGATAGACGGGCTCTGGTATGCATTCGCCCTTAGTCTTCAATTATGTTATATCCTCTATACTCGAGACTGTATTAGTGTGATTCCTAGTGTTATTATAGCTTGTTGTGCATATATGCTTCTGGTATCTGTTGAGTTTATTTAGACTCACCACCGTTGCCCATATTTTTATTTCCAGGTTGATCTGTCTCCAGGGGAGCCCCAGTTGCCAGTCCCAGGTCCCTACGACTCCATTTATGGGTACTTCCGCGTAGTTATGATTCCTTTACATCGTATTATTTGGTTTGTATTTGTTTTATGTTGTGGAACTTGTATCGCGTTTCAGTTGTCTTGGTATTGTATTTTTGAGCCCTCTGATGGACTATGTGTTTGTTGTTTTTGTTGTAAGTTGGACCGGTCCGCAGTCAGGTATGATTTACTTTGTGTCATGGTTATGTTATGTCTTGATTTTGAGGCCTGAGGCCAAATTATTATTGCGTGTGTTGTTTGTATGTGTAAATTGTCCGCCGGACAGGGGAGGTGTTGTCCGATTTTATATTGGACCAGCGACTCCTGAGTCTCAGGACGTGACAATTTATTGACTCTCACTTGGCTACCAGATTCAAGGAACTTTAGTACTAGTCCTGGATGTCTAGGGTTCGAATCTAGGGAAGACAAAAATCCATTGCCTGGAGTGGGAAGATCGTAGGGCACGACTTAGAGAGTCGCCTGATGGGGCTAGAGGGGTCGTGTCGCTACATAAAAAGGCGACTTTTTATTGTAACGACACGGCCACTCGTCCCCTTGGGCGGCCCAACAACTTGGCGACCAAATCAACATTTGGCGGCCCAACAACCTAGCGGCCAAATCAACATTTGGTGGCCCAACAACCTGGCTTATGTCGTCGACCAACAACCGATGTCGACGACCATCGACCGTGTCGTTACTCACTAGTTCTTCCCACCCCTGGCCAGTGGATTTTTGCCTTCCTCAGGATTCGAAGTCTAGACCTCCAAGCTAAGTACTAGAGTTTATGAATCCTGATAGCCAAGTGTGGCTATCAGGATTCATAAACTCTAGTACTTAGCCTGGAGGTCTAGAGATCGAATCCTGAGGAATGCAAAAATCCACTGGCCAGGGGTGGGAAGACCTAGTGAGTAACGACACGGTCGATGGTCGTCGACATCGGTTGTTGGTCGACGACATAAGCCAGGTTGTTGGGCAGCCAAATATTGATTTGGCCACTAGTTTGTTGGGCCGCCAAATGTTGATTTGGCCGCCAAGTTATTGGACAACCAGTTGGGCCGCCCAAGGGGCCGAGTGGCCGTGTCGTTATACGGAAGCTGGTCCGCTTATAACTTGCTGGCAAGGCAAGAATCTGGACACTCGGTCGGGCAGGACTCTGGGAGCGTGGGTCACCACGTGTCCGACTGAGAACCAATCCGAGGGGTGGATGGGAGCGGGTCCCGATTTATAACTCGTGCGGAGATGAGAGTCTGGACACTGGTTCAGGCCGATACTCAGGAGCGTGGGCCGCCACGCATCCGATCGGAGACACTGAACTGAGTAGGGCACGGGAGCTGATCCCGCTTATAACTTGTTGTCAAGGCAAGAGTCTGGACACTCGGTCGGGCAGGACTCAAGGAGCGTGGGTCGCCACGCGTCCGACTGAGAGCCAATCCGAGGGGTGGTTGGGAGCGGATCCCGATTTGTAACTCGTGCAGAGACGAGAGTCTGGACACTGGTGCAGGCCAATTCTCAGGAGCGTGGGCCGCCACGCATCCGATCGGAGACACTGAACCGAGTGGGGCACGGGAGCTGAGCCCGCTTATAACTTGCTGGCAAGACAAGAGTCTAGACACTCGGTCGGGCAGGACTCAGGGAGCGTGGGTCGCCATGCGTCCGACTGAGAGCTGATCCGAGGGGTGCACGAGAACTAAGCCCACTGTGGAATACCTGCAAGCTGAGTGAGGACCGAGCCTTTCCACTATAATTGCCGTCAGGCGGTACATTCGTATTACAAATTATCACTAGACCTCTCGATAGGGCTAGAGATGGATCGCGCTCCATGGTTGGTCCAGCCTCTTCCCTTGCTCATTCTCTAAGTAATAGGCTCCTGAGGTGAGCTTCTGAGTGATTTTGAAAGGTCCTCCCACTGCGGTTCCAGCTTGCTGACATCCTCGACTGGTTTGATTCTTTTCCAAACAAGGTCTCCGACTTTGAATGCTCTTGGCAGCACCCTCCGGTCATATTTCTGTTTCATTTTTTGCCGGTATGTTAACATCTGGGCGGCTGCCTTATCCCTGATCTCGTCTATCAAGTCCAGCTACAAGCGTCTCCTCTCGGCATTATCTTCATCATAGGTCGCTCGTCGATCCGACTCACAGCCGACCTCGACGGGCACTACGACCTCACTTCCATAAACCAGTTGGAAGGGCGTGCTTCCCGTGGTTTCCTTAGGCGTGGTGCGTAGGGCCCACAAAACACTAGGGAGCTCGTCCACCCAGGTTCCCCCTGTGTGGTCCAGCTTGGTCTTCAATCCTTTAAGGATCTCTCGGTTGGCTACTTCTGCCTGGCCATTGCTCTGTGGGTATGCCACAGAAGTGAATGCTTGATTGATACCATATTCTGAGAACCATTCTTGTATCTTCCGGCCTTGGAATTGCCTCCTGTTGTTCGAGACAAGTTTATGGGGGATTCCATACTGGCATAGAATGTTCTTCCATAAGAACTTGATCACAGCCTACTCGGTAATGTGTGTTAGGGCCTCAGCTTCTACCCATTTGGAAAAGTAATCCACGGCCACTAGCAAGAACTTCTTCTGAGCTGTGGCGATCGGGAATGGTCCCATAATGTTCATGCCTCACTGATCGAATGGGCAGGAGACTGCCGACGCCTTCATCACCTTCACGGGTCGGTGCGGGAGGAAGTGGTGCTTTTGGCAAGATAAACAGGTAGCAACCAGCTTATCTGCGTCTTTCTGCAGAGTAGGCCAGTAGTAACCGGCCAGTAGTGCTTTCCTAGCCACCGTTCGAGCTCCCGTGTGGCTTCCGCAAACACCCATGTGAATCTCCCTCAACATATAGTCCGCGCCTTCGTCACCCAGGCACTTGAGTAGGGGTCGGGCAAAGGACCTCTTGTAGAGCATGTCGTCGACCATGGTATACTGCATTGCTCGCTTTTTGAGTAGTCGAGCTTCCTCTCGATTATTTGGCACAACTCCTTCGATGAGGCATGCGATGAGTGGGGTTCTCCAGTCGGATTCCAGCTCCAACTCGACTTGCCTTTCTATTTGCATAATCATTAATGTCGGGCCGCCTGGCTGAGGAAGTACCCAAGAGCCGATCGTGCTGGCCAACTTAGCCAACTCATCCGCCTTGAAGTTGTTTTCCCTTGGAATCTTCTGGACTTGTACCTCCTGAAACTCGGTCTTTAATTTCTCATAGGCTTCTATGAAGGCGTGCAACCGATCACTATTAACTTTGAATCGACCGGCCACTTGCTGTGTGACTAGCTGAGAGTCAGAGTACAATATCACTCGGGTTGCCCCCACGTGTTTGGTGGCTTGTAGCCCGGATATGAGGGCCTCGTACTCAGGCTCGTTGTTAGTGGCCCTATATTCTAGTCAGACAGATAAGTGCATCTGCTCCCCTTTCGGGGAAACCATCAGGATGTCGATCCCGCTGCCTGATCGAGCTGACGAGCCATCCACATATATTTGTCATGCCTCTTCAACTTCGTCAGAATGTAGTTCACTCAGAAAATCCGCTAAGGCCTGTGCCTTGATGGTCGGCCGCACTTGGTACTGGATATCATATTCGCTCAACTCGGTTGTCCACTTGATCAACCGGCCGGATGCTTCGGGATTAGAGGCCACTCGGCTGAAATTGTTGTTCGTCAATACCACTATGGGATGCTCCAAGAAATAAGGTCGAAGCCTTCAGGCACCTAACAACAATACGTATGCCAACTTCTCGAGTGTCGTGTAGCGACACTCGACTCCTTTTAATAGGTGTGCAAAGAAATACACGGGGTGTTGCTCGGCTGCTTCTTGTTTGACGAGCACCATACTAACTGAGTCAGCCGAGGCGGCAAGGTACACGTACAACATTTCCCCAACCTCTGGCTTGGCTAGCACAGGTAGCTCAGCGAGATAAGCCTTCAGCTCCTCGAACGTCTTATCACAATCGGCGTCCCACTGAAACTTGGTGGCTTTGCGGATGGTTTTGAAGAACGGCAACCCTCGTTCGGCTGATCGGGAGATGAACTGGGACAGAGCTGTGATCCGCCCGATAAGCCGCTGCGCCTCTTGGAGATTTCTTGGCGGAGGCATGTCCAGTAAGGCCTTGACCTTGCTGGGATTAGCCTCGATGCCCCGCTCAGCCACAATGTATTTGAGGAATTTCCCGCTCCGGGCGCCAAAGAGACACTTAGCAGGATTCAATTTAAGCCTGTACTTGCATAGTGTCTGGCACGTCTCCTCAACATCAGCTATTAGGTCTCCTGCTCGGGTGGACTCGATGAGGATGTCGTCCACATATACTTCAATATTTCTCCCGATCTGAGCCCGGAACACTTTATTCATCATTCGCTGGTAGGTGGCTCCAGCGTTCTTCAATCCGAATGGCATGACAGTGTAACAGTAAGTACCATCCGCCGTGATGAAGCTGACCTTCTCCTGGTCCTCGGCAGCCAGGGGTACTTGATGATATCCCTGGTAAGCGTCCAGCATGGATATGAACTCACTGCCAGCTGTCGAGTCCACCATCTGGTCGATCCAAGGCAGGGGATAGCAATCCTTCGGGCAGGCCTTATTGAGATCACGGAAGTCGATACAGACTCGCCACTTATTGTCTGGCTTGGGTACCAACACAACGTTGGCTAACCAGGCGGGGAACTGCACTTCTCTGATGTGGTCGGCCTCCAGCAGCTTCTCTATCTCAGCCCGGATCACTTTATTTTGCTCGGTGCTGAAGTCCCGTTTCCTCTTCTTGACGGGCCGAGCGTGGCGATAAACATGGAGGTGGTGCTCTGCCACCTCCGGTTGGACGCCTTTCAGCTCTTTGACCGACCAGGCGAAAATATCTTGGTTCTGAGCCAAGCATTCCAGCAAGGGCTTCTTCATCTCCTCAGGCAGCCCTACTGCAATCTTGACTCGGGCTTCTTCCCGATCTGGGAGGAGTTGTACCTCCTCCTTATCTCCGTGTAACTCGGCCCACGGGGAGGCTTGGACCATGTTGCAATCTGAGAAGGGATGTGGAGCCTTTTGGCTCTCCACCCGGACGTCGTCAACGTAGCACCTCCGGGCCACTCTCTGGTCGCCCCTGACCTCTCCTACCTTGTCCCCAATCGGGAACTTGACCTTCAGGTAGAAGGTGGAGGCGCAGCTCGGAATTCGTTGAGGGCCGGTCGGCCCAAGATGGCGTTGTAGGCGGAGGGAGCATCAACCACCAAGAAAGTGGACCATCTGGTCCTCTTCAGCGGTTCCTCTCTTAGGGAAATGGCCAGTCGGATCTGGCCGATCGGTTGTATCTGGTTCCCCGTGAAATCGAACAACGGGGTCACCACCAAGTCCAGCTGGGGCATCTCGATCTGAAGCTGGTCAAATGCCTTCTTGTACAGTATATTGACCGAGCTTCCGGTATCCACTATGGTGCGGTGGACTTGGTAATTGGTGATGATGACCGTAATGACCAGCGTGTCATCGTGTGGGACCTCTAGTCCTTGTAGATCTTGGGGCTCGAAACTGATCTGGGGCCCCACTGCCTACGCCGAGCTGGTGCCGACTTGATGAATCTCCAACCGGCGTACCTGCACCTTTCGGGCTCGGTTGGAATCTCCTCCAGTAGGTCCACCCGAGATGACATTTACGCCCCCTCAGACGGCGTTCTGCTGGTTGGCATGCTCCTCTTCCATTTCTTCGACCTCAGCCCGGTTCCCCTAAGGGAATAGATTACCGGCGACCAGGGGATTCCCTCGAAGTTCTTCGGCAACGGGTTCGATGGCCCTACCTCCTCGGCCTAAGCCGTGTCCTGGGGATGCTTGTCGGGCTCGCCCACGGAGAGTCGGAGCCCGACCTCGTCCAGCCTGTCGACATTCCTCGGTGGCGTGGGCGTGGCTCTGGTGGAACGTGCAGTATGACCTCCATCGGATCGGGAGGCACCCCTGGTCCACCTGTTGCATATGTCGTCTTTCTACCCCCGCTCAATCGATGAGCCTACGGGGGCTGCGAATAGGTCCGCCTGGAGACCTGGTGTTCTGGGCAGGACTAGCAGGCGTCGAGTTACCCGACTCCATTTTCCGAGCAGCCTGGGCTTCCTCCACATTAATATACTTGATAGCCTTGCCTAGCAGGCTATCGAAGTCCTTCGGGGGCTTCTGGATCAATGAGCGGAAGAAATCCCCTTCCTGCAGTCCTTGGGAGAAAGCACTGACTAGGACCTCTGGAGTGGCGATTGGTACATCCAGGGTCACTCCGTTGAATCTTTTGATGTAGGCCCGGAGAGTCTCCTTCGGGCCTTGCTTCAGAGCAAACAAGTTGAGGCTTGTCCTGTGGTGCCTCTTGCTGCTAGCGAAGTATTGGAGGAAAATCCTCCTGAGCTCCTCAAAGCTCGTGACCGACCCATCGGGGAGTCGGTCGAACCACCTTTGGGCTAGGCCCGAGAGAGTAGTTAGAAAGGCTCGACACTTGACACCTTCCGGATATTGATGAAGCAGAGCCGCTCTCTCGAACTTCATCAGGTGCTCCTCTGGGTCGGTGGCCCCTGCGTACTTGGGGATCGTGAAGAGACGTAGATAGCGGGGAACAGGATCTTCCAGGATCCAAGAGGAGAAAGGACTGCGTACCAGGATGGAAGGAGAAGGGTTGGCCAGGGCCTTTCCCTTGTCTGGCCGAGGTGCATGCTCCTGGTTAGATGCGGAAGCCTCCGCTGAGTCGGCTTCTTCACCCTGGACCTGATAGAAAGTTGCGGGAAAAGGGGCGGCACCACCTTCAGGTCGAGCAGGCCTTCCTTGACCTCCTAAAGGCCGGCGCGCCACTGATTCTGGTACGCGAGGCATTGACTTCCGACTTGCGAAGGCATCTGAGGAGTTCTTTGAGCTCTGGCAGCCATCAGGGTCTTGTATTCCTCACGGGTGACGGTCATCAGGACTTGGTTGGGATCTTCCATCTCCACTCCTGATCAGGCTGCTTGTCCCTCCTTCTAGCACCAAATTTAATTCTGTCGCGAAGTGGTGTGGTCTTCCCAAAAGTAAGATGGTCCTCCGGAGATTATGAACCACCGAGGCTGGCCACGAAGCTCACTATTGACATGCAAGACAGGGACCGTTAGAACCCACCGGGAAAAGTCCCCGACAAGGCACTCCGACGGTCAAGTCAGTCCTCGAGAGTGACAAGCAGAAGGAAAACAATAGAACAGTAAGAATGCACTATTGCGCGTACCTGCGAGATGCGGAGCGAAGAGGCTTATATAGCCGGGGAAGCTGACAGCTCCTGCCCCGCCTGCCACCCTTTGTTCCATAGTGAGGACAAGACGTTGCATGCCCAGAGGTGGCAGGATACAGTAGTGCATACCAGAAAAAGGAAAGGGGCACTATCAACTTAAATGCTAGCGTCGTTCGGCGTCACTTGACCTGCCACCAGTGTATGTGGTCGTAGTACAGGGGGGACAGGGTATGGCAGGAAGATCAATACATCAGCGGTATACTCGTCGCTTGGGTCAGAATAGTATCAAACCTGCGCCGACCCCGTACTGCTTCTGGTAGTCTTGTGTCAGGGAGTGGTTGTTCTGTATGCTAGGATCGACCGAGGGCCTAGAAAGAAGGTGCCGATTGAGGGCACTAACTGATGAGGCCGACTGAGGGCCTAAAAGGAAGGTGCCGACTGAGGACACTGACTGATGAGGCCGACTGAGGGCCTTGAAGGAAGGTGCCGACTGAGGGCACAGACCGATGAGGCCGACTGAGGGCCTAGAAGGACTGTATCGGGTAAAAGCCTCCTCTAGTTCGGGCTTACCCCAGGAGCGTGGGTTGCCACGCGTCGGCTGGGAGCCGAACAGAGAGGGGTAATAGATTGAGTTAGGCCTTATCTGTATATAAAGGATCTCAGGGAGCGTGGGTCGCCACGCGCCCAACCGGGAACCCCCCGAGAGAAATGCGGGTGCATGCCCGTGAGAGAGTCTAGGTGCCCGATCCGGCCGATACTGAGGAGTGTGGGTCGCCACGCCCCCGATCGAGGTCACTGAATCGTGCAGTGTGTCAACATATAGTTGCCTGTGTCTTTAAGAGGCTTTGAGTTTGAGCATCCCTGTCCCGGGAGAATCTGGCGATACTGTGCAGGAGTCCTCTTGGGCTCGGGATCTTTCTGGAGGCTCTGAACCCCTTAATCTTGATGATGATCCGGACCCATCCCTTCGCATTCCCGAGGGGGCTAGGTCAGGTCGCCTATACGGGTCTTACCTCTCATGGGCTCCCAAAGCCCATCAATCTATCTTCTGCTGACAAGGCGCCAGGCTACCAGGCCAGGCTACACCTAAGCTGGCCCAGGATCATATATAGGTACATCACGTACATATTTTACTTTAATACAATGATCCTTTATTTGAGAATTAGATACTCAACGAGTTATTTTACACCATTGAAAATTGACCCAGAACTTATTTGAATAACCATTCATATAAATACGAATCTAGGAGAACACAAATAGTTGAGCCATTGAAGAACTGATAGTTGGGCAATTGAATTGGAGCGAAAAATGACAAGGGGCTCAATGTCACTAGTCTTCACCAGCGGCCTTTTGCAGGTTGAAGAACTGCTTTGTGATCAGATAAATGAGTTGATGTGGTTTTTGTAATGGTTCTGAAAATTTTATTGCACAGGCCTGATCTGAAGGTAGCAGGAGGCCTCTGGCTGTTGTGTTGAGTATGAACATTTACGGGTTTTATCAAAACGGCTAAATTTTGTAAAATAATAATAATTTTATCTTAAAGTTATTTTGACTAAAATAATTTTAAAGTTTTTTTACTTTTATTTTTTTCTTATAATTAGAGATTAAAAATAGAAAATTAAAAACTTTGACTTTTTTTACATTAACCTTCTTTTTTAAAATTTTCTTATTAAGACTCCAATTTGAAAATAAAAAATATAAAAAAAGTCAGAAGACCATCCCGAACAAATTAAAAGTTTAAAACTGTAAGTCATGATTGACTTTGATTAAAATTCATTGAACCTTAAAAGCTAATATATATATATATATATATATATATATATATATATATATATTTTAAAAATATATAGATAAATTTAGATGTTTTTAGGAGTGCCATAATATTAATTTGATATAATTTCAAAATTATTAAGGTAATTAATGACTATCTGATGAATTTTTTTACCTCAATTCCATTACCTGGGTTTAACTAAGAAAAAAAATCAAAATTTATTTTAATTTGAGGTGCAATAAGTAAAAAAGTATTTTGGAAAAGAAATACACCTTCGGTAAAAATGTAAAATATGGTGAATTTTTTAAATCTGAGTGCACTATTTAGTAAAATGTACATCTTGTTTGGAAATTTTGTAAGCAAAAGAATTGAATTAAATTATATCAAAAATTGAAATCTATTAGGAATTGAATTCAATTTTTGTGTTTGGAATGAATTAATAAATAACAGAATTGAATTGAATTTCTTAATTTAGAATTTATCATAATTGAATTCAATTTATATATTGTTACCATTTTGTCCTTTATCTAAAATAACGCTGAGTGAGAAATAAGGACTTTTTAGTAATTTTTATTTGTCAAAGCAATTCCTTTCCTAAATCAAACCTCTTTAGGTCTGATTTGTTTTTGAAGGATTTGAAGGGAATTGAATTCCAATTCTTTATTGTTGGTGCAATCTTGGTTAGGTCAGGGTTGACCTAGTTTGACAAAGCTCGGGTGAGCTTGAGGTCGTATGTTTCGATGTTTGATAATGATGTTTGAGTGGTCATGATGTGTGAGTCAAGTGGGTCAAGGTTGACTGGAGGCTTGACTGGGGAAAAGATCTAATGGGACTAGGCACACCTAGTGGGACTAGGTGAAGTCCAGGTAGATCGGGGAGATCGTACGCTGGCAAGGCAAAAGACCTAGTAGGACTAGGTGAAGTCCAGCTGGATCGGGGAGATCGCAGGCTGGCAAGGGAAAAGACCTAGTGGGACTATGCACACCTAGTGGGACTAGGTGAAGTCCAGCTGGATCAGGGAGATCGCAGGCTGGCAAGGGAAAAGACATAGTGGGACTAGGTGAAGTCCAGGTGGATCGGGGAGATCGTACGCTGGCATGGGAACCTAGTGGGACTATGTGAAGTCCAGATAGATCGGGGAGATCGTATGCTGGCAAGGTGGAAGTCTACCGAGAGATTAGACCTAACTCGAGGGTTAGGCGAATCTGGTTGGGAACCAGGGTAAGTCCGAGCTGGGAACTAGGTAGGAGAAATCCAAGTTGGTCAACGGGGTTGACCGGACACTTGGTAGGGGATCCTAGACTTGTGAGCACAAGTTAGGTTGGACTCAATCGATTGGGTAATCGATTGAGTGAATCGATCAGCTGATCGATTAAGAAAGGTTGTGGCGAGAACAGAAGGACCCTGAATCGATTGGGTAATCGATTCAGGGCTTTGGTAATCGATTGACTAATCGATTAAGGTGTCTCTTGATCGATTGGGGTAATCGATCACAGAGGTTTGCGCGAGAGAGCAGAGAGGTTCTGAATCGATTGGGTAATCGATTCAGGGCACTGGTAATCGATTGGTTAATCGATTACGGTTCGAATACTAGCCGTTGAACGGGTAAATCCTACGTGGTAATCGATTGGGTAATCGATTCAGAAACCCTAGGCGTCGGGTATAAGGTCTTTCGCGCAGGTTTTGACCAGAACACTTCTTCCTCCTTCCACGCCATCTCAAGAGACGCTTTGGGGCTTAGTGTTGCTGCACTTCTAAAGGTCTAGAGGCGATCACAAGCTTGAAGAAAGCAAGGAAAGCATAGAGAGCTTGTTATTGTAAATCTTGTAAGATTTTCCATTGTATTTTGCTTTCCTTTGGTGTATTCTTCTTGTAAGCTTGTAAGAGGTTTCTCCACCTCAAGAAGGAGACTTTCATAGTGCAAGAGAGAGTGAGGAGAGTGGATCCTTGGATTAGTCACCCGACCGGGGTGGATACCAAGTAAATCCTTGTGTTAGCGATTGCTTGAAGTCTTCCGCCGCGACAAATCATCTACAAGCAAATCGGAGCTAATCACCCCCCCCTCTAGCTCACCAATCGGTCCCAACAAGTGGTATCAAAGCAAGGTTGCTCTTATTTGGACTCATCGCCAAGAGGCCAAGAGCTAGAGGTAGAAGAAGAAGTTGGAAGAAACCCTAATTTCAAGAAGTCATCATCAAGAGGGTTGAACTTCAAGAATGGAGTTTGGCTACGACACCCGAGCACTTCCACCATTCGACAAGGCAAATTTCAATCTTTGGAAGTCAAAGATTGAAAATTATTTCATGATGGAGATAGAGCAATGGTTTGCTCTAATGGAGGGTTTTGAAGCTCCAACAAGCTCAAAAGGAAAGCTCCTCAAGAAAAGCAAATGGAATGAGGAGCAAATCAAGATATACGAGGCCAACTACAAAGTGATCAAGCTATTGGTCAATCTTTTGCCAAGCAACATCTTGAACAAGATTGGAGAATTCGAAGATGCCAAAGAGCTTTGGAGCAAATTGGCAAGGTTTCATGAAGATCCCTTCACTATACCAAATCAAGACAAATCCGAAGAGGAAAATTCATCGGAGGAAGAAGATTCGGAAGTTGAGAGATGCTCAACGTCCGAAGAGGAAATTCAAGAAGCTTCTACTTCAAGGATTGAAGAGGAGCAAAATGTGTTATTGACTCCGGAAAAAGAAGAAGACTCCACCTCTAGGATTGAGGGGGAGCAAAGGTCATTGACTCCGAAGAAAGAAGTATCTACTTCCGGATCAAGTGAAGAGTCATGCCACACCCCTACAAGCAAAGGTATAAAAATTTCAATTTGTAAAAATAAAGATCATATTATTTGTTTTGAGTGTAGGGAAAAAGGGCACTACAAAAGTAAGTGTCCTACTTTGGTCAAGAAGAAGGTGCAAGTGGCACCCAAGATCAAAGAAAAGTCAAAGGAGGTCGCCCCCGTGGCAAAGAAGGATAAGAAGCACATTGTATGCTTCTTATGCAAGCAAAAAGGACATTACCGAAATCAATGTCCAAAGGGGAAGGATCCGACCAAGGCTAAAAGGAGAAGCTCAAATCAAGGAGGAGCCTCCAAAGTCAAGACTAAGGTACCATTAGGTAATTGTACTTATCTTCATCATGATAATATGCATGCTAGGAATAATTATTATCATTTCAATGCTATTTATCATGAAAATAGGAGGTATGAAAAACCTAAGGAAAACTATAGAGCTTTCCATGCTAGGACTACCACTTCTAAGGATAGGAAAAATATTAGATCATTTCATGGTAGACCTATCCAATCAAAGGCCAAGAAGAATAATCACCAAGGCAATACTAGAAAACCAAGCCTTGAGGAAGTAATGATTGAAAATTAAGTTTTGAGGTCAAAACTTGATAAATTAGAAAAATCCCTCAAAAGAATAGAAAATCTATTTAAGGGATCTAAAGATCAAAACCTAGATTTAGAAAATCAAGGACCCTCTAGAAGCAAGAAAGGTTTGGGGTACAAACCTAAAACTAAGGATGATGGTCCATCCTATCATAGAGTTCCATATAGGTATGGAACTCAATCTAGGTCTAGGAGTCAAGTCAAGGTCGCAAGGGAAGTCATCCCTAGAGTTGACCAAGATAAGACTCACATGACTAAGGCTTCGGACAAGCCTAGAAAAGTCATAAAGAAGGTATCAAGGAAAGTCATCCCTAGTGAATACCTAGAACACCCAAGGAGCGCCAATAGGTTTTGGGTTCCTAAGAGTGTGTTCGCCACACCCTAGATAGGTCTAGGGAGTGTCAACTCAAATTGGAAGGGTAGTTAACCTAACCTTGATGAAGTTGGCACTTTGGGACATTTTCAAGGAGTTACAACCCTTGAAAATGAAAGAGTTATTTGTTTACTCTAGGAAGAGTAAATTTTGTGCCAAACTATATTTTTAGAAGATTAAACTTAATAAAAGTTGGCACAACTAGGTTAGTATCCAAAGATAGGCCAAGTTGGGAAGTTTTGGCACTATCTTGGAAATTAGGGGCAAGTTAGGATTATCAATGGCTTAGCGATGAGTTATTGATACTTAGATAAGAAATCTAGGTATTTTCTTTTATGCTTCTATGACATGTTTTGTATGCCCTATCACATGCCATGACATCATGATTCATCATTCATATTTTATTATGAAAATATTACATGTCATACATGCATCATCTAGTTATAATATTGTTTAAAATTCTCATATGATGCATGTCATAGTCATAATCATGCATTTAGTCAATTTTATTGAAATTAAGGACATTGGCATAAATTGACATCCTAGGTGGATAATCAAGGTTTATAATGCCTAGGTAGAAATGTATGAACCCTTAGATTAGGGAGAACATGACTCTCACATCTCACTAAGACTATATGGTGACTTGTGTGTATTTTCGAGACACATTAGAACAAGTGAGATGTTAGGGAGATGAACAAAACTCAAGGTGTTGATCTATCTTCATCTTATTGAGTTTTTGGTATCATCAAAACGTGAAGTTCAATTAACACCAATCATTAGGAAAGCTAATGTACAAGCCATGTGCATTTAGCCCAAGGAACATGGTTGGATATTGTCTTTGAAAAACATTTCAAAACTATTTTGGAAAACCTTGGTGAAAACTATCTTTTGATAGCACTCATCATTGATTAATTGGATACAAAATAGAGTGAAACATTGAAGTATTTCAATGGTTTCCAATTTTATGTCAATCTTTGGAAATAAAGGTTATTTTCATAGAAAACTATTTTTCCATGATAGTATATGTCATAAATAATGTCTATACCAAATTTCAAGATTTTTTGAATTTTGTAGAATTATTTAGAAGTTTCTGAAATTCGAATCTGAAATTGTTTTCAGAAATCAGAAACTCCCAATCGATCGGGTGATCGATTGGGACAGTAGTCAATCGATTGACAGACCTTCTTGCGAGCACAGAAGCTCGCGTAATCGATCCTTTGATCGATTACAGTCAGCCGTAATCGATCAGTTGATCGATTAAGGCTAGTGTAATCGATTGGTGAGACTGAAACTGACTAGTTTCAGTCAGATAACCCATTTTTGAGTAACCTAATCATTCTTAGCCCCTTGAAATACTTTTATAAGTATATTTGGGTAAATTTCATTGTGAAATCAAAAGGGAAAATGGTTTGGTGAAAAATAAAGAGTTAAGGAGAGATTTTGATTCAAGCTTTGAATCTCAAAATCTCATTACCTCAAGTTGAGTTTTTCTAAAGGTTTAGAAACTCAAAAATCATTGTTGGTGCAATGGTAGAGGTTTAGTGCATGTTTTGAGGGGGAGGTCTTCCTTAAAGGCATGTGTTTAAATTTTTTTTAACAAGTGAAAGAATGGAGATTGGGAATCTTCATGAGTGCTTAAGGTTGAGCATAGGTTCAATGAAAAGTGTGAGATTTTCATTGCGTATACCTTTGACCATATAGACTCTCGGGGAGGGTTTTTGATGTATGTCAAAGGGGGAGAAAATTGAAAGGCTAATAGGGATTAGTCTTTCTCAAGCATATTGTCAAACATCAAAAAGGGGGAGATTGTTGGTGCAATCTTGGTTAGGTCAGGGTTGACCTAGTTTGACAAAGCTCGGGTGAGCTTAAGGTCGTATGTTTCGATGTTTGATAATGATGTTTGAGTGGTCATGATGTGTGAGTCAAGTGGGTCAAGGTTGACTGGAGGCTTGACTGGGGTAAAGACCTAGTGGGACTAGGCACACCTAGTGGGACTAGGTGAAGTCCAGGTAGATCGGGGAGATCGTACGCTGGCAAGGCAAAAGACCTAGTGGGACTAGGCACACCTAGTGGGACTAGGTGAAGTCCAGCTAGATCGGGGAGATCGCAGGCTGGAAAGGGAAAAGACCTAGTGGGACTAGGCACACCTAGTGGGACTAGATGAAGTCCAGCTGGATCGGGGAGATCGCAGGCTAGTAAGGGAAAAGACCTAGTGTGAAGTCCAGGTGGATCGGGGAGATCGTACGCTGGCATGGGAATCTAGTGGGACTAGGTGAAGTCTAGGTGGATCGGGGAGATCGTACGCTGGCATGGGAACCTAGTGGGACTAGGTGAAGTCCAGATGGATCGGGGAGATCGCATGCTGGCAAGGTGGAAGTCTACCGAGAGACTAGACCTAACTCGAGGGTTAGGCGAATTTGGTTGGGAACCAGGGTAAGTCTGAGCTGGGAGCTAGGCAGGAGAAATCCAAGTTGGTCAACGGGGTTGACCGGACACTTGGTAGGGGATCCTAGACTTGTGAGTACAAGTTAGGTTGGACTCAATCAATTGGGTAATCGATTGAGTGAATCGATCAGCTGATCGATTAAGAAAGGTTGTGGCGAGAACAGAAGGACCCTGAATCGATTGGGTAATCGATTCAGGGCTTTGGTAATCGATTGACTAATCGATTAAGGTGTCTCTTGATCGATTGGGGTAATCGATCACAAAGGTTTGCGCGAGAGAGCAGAGAGGCTCTGAATCGATTGGGTAATCGATTCAGGGCACTGGTAATCGATTGGTTAATCGATTACGGTTCGAATACTAGCCGTTGAACGGCTAAATCCTACGTGGTAATCGATTGGGTAATCGATTCAGAAACCCTAGGCGTCGGGTATAAGGTCTTTCGCGCAGGTTTTGGCCAGAACACTTCTTCCTCCTTCCACGCCATCTCAAGAGACGCTTTGGGGCTTAGTGTTGCTGCACTTCCAAAGGTCTAGAGGCGATCACAAGCTTGAAGAAAGCAAGGAAAGCATAGAGAGCTTGTTATTGTAAATCTTGTAAGATTTTTCATTGTATTTTGCTTTCCTTTGGTGTATTCTTCTTGTAAGCTTGTAAGAGGTTTCTCCACCTCAAGAAGGAGACTTTCATAGTGCATGAGAGAGTGAGAAGAGTGGATCCTTGGATTAGTCACCCGACCGGGGTGGATACCAAGTAAATCCTTGTGTTAGCGATTGCTTGAAGTCTTCCGCCGCGACAAATCGTCTACAAGCAAATCGGAGTTAATCACCCCCCTCTAGCTCGTCAATCGGTCTCAACACTTATCAATTCCTAGCTGAAAATGTATTCTAAACTGATGGTAGTGGATTCAAGTAAAAAAAAATAATATTTTACAATACAAAATAAAATCATGTATAATAGATTTAATATGATCCGCCCCCTCACTTACAATGATCACCACCTTCGAGTGAACCTACTGATCTAGTGTAGATTCAAAGGAAGAGATTGGAGGATAACAAATATTAGATTGGTACAAAATTATTCTTTTATACCCGCAATCACTCAAAATTCTAATTAGATCTTTTTTATAAATTGATAACATAACTCAGTCTAAACCCCAATACGGCTTAATCAAAACCTAAAAATAACAATAAAAAAGATTAAATAATATTTTAATTTATTAAAATTCTAAATGGCCTATTCTAAAATTTATTCGAATAAAATTTTAATTATCACAATTTTATGCTCTCAAAATGATGTCAAAGTAGCCACACAATCCTTAGGCACTAATCACTCATGAATAGAGGAAAGTTGATGCACATAGCGACTCCATAGATTTTTAAGCATGCTTGGGCGGGTCCTCACATTGTATCTATTTCTTAAGACAACCCCACTTAGTAAGATATTGTATAGCGACTAGATTTGTGAACTAATTATGATGCACTCTACAAAAGATATCGCTAGCTTTTGGTCATCCTTTGCTTTGCATTTCATTATATGAATCTTATGTTTCCACACATTAATTCCATTTGTATGCCATGTGAAAGGATATGAAGGTGAAGTGATGAGGTGCCTAATTGTTAGTTCCTTGAAAGCTACCTTTTCCTAGCCTCAAGAACGAACATATTTATATTTGTATTTATATAGATCAAGGCATCATATGATTCAATATAATTTAATTATATGCCTCAAGTTCACTAAAGATTGTTGGATGAATACTCAAAATAAAGGTGAGTATAAGTTTGTAATGATGGCTTTACAAAGATACAAAGCATTGGATTTATTGTGCCCAATTTTTACGGGTGTGGTATAGTAGTAAAATACTTAGAGAATAAATAATTAAGAGAATCAGAATTCGAATCTCTAAGTATATATAAATTGTATTTATGAATTTACCAGGTAGATGAATTAGAGAAAAAGATCAAAGTCTTTATTGATGAAGTTATTTTGTTGAACTAAAGCAAAAATAGCTTCTTACTCCAACAAAAAAAAGTTAAATGGATGTTGTTCTACTAAATCATGTTTTTTCGCTTGTGTTTAAGTTGCTAGAAAAATTAATCAATTTATTTCATGATATTGAAAATCCCTAATATCATCATGAATAAGATGAAAAAAGTATTATGATATGGGAGAATCATGGGCGACCATTATCAACAATTAGTTTACTAAGCAACTCATCTTTCATATTTATAGATTAGACATCCACATATCTTTAGAGATTCAAAGGTCAATTCCCTTCCTAATAATATCTTATATGATATCAAGTTTAGGTATAAGTTTCTAAATTTTTTATTATAAATATATAACTCTTGTCTTATGAATTAGAACAAGCAAATTAATCTAACACATGTATTATGATGGTTGATTAGTAATACTAAATTTTTTTAGATAATTTGATGTTCAAAAAAAGATGAATTGTTAGATAATTGTTAGTTCCTTGAAAGCCACCTTTTCCTAGCCTCGAGAACCAAAAAAAAAACAAAAAATGAAGATCAAGGCATCATATGATTCAATATAATTTAATTATATGCCTCAAGTTCACTAAGATTGTTAAATGAATACTAAAAAAAAAGGTGAGTATAACTTTGTACTGATGGCTTTACAAAGTGTGTGATATAGTAGTAAAATACTTAAGAGAATAAATAAGAGAATCAGAGTTTGAATGTCAATAAACATGAATATTATAGAGATTCATCTCTAAGTGTATATAAATTGTATTATAGATGAATAACGGAGAAAGATCAAAGTCCTTATTGATAAAATTATTTTGTTGAACTAAAGCAAAATTAGCTTCTTACGCCAAGAAAAAAAGGTTAAATTGATGTTGTTCTACTCAATCATGTTTTTTTTGCTTGAGTTTAAGTTGTTAAAAAAAATCAATCTATTGCATGATATTCAAAATCCTTAATATCATCATGAATAAAATGAAAAAAAAGTATCATGATATGGGAGGATTGACTATTAAATCATTAAGTAGACAATCATGGCGACTATTATCAACAATTAAGTTTGCTAAACGATTTGTCTTTCATATTTATAGATTAGACATTCATATATCTTTAGAGATTCAAAGGTCAATTTCCTTCCTAATAATATCTTATATAATATCAAGTTTAGGTATAAGTTGTGCTCGAGATTTTGGTGAAGCAGTCAGACATTTCAGTGGTTAATTAGATATCTAAGATTTGAATTTTAGCTACGACATATTGCAATATATTTATCTCCAATAGAGTGACAAACTGAACGGCATTGACCATTCTGGATGGATAATCGTGAACACTTCTTTCACAAACATCTGGATTATTCCAGGTGTCTACACACCCAGTCAGGGATGGGAGTCAGACTTGAGAGGCGAGTACTTTCTCTATATATACAAAAAATTTATACTAAGGACCTTTTCGTGACTCATGTGGATCAAATATATATTTTATTTTATTTTTTATCTTGAGATTATGTCATTTAAGATTTCACTTTTAGGGTTTAGTGGTTGGGTTATAATGTTAAGTATAAAAAAAATTTTAAACCGAAAAAATTCTTAAGGTTCACACGCAACTTGCGTAATAAAGTCCTTAGCATACCAAACCTTTATATATAGAAAGTGAAAGAGTTTTGCTATGTTAAGAATTTTACCGTGTAAACTCTATACAAACTTTAACCAATTTTTTGATTTGAAATTTTTTTATACTTAATATCATAATCCAACCACTAAATAATTTTAAAGTCAAAATCTTATAATATATATATATATATATATATATATATATATATATATATATATATATATAAACACTTATTTGTGAGCAGGAGTCTTTAGTCTTAATTTTTTTTTAAGATTTGAAATTTAAAATATAATATTTAAACTCAAAATATATATATAATTGGTATCAACTAATTAAAACAAATGAATTGCCATTTCCTCCAAATCCCTCGCATCTGCATACTGGCAACGATAGAAACAACCACTAGTTGGTCGCAGGTTCGGATAAGAGAGAGCCCAAGCGCCACGTGTAACGCGAGTACCGCACTTTGACAAAACGCCATGCACTTTCCGCCGCATCCTCGCAGTGCGCGCGATCGCCCGCATGCGGACGTCCTCGTCGTTCGACACGAGGACCGTCCCTGAGGTCTGTCCGACGAAGGATCTATCTCCGCATAGGAACTTCTTTGTGCGGCGGCGCGCAAGCACCCCAACCACCAAATGTCTCCACGTAGCGTAGTCTCTTGCAGTACTCTCTACTGCGGCTGTCAGCCACAAAAAAAAACGGAATTATTTATTAAAAAAATTAATTAATTAAACTTCTCCCCAATATAATTTAGTTTTCTTTTATTTCTGCTGAGGGTTGAGGAAAGCCAGCCGCGAGAAAATTCGTGGCTGAGATTGCTCCGCAAATCGTCCAGGAGACGAGGCTGCCTCCGCTCACGGCTGCGGCTTCTTCCTTCTCCGGTCGCCATTGCAGCCCACCTCCGCTTCCATACGAGGTAAGTCAACGCTTCGTCTCTTCCTCCCTCTAGGTTTCGTATCTGATTTACTCTAGTATGCAGAAGAGGCTTTTAGTGGGGATGGCTAGCTGCTCGTGATGCCCCATAGTTGTCGCCTGAGGTGGTTTTCGAGCTTCTGCTACCAAGGGTTCCAGTTGTCGGCGTCTCTTTTGTTGTTGATCTCTTGTTTTCTCTTTGGGTGTAGATCAAGGCGACTGGACTGATTGGGATCAGGAGGTAAGTCACTTTATTTCCTCTTATTTCGGAGTTCTTTTTGTGTGCTGTTAGATGACGGCGATGTGGCTTTAGTGAGATACCTGCTGCTCCAAATCGAGCATCTGGTTGGAGACGTTGAGGGTGGATTTGTTTTTTATTCCACGGCTGAAGTCCCGCTGAGCTATACTTGTTCCCTTCTCTTCGCGCTGCTTCATCGATTCGAGATAAGAGTATGGAAGGGAACTCCTCCGATGAAGAGTTGGGTGTTATTAAGGTCTGGGATCACAGACGTCTCAATTTGTATTTTTTCGCCCCTTTGAATATATGCATAAAGGTCTTGTCATGTAGAAAAGGAAGCCTTATACGATCACTAAGCAAAGGGAGAAGTGGACTCAGGAAGAGCACACCCGCTTTCTTGAAGCTTTGAAACTCTATGGGAGAGCATGGCAACGCATTGAAGGTTCGTGGATATTTGATGATGATGGCATTTTACTGAATATTTTCTCCCCTGAATATTTTTTTTTTCAAAGCCGAGTTTACACTGTCCTAACTGCCACAGATCAAGTAGAAAGAATAACAAAAACATTGCTTTTTATTTGTAGCAGTAAGTGGAAATTCATCACAGATTAATCTATCAACTTTTTTTCTTGGTTTATGGGGCTTGTTACAGAACATATTGGCACAAAGACGGCAGTGCAAATTAGGAGTCATGCACAAAAGTTCTTCACCAAGGTCAGTTGCTTTTATACGTATCCATAAGTGAAATCCACTCATTACTAACGTTTAGGTTTCTTTTATAGAGGGGATATTTTGATGTATGCTTAATTCAACTAGAAGGGTAATTTGTGTTGTTGCAGTTACTTCTTGATTGACTTTACTTATCTGGAAACTCTCTCTGATAGTGAAATTGTTCCACATGAGCTGAATAATCATTCACTTACTCAAGAGTTGTAGTCATTATCTACCATTTACACTGAAATTAATTTGGTTCTTTGTTCAGGCTACCCATTTTAAGATAATGGTCAGTTTGCCCCATCACTTTGCCTTAAGAACTCTAACTTGCATGGTTGCTAGTCGATTTCATGTACATCTATCAATCTAAATTTGGTTGGATTATTTACCTGCTAGTCTCAGGACACTTAAATCAAGCTTGTGTACTTACTATTGAAGTTTTTCTTAAAAATTTAGGTCTTACAGTAGTGTTCACATACATTTACGCGCCATTAGGTTGAGAGATATTGCAAACTGAAATTATGTGCAAAGGAACTCCGACAAGCTAATTCTAAGTAAAATTCATGCTGTAATCTACTCTGGAAATTAGTTTGCAGAAATTGAAAGAAGTAAGTTTTGAAAGGAATCTTGAAATTGAAAGGGTAAAATAGGAAGAAAAATAGTGATGGTACGGTTTGGTAAAATCCAATTAATGGTGCGTGATTTGTTAAAAACCAACTAAAAGGGACATGCTCATCAAACAACCTAGTAATGTTTATAATTATTTTTGTTGTACCGCACTTAAAACCATTGTCTTTATCAAGATTCATAGTGTTCATATTTTGGTTTCTCGAAGCGTTTTGGTCACAGATCAATTATCGATCACGTGATCCTATTGATTTCATTGAAGTACTTATCAAGTATTCTAGTTATTTATTTTTATTACAAAGAAGGAATATTATCACGTAAGTCTTATTTATCCACTAGGTTTGCCATCACAAAGAATGCATCTTGCCATTTCTTCTGCAACAGTATTCTTTTCCTGGAGAAGAACTACTAAATCCAGAAGAGTTGACTAAGATTTCTAGGTCAAGAGATGGTGCTTATAAATATCTTGCATAGATCATTCTGCCTTTTAAGGACAGACTTAGTAGATGAATCTTGTCATATAATATTAAACAGACTATAGTATGTGCTCTCAGAGGGCCTTTCTCTTTGATCATAACTTAGAAGGCATCATTAACCAGATATATAGTCAATTCACGGGCAATCATTTTGAAAGAGAGAAAACAGGAGCCACACTACTTATAAGATGCAGTGTTCCCATGTTGAATATAATTTACAGGTAAGTTTTAACATAATCCATATAAAATTTTCTTTAATTTTCTTCTTTTATGATGTTTTCTCTTAATTATCAACATGCAAATAATTATGCCTATTTTTTGCGACTGCTTTATTAATTTCTCTGGTGATTACTACCTTAATGTTTGACACATGCCTTGATTTGTTGGGTACTTGATAGAAATGCTCTTTCCTTCTTGCATCTTACATGCAACTGTTATCAACTTGTAAATAAACACTCTTCATATAATACATTTTCAGCTGTCAGTTTGTAAATAGATCTAAGAGGAAGATTATTAAGATCATTATTAGTTTCAAGGGTTCTGAAAATATTTTAAGGCCAAATTTTGAATCTGGGCTCGGGCATATGTATACTAAGTCAAATTTGGCCCCAAATAGAAATGAATTTATATTTTATATATTTATTTACTCTATTGTGTTCACAAGCTTGCAACATTTTAACACATAAGATAGTACTTATATTTTAAGCAATTTTTATTCTAAAATGCGTTTTCTTATTTACATTTATTATTTTCCTATTATTTGGTTTTTCTTGTTATATTACTATGAAATTGTAAATATGAGCTTGTACATTGTTGGTTTCTATGGTGTCAGGATTGGAAAAAATTTTGGGAACCTGAAAATATTCTAATTGTTTGAACAAAAAACAGGAATGGAAGAGACCTCTTTTAAAAAAAAACCCCCAAATAGTGTTTCTTTAGAATGATTTTCCAAAAATAACCTTGATTGTTGCTGCAATCTCATAGGTCATTGAAGTTGGCGAAACCTAGTTGGAGTTCACTACTAATTATCGGTTTGAGTTTCACTATAGTAATCCATTGATTGGAGAAATTTATTATGTTAAACAGAAACTGAAAATGTTCTCCTCGATGAGATTTGAATCCTTGATCTCGTTATAAGTAAATTCCTCCCTCTACCAACTTGGCTACTTAACACATCTCTAAAATGGATTGTAAAACACTTTAACTTTGGTTTGCACAAAAGTGGCCTTTGCCAGAACAAATTTTGTACAAACCATTTAGTCTAAACATGATTTTATGCCATAGAGATATCAATTGGCTTTAATTTTCGTATGTCAGAATCAGTAGGCATCACTAATGATGTGTTTAATGTTTTCACATTTTTTGGCACTATGGTAAGTGCAAAATACATGGTTTTATTCCCAAGTAAGTTTATGCAGACATTCTTACACCTTACTAATAATTTTTTTTTAAATTACAAAGTAATAGAGATGTAATACTTTTTACATAAAACTTATAATTTAATAGTAAAAAAACTAAAAAAATGATGTTTAGAAGTAAATTCTGTTCAACCAAAACCAAGTCAATAAGTTTAGTTTGATTGTGATTTGGTTTGCATGCTTATTCAATTAAGATTCAAAAGAAAATATAGGACTGATTTAATTTGGTTTGGTAGAACCATACACTCCAAGTGTTGTCTGGTGGGATGTAGAGATATTTGCATATGAGAATGGATGTTCATGTACCTTTTTGGCACATTATATGTTTTGAACAGAACATGATTTTGCATTTTTATAGGGCCAAAAACAATACGGAAATATTTAAAATTAAGCTAGTGAGATATTGTGATGCCTACGAATAGAATCAAAATCCAGCAGGTATCTCTGTTGTACCATCAAAATATGGTGTCAGACTAACACTGTAAAAATGTTACTAGAAATGTTATTAGTAAAGTTATAGTGATGTCTACACAAAGAATGAAAGCTAATAAATACTTATATGACACTTTGAGCATTTTTTAAGCGCCAAAAAATGTCTAAATATTTGAAATATGATCAGTTAGGAGTGAGATGTAGCAACAATTGCATATGAGAATGCAATCTAATGAATATTGTTTTGGCATAAAATTATATTTTGAACTTATGATTTTTCAGAAAATATTTTTAGGCGACAATTATGTATATTGATTTGCTGTACCTTATAATTAGATGTGGTAATTTGCCAAGTGTATAGAAGGTGAGAGCTGGTACTCAGAGGTGAAGCATATAAACTCGCCAAAATCACCAAAGCCCTGTATTTGAGATCAACTTAAATGTCTCATATATTCACAAATTTCTATTATAGGGTACCTATCATCATCCATAGTGCAGTCAACATCAATTCCAACGAATATGTTTTGAAAAATCTCTAACAAGGGTCCTGATTCAAGCCTTTTAAAGAGGAGACTTAGGCTCTTTTTGGAAAAAAAGCCCTTGTAGGGTTTTTTGAATTAAAATTTGTTGGCTTGATTTCAGACTTAGGTCTTGCTTCAACAAGATATATTGGCCCAACTCACATCAAGCTTTGTATATCCAATGATTATGGGAGACCTCCATGGCCAGCATGGTCCAATCTAGGCAATTGAACTTGGAGACAAACTCTATCTATTCTTGTGTTACAACATGCCTTTCTATTTTTGGTGGACGACTCAATTCCTACAATTCCAAATTGCATAGTTATTTTTATCTCTCCTATTGCATTTTTTGGTCATAGTAAAGAAATATAGATTTTGGGTTATAAACAGTTGATAGAAAAAAAAACGAAAATACGGCTAAACCAAGTAAAATTACAGCTTGAAAAAGAAGCAGTTGAGAAAGGCATCGCCCCAGGACAAGTTCATGATATAGATATACCTCCTCCAAGACCTAAAAGAAAATCAAGCAGTCCATATCCAAGAAAGTCTAGCATTGGCACTCTCACTTCCGAAGAAGCAATGAGCAGAAAACCAGAAAAATCAATGCCTCTCCTTGGCGAAAATCCAGTAATAGACATCAAAAGTGATTCTTCTGGAGAGGTAACCGCTTGTTTTTCTAGGTTTTCATGAAATTAATAGATCTGTGCATTTTCCAAAACTTATATATTTGTTAGCTGCTTTGATTAAAAGTTAATGGCAACACAGAAATTATCAAGAAAAAGGATTTCAGAAGATGCCAATTGCTCAGAAGTTGTTAATGCATTTAAAGATGCAAAATCTAATTCCGTCTCTTCTTTAAGCAAGATCTCTTCCAGCCATAGCGCATTTATTGAATTCTTGCCAACTAAGGAGATAATGGCAGAGAAGATTGCAACTGACAAGTCTTCAGCTCCTCTTGAGAATAGTAAATCTTTTATAGAAGAAGAAACTGAAGGACACCAAAAAAAGTTTTCACAACAGCAAAGCAATTTGGATCTAGAAGATGAAGGAAAAACATCAAAACTTGAAGGGCTGACAATACTAGGTTCATCTAAATGCGATCAAACCCATGCAAATAAGTCTACTATGCATGTTAGCAATTCTGGACAGAGCATGCAAATTGATGCATCTGATGGCCAGAACCCTTTTTACTATCTGACCAAGTAGGTGACGAAGCAAATGGAAGCCTAGCTTCTACTATACCAGTCCAGGATGCATCGACATCAGTTATTTTCATCACTCGCATACAGCCTCTGTACCTCTTACCCATCTCCACAATTATCAAGATGTGTATAGGTCATCTTCAACTCATCCACATTTCCAAGTCTTGTTGTTTCTACCTTGCTACAAAATCCAGCAGTTCATGCTGCAGCAAACCTTGCCGCATCATTCTGCCCATCTACAGTGCTTCATTCAACCCAGTATATCCAAGAAGTTCATAATGTTCATATGAATCCAACTCCAAGCTTGGAGGCTATAGCTTCTGCTACAGTTGCTGCTGCGGCTGCATGGTGGGCAACTCAGGGTCTATTGCCGTGTTTTCCTCCTCTTGCTGGTTTTGCATTTGCTCCTCCAAACAGAAATGTTCCCTGTACAGGCATATCTCAACTTCCAGTTCATGTTACAGCTGATGAGAATTTTCCAAAAGAGATGCAGCAAATTGAAGATCAAAATAAATCTGAGGCTATAAAACCTCAGCATGCCTCTTCTAAATCAATGTCATCATCTTCTTCTGGTTCTGATGATTGTGATGGAAGAAATGAGATTTCTAAGGAGCTTAAAGACACTGGATCCAGCAAGATAAAGACATTAGCAGCTCACAGATCTTCTGATTTAGATAAGGCTACGAATCAGAAGAAAGTGGATCGCTCTTCTTGTGGATCCAATACAGCATCAAGTAGCGAAGTAGAAACATACACCATGGAGAAGAAATATGAAAAAGTGAATGATGATGGGAAAAAAGACTACGACAATTTTTCAAAATGTGGGTTCAACAATTACAGGCTCAGAAGTAGCGGATGTTTGAATGAATCCTTGAAGGTCTCTTCAGAGGTTATAAATGATAATTTCTTGTGATCCATTAATCATTTGGATATTCAAGTATGTATCACTAAATATCTATTATATCTCGTTTTTGTTAGGGTCGACTAGCCTTCCAAGCATTGTTTGATCGAGAAGTACTTCCACAAAGTTTTTCACCTCCATACTGAGAAAGCTACCACTTTGAGAAAGAAGGAAGCCAGCGAATCAAAAGTTAATCACAAGAACACCCTACGTTGTTCAACTAAGCTGAACCAACAAGGCGACAAGTCAAAGGAAGAAATGTATATAGTACATGAAAAGCGCAAGGTTCATCAATCAGGGTTTAAGCCTTATAGGAGGTGTTCAGTAGAAGCTGAAAGCAACGCATTAGTTGAAGGAGCTGGTAACAAAAGGATTCGTCTGCAAGGAGAAGCTTCCTCTTGACTACATGCTCACAAAGAATTATTCGTCTTCTCCTATGTTGCTCTATGACTTAACAGATGGTGCCATAAAATTTAGAACTCATCTAATTATATCCTTAATTCATCCATCAGACCTCCCACTTGGTAAACTACTCAAGAACTGTATTTAAGCAAACTAAACTAAATAATTTTTTTCAAGGCTGTTTGTGACATGGTCAAATTGTAACTACATAACTGCAAGTGCTTGGTCTAGCCAAGTGTAGACCATGGATATGCTTCTTTGCTGAATGAAGACGGATGACCTAGTTCAGGAGAATTGATGGCAGTTCATCCGAACTACCTTATGATACTCTGAATTATGAGGTAAGTCAACTTCTTCTGCTGCTGCATTTTAATCCTTTTGGAGTTCCTGTTTCTACTGCCATTGACTGGCCTCCCCCTTTGGTCTTATTGGTTTACCATTACAACAGAAACAATTTATGTTGTTTTTGGAAGGAGTAGCAGCTGCAAAAATATTTGTTGTTGTAGGTGAAGTCTGCTTTGAAGCAATTTCCTTTTTTTCGTTGTTGTGAAAACGTACAGAGTGAAAAATATGTTCACTCAAGGAGAGTGGAAAGTCAGGAAGACTACATCAGTTGCTGTTGTTCATTCGGTTTATAATTTTGTTGCTTCAGTGTGCCCTTCATTGGTGGATTCTTCTACTACTTCATGCTTGAAGTATTTCTTGTGTACTTGGACCCAATAGAGTGCATATTCGAGTGACAATCCTTTGGATTTCTCTTATAGTTTACACACATGGACTATGCAAAGAAGCATCGAGTCTCAGTCAATTTCTTAACCTGATTTTATTCTCACTATGGCTGGCCACAATGAGGTTTGATATTGAGAATTTAATAACATCTCGAGTTGCACCTTTTTTTTAATGTAATGTGCGAATCATGGTCTTAGTACAAAATGATGGATATAAAATATTAAAGGGAAGACGCGAGGTTCTTGATTTATGATTTAATAACATCTTGATTTTGATGCGAAATGTTTGGTTGTTGTCCAATCGTACATTTCGAATGTTTATCTTGTCATTATTATAAAAAAAATCAAGGCATTTTATTAAAGATTAACATTCCGTCATTATTATAAAAAAATTAATGTGAATGGAATAAAGAAATGGAGAAGAAAAAGTATACATGAGTTTTTAATCTCATATGAGAAGTCTCGTAATTTTATTGTTGGTTTAAATTATGTTATATACATTGATGTTGTGAATATATATATATATATATATTATATATATATATATATATATTATATATATATATATATATATATATATATATATATATATATAGGGAGGTCTTTTTCCGCACAAGAGGGTGTAAATCTAGGGTGTGAATTATATTAAATTAAGTTGACTCATGTGCGAGCACGATCTATGCACATCAGATGCTAAATCGATCGAAACAAAATTAGCTTAAATGAATGAATCAATGTTTACTATGTAAATATCTTTTTGCTATCTGCAATGTACGTATTAATCTGAAATTAATAACAATTCCGTATTATAACCCATATTAAATTCATTAATGATGATTTCATAACTTGTAGGCAATAATAATTGACATTAAACTCGTTAATGACGATATTAAATCCAACGTTGATCGACCATTTATTGGAATCAAGGTGAGCGGGAGGTCGTGAGCAAAAGTAGAGAAATAAAAATGAAAGCAATAACAAAAGAACTTTTAACAATGATAATCGACATTAAATTCATTAATGACGACATTAAACCCAAGTCACACATCCACTCGACTGAACTACTCGTGATAGTACTCAGGTGCATTCTTGGATTACCTTGATCCACCAATGTTGGGTGGCAATTATGATCTGTCGTTGTATCCTGAGAAATAGATGACCCGAAAGAACCTCAAAGCATAGCCGGAGGTGGGACGAATATGTACAAGGAAACTATATTGAGCGCGACCCTCGGCATCACTCAGCTTTCGATTGCTAACTTGGCAACTTTACTTCTCAATTTGGCGACTCTGCTTTCGGACTCGGTGATACAAAGCAGCCATCTTCTAAATAACCTAGCAGCTCAACCCGACTTTCAAGGTCAGCAATATGAGATTATCTACTTTGGTCATCTTGACAAAAGGTCGACAATATGAGATTATCTGCTTAGGTCATCTTGACAAATAAGTTGGAAGTGATGTTGTGTAATTTTAATTCAGCTAAATTTCCCCTCTATCTCCGACTATAGATTGTCCAATAATTATTAAAGATTGTTCGAAGTTGAAAACGAAATAGAATCAAAATCTTTTTTTTTTCGTGTTTTATTTTTTAGTTGGCAACCAGTACCTAGTTTACATCATTTTTTTTAGTTGGCACCTAGTTTACATCATTTTTTTTAGTTGGCAACCAGTACCTAGTTTACATCAATTAATCTTAGAGGTAATTAGTTTGAATTTACTAAAATTTTCCTCGGTCACCAAGTTAAATTGAAAAATATTCATAATGAGCGGTTCATCAGTCAAACATTTTTGTTAGATATTTGGTTCTTAAAAAAAAATTAAATATGATTTCCAAAGAAAAATCGAAATGTCATCAATCGATGAAAGTCAGAATTTACTTCTAAAACGAAATTTATGTTTCGCGTAGATGAATCTAGATTATTAATTTGCTCAAAATCGATTACGGGTGAATGAGAAATTAATTATTTAAAATCAATAAAAAAATTGACATAAGAGGAAGTAGATAGGGAATAGTCCCACATCTGAAATTTTCAAAAGAATTTGTCACCTTATATGCGTTCCTGTATTAATGGAGTTAAAAAAGAAAAATACAAGCGATCTATTCTCACAGGCAAGAAGGTGCTCGCACCTGTGAGCCCGCTACATGCGCACACGTGCACGCATGCAATGAACGTTTTGTTGGCGCATTTTCCAATTACACATCATCGCGAGAAGCATTGATGAGCTTAAATTTATGCTCTAAGTGACGTGACACTTGATGTCGTGTCATGTGATGTAGCAGTGTCTACGTGGCACTCGGTGACATGGTCGTGCCTACGTGGCACTCACGTAGGAGGAGAGAGATAACTGGACTGCTGACTGGGCAAACGAATGGTAACCGTTGGATTGAAGATGGGTGTTGGATCGTAAGTGACGCGTTCTGGAGCGTTGATCGCGAAGAGCCGCGATCTGACCATTGGTAATAAGACTTGATTTGAAGTGTCAGATCAAATCTGACCGCTATGATCAAAGGGATCTCTGAAGGGTTACAATCATCCAGATCTAATGGATGAGATCAAAGGGCTATCTAAGGGTTACAACCCTCTAGATCGAATGACCCAGATTAATCCTAAACCAAAGGTCACACCCACTCACCAAAGGATATCCTACCTCTTCCCTTGTATAAATAGAGTCCCTTAGATGATGGATTTATTCATTTAATCATCTAAAGCATTCATCACATCTTGTGCATCCAGAGTTCAAAAAACCTACGAGAATGTTCGTTGGTCTCGAAATTTGTAGTGCTGCTATTTCGAGACATCGTCATTGTATCTTGGGAAACGAATTGCTGCTATACATGAGCACCTGTAGCAGAGTAATATCATTTTACGGAGATAGTGTTGAACACTAGCCTCGATGATATATCATATCAGTTTGCATCCCCCCGGTAGCAACCCCAGAGCGACTCCCAACAATCGTAAAACGATATTGTGCAAACTGATATGTCATTGATCAACGACGTCCGACCGCCGTTCTGCACGGAGAGTAGTCGGAGAAATTCAAAGGAGCCGACTTCAAACAATGACAGTAGAAGATGTTGTTCTATCTGACAATGCTAAACCTCGTACGATTTTTGTGTGAAGACCCACCTGCCACTAAGGAAGGCGACGCCAATAGCAAGGTTGCATATGATGCATGGTCGCATGGAGATTTCCTGTGCCGCAATTACGTTCTCAACGCATTGGACGACACATTGTATAACGTGTATAGTCTGATAGAGATGGCAAAATCTCTGTGGGAATCACTAGAAAAGAAATATAAAACCGAAAATGTCGGATTCAAGAAATTCATCGTCGATCGATTTTTGGATTTTAAGATGGTGGATTCCAAGAGCGCAACGTCTCAAGTCCAAGACATGCAACTGATAATGCATGATCTGGATGCCGAAGGCATGAAGCTGAACGAGTCATTCAAAGTAGCTGCGGTAATCGAGAAACTCCCTCTATTGTGGAAGGATTTCAAAAATTACCTCGAGCACAGGTAAAAGGAGATGGGACTTGAAGACCTAATCTTGAGGCTATGAATAGAGGAGGATAATCGAAAGTTATCCGACTCTAGAGGAACAGTGCGAGCTATCAACGAGATGTCCAACATGGTTGACCCGAACGCCAAGAAGCCGAAGAATTCAAGAAGAAGGCTCAAGGCAAGAAATTCAAGGGCTCATGCTACAAATGCGAAAAGTTAGGACACCTGCCCAAAGATTATAGACGCCCGAAGAAACCAACCAAAAGTCAGAAGGATGCTGCAAACCATGTCGCAACTTTGACGATAAGCTCCCCGATTTATCGGAACTGGATCTCACTGCGATCGTGTGTGAAGCCAACATGGTGGTGGACAACCCGAAGCAGTGGTGAATCGATACTGGAGCAACACGTCACATCTGTTCTAATAAGACGATGATCTCCAAGTATACACCGCTAAGTGGAAGAAAGTCTATATGGGCAATTCCACTACATCGCCGATTGTCGGACTCGGGAAAATTGCCCTGAAGATGACATCTGGGAAGGAGCTAACACTCATTGATGTACTTCACATCCTGACATCAGAAAAAATCTAGTTTCTCGATCGGCACTTGTCAAGGCTGGCATTAGACTAGTGTTCCAGTCAAATAACTTTGTACTTAAATCCAACTACATTGTTGAGTATTTTAATTTATGGCATGATCGACTTGGACATGTTAATAATGTGGGATCGTTGTAATCGATAGGGGGGGGGGTGAATAGCCATTACTTTAAATTTTTCGGAAATAGAGAGAATACGCAGCAGAAAAAAACAACGATAACACTGTTTCTTTTTACTTAGTTCAGAGTCTGTAACAACTCCTACTCCAAGGCCCACGGTCCTTGACCATTTTCGATGGACAATTCTATATTTTGAAAATGGTTTACAAGTGAGAATATACGAATACAGAATTAATTAACAAAATATAATTATACCGACGACACTGAGGAATTGGCAAAGAGTCTTGAGCAGCGTGTCGTCGATCTTGATCGTTGTTGGCGTGGGAAACTCGAGCACGGAAGAATGACGGAGCGTGTTTGAGTGCTTGAGTTGGAAAACAGTTGTTCTGGAAGCAAAGGGGTGAAGCCCCTTATATAGGTCGTTCTCGGGCGCCTCAAGGCTCTTGGGTGCCTGCCACGTGGATCGAATCTGGCACGTGCTTATCCGCAGACTTTGGCCAAACCTTAACTCTGGTGTTGGGCGCCTGGGACTACTGAGGCGCCTGATGACTCACGGGCGCCTGAGAAGCTGACGTGGCGAACCTGCCAGCTCAACTTCTCCATTCATTGAGAAACCCCTTCTAAGCGCCTGGGAGTGCTGAGGCGCCTGATGGCTCACGGGCGCCTGAGAAGCTGACATGGTGAACCTGCCAGCTCAGCTTCTCTATCCATAGGAAAACCTCCACTGAGGCAGGCGCTTGGGTTCTCGGGCGCCTGAACCCTTTCAGGTGCCTGGGATAGCAGCAGCTGGTTCCTTTCAGTCCTACAACCAAGGTTAGTCCAAGAACAATATAATATGAAAAATACATGCATGATTAACAGCCGAAGCTATCTTAGTTCTGACTTTGAATTTCAAAATGAAATCCTAGGTCGAACCAATGCTATTCCCTCTTTTAGGGAACTCGTCCTCACCTACTCCTCTCTGGAGAAGTTACCTTTTGCCAACCGGCTCCTCCGGTTGGACTTTTGCTCGGCCTCTGAAACTGTTGGATCTCGAGATGTCTGTACCTCGATCCACCTCTACTTCTATCAGCAATCCTCATTTGGCTAAGACTCCTACTCGATCTTCCGAATTAGGACTTTGGTGCCCAGTCCATGACAGGGCTTCTTGCCCAACCCTCAGTCAGGTCTTTAGTGCCTAGCCCTCGGCCAGGTCTTCTTGCTCAGTCCTCGACTAGGACTTCTTGCTCAACCCTGCAGGTCAAGACTTTGTGTCTAGGTAAATTAGGACTTTCCTGCACACTTGGTAAATACATTAGATCACAATATAAACTTAACTTTGAACCCTTTGCCAATATCAAAACCAGGTTCGATATGGTGCTTCCGGCATTAACAATCTTCCCCTTTTTGATTTATGGCAACCTAGTTCAAAAGTTAAGTTAAAAAATATAAAAAAGAGATACATCATAGTTATGCACTGGACGGAAAGAAAACATTTTCACTCTCCCCCTTGATTAGTACTCTCCCCCTTTCCCTTAGAACATTTTCAATATTTGAAAAACTTAGCAAAAATTTGAAATATTGCATAAAGCTCCCTTTTAAATGAAACTCTCCCCCTAAAGCTTTTGAAAACATGCAATTTTCTATTTTGAACGTTTTTCTATGTATTGAAAAGAAATCTAAGTATGATTCCAAGTTTAGTTTAAAAAAACTTCTGAGTGAAAAAACTTTTGAGTATAAAAAACTTTAAGTAAAAATATTTTTGAAAGCTTTTAACATAAAGTTTTTCTTAAAAAAATTATCTAAAAAGAGATTAATTTTTAGAAAAAAAATTTCTCAGAAAGAAAGTTTTTTTTCCAGAAAGAAAGTTTTCTTTAAATTTTAACTATTTTTAATTTTAGAAAAAGGGGGAAAATAAATTTTGGGGGAAAATTTTTTTTAACTTCACTTTTTCTACTCTCCTCCTTTGTCATATATCAAAAAACTTTTTTAAAAAATATGTTTGACAGGAGAGAAAAATTGTGTATCAGAGCTTACTTGCTTTGCAAAAATAAGAAAATTGTAAAAAAAAATTGACAAGCAAAAAGTAATACTTTATGAATAGAAATGAACTAAGCGAGTAGAAGTTGTTGGAAACGAATGGCTAGAGACGGGGGGGGGGGGGTGAATATAGCCAATCTCTTTCAACTTTGGCAAGTAACAAGTTTCTGCACTTAATCTTATCAGTAACACAGCGGAAGAAATAAAACAACAAAGCAGTGCAGAAAACCAAACCAGAAACCAAGAACAAACGACCACAGCTAGCAAGATCGCTAACAAGGAGGGTTTACAAGGTTCGGGGATAACTTGCCCCTAGTCCTTGGCGTGCCCTTAAGGTGGGCGATCCCTTGATCGTCGGCAGATCATGCCCCGGTTAGCACCGGATATAAAGCAACCTCCTTCTCGGTGGAGAAATCTCTCCACAGCGTTTCAAACACAGATAAATGTTTAAGCCCGATGAAACAACAAGAAAGATCTTACTCAAGCACTCAGCAAGGATAAGAACACAGCAAGCTTCCCTGAGCTCCACCCAGTGGCGATCTCACGCAAGAACCCTTATTAATGTCTTCCCACTGTCGGACTCCCAACTCCTTGTTCTCTCCTTCAAGCACTCAAGTAATGGATGATTGCTTCTAGAAATCAGTAGCTTGCTCAAAAGTGATGAAGCTTCAAGAATGCAGCAAGCTTGTTGTGGAGAACTCAAGGCGCAGCAAGAAGACAGTATTCAAAAACTTCTGCTTCCACGAAGCTATCTTCCTCGCTTTTGATTCTCCACACAGCACCAGGTGACAACATCCTCCGTAGACTCCAGCTACCACGCTGCTAACGCCAGCTACCACTGAGCCCTCTCTGGTCTTTCTAAGATCCCCTCAGCCAAGCCCCAGTCTCGGCTCCAGTCTGCAGCTCGGCCGTTGCAACCTGAAATGGAGAATCGGACAAACCTGCTCCAAGGAAAGCCTCCATTGACCTCTCCTTGAGTGTTTGAATCCTCCCCTGTCACCTGCAGCTTAATCAGGGTGTTAGAGCAGCGTATCACACAGAAAATCAAATATCAGATGTAAGTGGCAGCAAATCGGATATGGTCAGACGCGATCAGAGCGTCTGACAGTGCAATTTGAATTAAAGTGATCGGTCACCGGACCGATCCAGGGCGTGTGGGTCGGTCACCAGACCGATCCACTGCTTCGCTGGGATTCCCAGCTCTCGCGGCTATACACGCCTGATCGGTCACCTGACCGATCAGAGTGAAGCCTGATCGGTCACCCAGACCGATCAGGACAGATGAACAGTGATTTTTTAATCAGATCCAAAGTCTCTGATCGGTCACCGAACCGATCCAGGACTTTGATCAGCAAGGGAACTCACTCACCGTCCGCTCCCTGATCGGTCACCAGACCGATCAGGAGCAAGGCAGTGAGGAAGCAGCCTGCTCCCTGATCGGTCACCGGTCCGATCAAGAGCCACCCAGTAGGTTCCCAACCTCACTGTGTGCTCCCTGATCGGTCACCACTCCGATCAGTCATCGCTGGATCGGTCACCAGACCGATCCACGAAGGAGCAGCGTGCCAATGTCCCTGATCGGTCACCAGACCGATCCAGGGACTCAAACCTAGCCCTCCAAGCTACGAATTCATCCACCTTAGCACTCCAAGCTAAGGATTTTTCCATCTAACCCTCCAAGTTGGAAATTTGCACCTAACCCTCCAAGTTAGGACTTTTCACCTAGCCCTCCTGTAGGACCGGTGCCGTCGATAGAGGGGGGGAGGGTGAATATCGACCGTTCAAAATCTCTCAGAAATCTTCGTAAAGCTTTCGTTCGTTCTAGACTTAGAATATTAGTAGCACAGCGGAAAAGTAAAAACAGAAAAATAAATGTAATACAGAAGGACACGCGGGATTTATTTACTTGGTTCCCGACCCCCCTGGGTCAGTACGTCCAAGGCCTTAGTACTCGGCGTGAGTCCACTATTGGTCTCCTTTCCGAAATTTCCGGAGGCGGAGAAAACCCGTCTTACAGTTTGATTTACAAGCAAAAGGATAATTAAAATTAATTGCAGAATGTAAATCAAACCAAAACAATTTATGTCGAAGCCTCAGCCGATCTGGACCTCCGAAGTGCCGCGCACTTCCTCCTGGAGCCTCCCGGTCGTAGAGCCTCGTCTTTAGTGCATTGTTGTCGGTCGGACTGATCAGAATGGCTCTGGAATGTTGTTCCTGAAGCAGAGGGGTCGAGGACCCTTATAAAGGCCTCCTGGGGCGCCCCGGAGGCTGGGGACGCCCCGGAAGACTCGGTCAACTCTTATCCTTACGCCTACTTCGCTGCAGGTGATAAGACCTTTGACCAGGGCACCCCAGACTTCCCGGGCGCCCTCATGATGGCTTATCTATGTTTTGGGTTCGAAACTGCAAATACAGCTTTGAACCAGGGCGCCTCGGACGCTCAGGGCACCCTGCTTGACACCTGTTCTGCCTGCTTCACGTTTACTGCATTTTTACCTTTGGCTCAGGGTGCCCTGGCTGTTGAGGGTGCCCTCCTTGATGGGGGCGCCCTGCACAAAGACTGCACAGCTGGTTTTTCTGCTTGCTTTGTCTCCGGTTCTTGTTACCTGCAAGATACACAAACACAAAGCATATATGCATAGAATATTAAGCTTAAGGACTTGGTTCAGACTTCGGATTTGTACGAAACCCTAGGTCGAACCGGCACGAGTTCCTATCCCCGAGAACTCGCCCTTCACCTAGTCCTTTCAGGAGACGGTTGCCACCCGGCCCTTCGGGTGGACTTTTACTTAGCTTCCGATACCTCTGGACCTCGAGACGCCCAAACCCTGACCCGTCTCTACTCCTGTCCTTAGTCATCGCTCAGCTAAGTTGCTTAGTCCCTTGGACCAAGTCTTCATTTCCTAGCAGTCCTTCGCCAGGTGCCTAACAGCCCTTCGCTAGGTCTTTGTTACCAAGCAGTCCTTCGCCTGGTGCCTAGCAATCCTTCACTAGGTCTTCTATGCCTAGCAGCCCTTCGCTAGGTGCCTAGCAGCCCTTCGCTAGGTCTTCTATGCCTAGTAGTCCTTCACTAGGTGCCTAGCAGCCCTTCGCTAGGTCTTAGGGTTACGATACTTAGCAGCCCTTCGCTAGGTGCCTAGCAGCCCTTCGCTAGGTCTTGGGGTTTCGATACCTAGCAGCCCTTCGCTAGGTGCCTAGCAGCCCTTCGCTAGGTCTTGGGTTTCGATACCTAGAAGCCCTTCGCTAGGTGCCTAACAACCCTTCGTTAGGTTTTTAGGGTTTCGATGCCTAGATTAACTAGGACTTTTCTTCAACTAAGGTTACTTCTCTCTTACTCCCCTTTGTCTATTTAGTGTATCACTGACTTAAGTATATTGTCAACATTAAAACACTTCAAGAGGAACATCATTGATGCAACTTGCACCAACAATCTCCCCTTTTTGATGTT